>OY757910.1:23684274-23726774 GCA_963585895.1 Sepioteuthis lessoniana | reverse complement strand
TTCTAACAATTTCAGTAAGAAATTAATGTAAATAATTTCTCTTGGACCTTTTGGCAATTTTCAACCCATGTAACATTAATTTATCATTAACGGTTTCATTCAGCAAGTAATATACAGCCCTATTATATTATTATTATTATATTATTATTATTATTATTATTATTATTATTATTATTATTATTATTATTTGCCCTGGAGTAAATACTCATACATTCCGAATGTTAACGAGTTTTCTTTGCAGTTGGAAAAATACGGAACATTTTTTTTTCTATGGGTTGAGGGGTTTAGTTTCGAAATAAATTTCTGTTTCAGTAAATTTCCTGATTCTCATTTTTTTTTTTAAATATTGACTTCCAAAATGTCGGATTTCATTAGGGCAGCTATAATTAATATTGAAATGTTATTTCAGAGGCAAGCAAATTCTCCCGAGTAAAATCTTTAAGTTTTTTTTCCAAACAGGTCAATTTTTCTCAAAATTTGGTCGCCCTGGTTTTTGGTCAGGTCAAACTTGAAGTAACAGTTCTCGCTATGAGTTAAGCAGCGATAAGTTAGTAATTGAGGTACTAATGATAATTAGTCATGAAAATAACAAAATGAGCAAAGCTTATAGAATTCTAATTTGGTTCGAATGTTTTCAAGTGCAAATTATTATTTTTCTGATGATAGAATTTTCAGGAAATCTCTTTCTCACAAATATTTCAGACGACCAACCGTTTGATATCGTTTCTTCTTTTTGAAATACTCAATAATTATATTTTTAGTCAATAATATTTTGGTAAAAAGAGGTTGTTTGAAGTGTTACGTTTCAGTGCACAAAAAAAAAAATTTTATAATTAACAAGTTATTCTGGCAATCTACTTCTTGAAGCCAAACCATCAAAATGACTTTAGTCTAATACAAAACGTGAGTGACATACGAGGATCATTAAATAAGTTGCCAGACGTTTTCGTATGGGCATTTTTATTGATAGTACACACATGAAACCCTAGTCCCCTTTCAAGTAATCTCCTCCAGCTGCAATGCACTTATTGTACCGTTCCAACAACTTCGGGAAAGACCCATGGGACTCCCCTTGTGTGTGCGTGTCAATGACCTTCGTCACATCCTCAAATGTCTCATAACGACAGCCTCTGAGCTTAGGGAATAACCAAAGTCACAGGGAGCAAGGTTTGGACGATAGGCAGGGTGAGCAACTGTCTTGATGCCCATCTTGGCTAAATAGTCTGTGACAAGAATGTAGTTGTGGACTAGTGTATTGTTCTAGTGAAATGCCACTGACCCGATTTGAAGAGTGCGGCCTCTTCCAACGGAATTTTTTCCATAATTCTCTTAAAACCTCAACATAGTAACCCTAACCCTAACCCTTTTGGCCAATCAACTCTGGTTTATTGACTTCCTTACTCCTCCCATACCTCTCATCATCCCTCACAGACTCGCTGTCTTCCTTGAATCTCTTATTCCACTCAAAAACTGATGCACGATTCATGCAAGATGGTCCAAAAGCAGTATGAAGCATTTTATACGTTTCTGTGGCATTTTTTCCAAGTTTAAAACAGAATTTTATTGCATATCGTTCGTCTCAAATGTCAGATAGCATTTTTGAAATTCACTAGCTGTGACAATCAGCCTTTAGTAGGGCGTATTCTAATTCCTGCTGTAGCTGTTCATTGGAGCCTGAAATCATAAAAATTTGTCAGTCATCCCATAAGATATGTAGCAATAACATAATGAATTTTCAAGCGTCTAAGCCAATTTCAAATAACTGTACCAAAACGTCTGGAAACTTATTGAATGCACCACGTATAAGTACAACAGATGGAAGACGACATGGCATGAACTAAGTTTCAGCATTCTAGTTTCTCCTTTGAAACTTTAGAGAAAGCATTAACGTGGAAGATTCAGTGTGCCACAAGAAATTGAGAAAGGAAGCAAAATTTATCCAATCCCCCCGTCACGAAAAGTGTGACAGCAATAAAATTTTAAATCAGAAGTCCTCCCATAACGCAAGTTCGAGAACAGTGCTAAAAAATCAGGATCTGTCAGCATCACTTTTTGCGGTGCCTCAGGCATCAGGCAATGAACCTGGTCCTGATTCCACTTCTGTAAGATGATGATAGTGATGATGCCTAGTTAGATAGCTTCTGAATCTAAGGGGTTTTATTCTGTGAGAGATCTCACCCACCGGTACAATCTCTCCGAGGTGGAAAACCCCGAAGAAGTAATTAGGAAATGAAAAGGCAGGCAGCACATCAAGCAGGATCAGAAAAAGAAGAGGAGGCGTAATCAATGGATATGCAAGAAACCCATGGAAAGAAAGTGTTGAAGGATTAACAGGGTAAGTATTTAAATGGTGGTCAGAGCATTCGTGAATAAGTTATCCAAAATAAAAAAAGATATTTAGAAGAAAAATCATTAGATGTCTTAAATATTTGTAAACGAGCAGCTTAGCATAAAATAATATTTTATAAATTATTCAATAAATAATTTTATGAAATCGTCACAGCCAAGAGTAAGATTTCGATGAATTCTTGGAAACTAATGGAAACCACGATAAGGTTGTATTTGTTCCTTAGGGCAACCATCAACGGGTCATTGGGATTGTTTGCTTCCTGACTAGTCTCAAGAGCAATCGTTAACTGTATATTGAGGGTAAAATAATCGAGGAAATACTCATTAAGACATTCTTGGATCTGGGGACTATGTGTGAGAGACATAGACCTACGGGAATATGTGCAGTGAAGCCATTGATCTTTAGACACCTTTGGAAGTTGTGAAGATTGATGGCATGGTTTACTTTACTCTCAAAATCCCAAGATGATCAAAGACCATGGTAATTTGGTGTGCATCACTGTGGCATCGCTTTAAAGTTACATGCCGTGCCTTCTTCTTATCTTTTGGTCGAATTTCTGGGCGTTTTATCCCACTACTATAATATATGTTTTAATTCGCTGTAATACTGGAAGCTACTATGTTGAATCACACAAAAGATCTATTAAAGAAAGAAAATGTTAAAATTTGACGTCTACCTTGTAACATTATACTTAGTCGTCTTCCATCGACTAAATAAGTTTAAATTCCTTTTATTTATAACGGTTATGCATTCTGTATGATAAGATTTAGAATTCTGGTATAACTTTGGAGTTGAGGGACTTGTCCAACCTTTAGCTGATTCCCCTCTCCCACACACGACTGGGATTAAAGCCGACAGAGTTTGTATTTCTCTTAATGAGTTTTTATTCCCCCATGTTAATCTGCCAAATTCTTTTTCAGGTAATTCGAGCAGAGTAATATTGACACGCACATTCCTTTAATGTTTTCCTTATATTTGATATATTTTGGCGAATACAGATTACCAAAATTTAAGCCATGATTAAAGTCACGTTGTTGTGGAATATCAATTCGATTTTATTTCTATTATCAAGAAAAATCTTAATATTTATGTCTGAGAATCAATAACCCCACAGTCTGAAAGTCAAAACTTGATATACTTTGTCCAAATATTTTTGTTCAAACGTTTTTTTCTCTGTATCGATGCGATTGGAATATACACTGAATTAAGTGCTTTGACACGTAAGAGATACTGTCGTAAAATAATCAGTTACTACATCGAACAAATGCTTATTCAATCATCATATTAAAGCCTTATTGATATAACTACCAATACACACACACACACACACACACACACACACACACACACACACACACACACACATATATATATATATATATATATATATATATATATATATATATATATATATATATATATATCGTTTTTTATACCTATTTCTATGACTCAGACGGTGCGAAAAAAACATGATACAATTTGTAAATAAAAACATTATTTCAGAAACGGATATATGGGAAAAATAGAAAATAAATAAAAGTCTGAAAACAAATTTTTGTTTATTTTTTTTTTCTGGTGGCGGTATTATTAAAACGTCATTTAGGCCAAATCTTTCATGTCAGAATTATCCGGATGATCAAGTTAGTGAAACCAAAGTTGATAGTCTCTTGCTCTGTCGCCATTTTATATATATATATATATATATATATATATATATATATATATATATATATATATATATATAGATAGATAGATAGATAGATAGATAGATAGATTGTCAGTATTTCTTCATTGATACATATTTAATTAAACATAATAGATATTTTTTGTTTATATATCTTTTGTTAATCTTTTCGAATTGCCATATCGATCTTATGATATTCGGCGGGAATTGTTTGATGAACCTTCCATAATTAGTTATTTCCCAAGTACTTTCTGCCCAACTTTGGGCCATCAGGTGAGGATGTATTACAAAAGTGATGTAACTTTTATACGTACATTTCTACTTTGTAAGAATGCTTGTGTGTATTGTTGTATTGTGTAGCGTTTACTTTTTGAATTTGTTTCTATAAATAGCATCAGTGGCTAAAGACATTGAAGTACATTAGCACTGGTTTCAAAATTAATTCTATTAAGCTTGAGGTGTATGTTCCTAATATGTAATGCCTCGAGAATCTTTAGTTTTTGCTTGTTATTTTGCTGTTCTAACATTGTTGCGTTCTCGGCAAGAATTTTCCATAATTCTGTTGTTGAGCATGAATGTTTTTTAAATGCTGTGCTATGTAACTGGTATCAGAAAGGTACATTGTAAGTCTTCTCGATAGAGTAGTTGAGTTTAAACCGACATATATATTGTTGTTTTCAGAGATACAATCTCCTAAAGGACATTTAAATTGATATATAACTTTGTTTTTTTTGCAAAATTCTCATCGAGGGAGAAGAATTATTTTTGATGACTAAGCTGGATTTTTTAAAAAAATTATTATAATATATGATAAGTTTTGTTTTTTATTTGGATCAGTGGGGAGTATTTTTCTAAATTATGAATCAGATGAAAAAATATTTAAAACATTGATTCAAAGAGACATACTCCCCACTGTTTGGGCTTACACTTCACCAGGAGTGTCTGGGCTACGGTCCTACGCCCGAACCTAACTAAAAATAGGCTTTGGGCCATACTCGCATGTTTGGTGGGGCGCGTAACTAATAGTGTAATTTGCTGACTAACTGGTAGTCAGTATCTTCTTCATGTTGTTGGCGAGTATTGTATTTCGTTGATATTAAAAAGATTTCCATTTCCAACCACTGTTTTGATTATAAATCATTCCGTAACCTTTTGTTTTGTTACAGCACAGGTGCTACCACTTCGGACAAGAGTGGACATGGGAACGAAACAATTAAAGGGCACTCCGCATTCCCCACAGCGCCATCATTTCTCGAACCTGACCATCAGATTGTTTGGTCTCATATTCAGGACACTTGCGTGAGTGTGTGTATAGTGAGAGAGAGAGGGGTGAGAGAGAAAGCAAGAGACAGGAGGAGGAGAGAGAGAGAGAGAAAGAGAGAAAGAGGGTATAGACTGAGAGACAGACAGAGAAAGAGAGAGAAACAATTTGTTTACATTTTTGTTCTTCATAAATTATTTCCAAACCAACTGTTTCTACCCACGATAAACAATATTCCGACAAGTTTGCTTTATAACTTGAAAAAGGTTGCAATTTTTCCCCCCCGTATAATTAGCTGATTTGAATATTTTTCTGAGGATGGAAGAATCAAGTATATTTACTTTCTTCTTATATTATTATTTTAAAAAAAGATTTCATAATATTAGAACAAAGTTGCTATATTTAATTATTCCTTTTAAATGATAATTTTTGATTTTGTTTTCGTAGGGTAGGGGTTGATATGTGATTTTGAAAATATTCTTTTGAATAATTATTTTCAGTTACAATAGAGTTGCTACTTTGACCTTCTCAGCAACAAGCAGAGTTCGTCTTATGGCACATCTAACCATTCGCTAAAAAGATATCTTTTGGATCAAAAGTAAAAGCAGTCGGTGTATTCTACAGCCGTAAGTGACTGGGCAAGGAAATCCTAAGAGAGAAACTGAATCTCTTCTAATAGCAGAACAAAACAACGCCATAAGGACCAATCATGGTAAAGCAAAAATAGATCAGACGCAATTGAATAGCAAGTATTGGTTAGGTGATGACTGTGACGAAACGATTTATTACATAATAAGTGAATGCCTCAAACAAGCACAAAAGAGTACAAGACTTGACTCGATTGAGCGAGAAAGATGAGCTACTCGGAATTGTGCAAGATGTTAACATTTTACCATAAGAGCAAATCGTATACGTACAAACTAGAATCCGTCCTGAATAATGAGGCACACGAAATTCTCTGGGATTTTGAGACACAAATACATCCCTTAATCCCATCCAGAAGACCAAACATCGTGATAATTGACCAAAAAAAGAGAACCAGCTCAATAGTGGACTTCGTTGTCTGGCGAACCAGCTTGAAAATAAAAAATAAACTTAAAAGGAGACATGTATTTAAACCTTGCCAGAGAACTGAAAAACTTAATGGAACATTAATGTGACAGTGATAGCGATTATAACTTGTGCACTCAAAACGCCCCCCCCCAGAGACTTTACATCTTATATATCCCACTCTATACATTACATACTGTATAGAGTTGCTCCTGTTGTAGTGCTTAACGTTGTAGCAAATGAAGACGACTTCTGAGTTCTAAGCCTGGACGAAGCTGTTTTTATTTCACATGGTAAAGGTAGGAATGGGAATATCATCCCTCAAGTTATAAGAAAATAGTAGGAAAGCCTGGGCTTTTTAACATGTGTATGGGAGAAAGAAAACTCCAACCTGTTAAATTCCTCTTCCAAATTGATCTTGTTTCACATCCTGCTCGAGCGTTACTGTTGGTAAGCACACACACGCACACACACACACACACACACACACACACACATATATATATATATATATATATATATATATATATATTAATCTAATATTATTTGAATAATGATTATCATATTAACTGATTAGTTTGATGGCTGTTGAATTCAACATCTGATGACTTTCAAAAATTAGATTTAAATATAATTGAGAATACGTTCTGTTAGGAAAACGATAATTCTAAAAATATACGGTTGCTATTTTAAAATAAATAGATAGATGATTTGATTTAATTAATAAATAAGGATGCGCTTAATATTCAGATTATGATAAAATAGGCTTTATTGTTTGTTTTAAAAAACGGAAAATTGATTGAGATTTAAAAATATAAGCCATTGTCTAAAGCTCTAATTTTTCTGGTGCAAAACCGGATAAATAATGTGATAATAACAACATTAGAATTTATAAGGTTAAATTTTTAAGGAATATATATATATATATATATTTTTTAATTATATGAATATTGATGCACATTTCTTTATTGTCAAAATTAGAATAAACCGTATTTCACAGCAATAACGCTACCACTGTACTGAAAATTGTTTTCCATTTGAGGATACAATATGCGCAAACAGATTGTTGAAATAAATTTATAATGGATTATTTCTGTTGAGTTTTACTTGATATTAATGATATTTACGAAGATATATATATATATATGTGTGTGTGTGTGTGTCATCCATGGAAAGACTGTTTCGTTGTGTCACAACTCTTCCCTGTGGCTGGATGCTTCAACCTTGGATCGAAACCCACCCAACTTTACTTTCGACTAATAACTTTACCGTTCAGCCATTTCGGTGACAGGTATCAGTTTGGGAATATTTACGAATTTTGTATTTAACTTTCGTTTGTTTAAAAGTTCAATCGGATACTGGAGTGCTGAATTCGTCAGACGAGCTTTTGCATTACGCAAGTGGCAGATTTTAATTCCTTCACCAGATTGCTAAACCTACAGGAATGGAATATATATATTCCATGATTAGAATAATTTATTTATGCTGCTCTCGAATTACATTGTTTGGGGATCACTAATGAAATTGGCACAAAACAGTCTCTTTTCCATTCAAATGGGGTTAGGAGAATAACTGCTCGCCATTATTAAGTAAAACTTGGCGACGCTAGTTTTGGGTGACCTGGAGGCTCCCTTTTTCACTAAAACTTATAAAAAAAAAAAAAAAAAAATCCATCATATTTAACCCCCCCCCTTTTTTTCTTTTTTTTTTTAAATTTCATTTTATATACGTACATATGGGAAGCAGCTGGATGTACGTAAAGGTATTTGAATAAACCCATGGGCGACCAAACTCAATACCTAAACGGGTCCTGGACGTGAGTTTGACGACTTTACGCTCAGGATCGTTAGTTCGATCGGGGAACTACTGCTGCTCCTCTATAAGAGTGGCTTCTATACAAGAGAATAAAACAGCCATCGAAAGATAACCATGACCCACACTCAAACCACATACACAAACCGCATCGCTCTTCGCGCGGGTAAAAAAGGGGCGCGTCCTGCTGAGGTTGGAGCCCTGGCCTCAGTGTTCGAAAAATCAGCTACAGAGCTCAAACAATCAAAACTACTAAAATGCAAGCAAATACTACAAATAGCCACATTTAATGTAAGAACCTTAAATAGAATAGGACAACTACCAGAGCTAATCGCATCGGCCGAAGAACATAAGATTGACATAATACGCATACAAGAACACAGATACACGCACACCGAAGATATCAAATATCACGAAACTGGCAATGGCTGGTCGCTCGTTACCGTCTCCGCATGGAAAAACTCTGTCAACGCTGCAGTAGGAGGGGTAGGATTACTTATAGGACCAAGAGCATTAGAAACGATAAATAGCGATGAGAAAATACAACTTAGAATGATGGTAGCTACTTTTAACGTCATCCCCAGAGCAACAATCATCTCATGCTACAGTCCCACCAATGTTAGTGAAGAAACTGAGCTAGTCACCTTCTACGATGAGTTATCCTCATTAGTGCGTAGCATCCCGAAACACAACATATTAGTCATTAGCAGAGGCATGAATGCCCAAATCGGGAAAAACGGAAACAACAAATACAGCCTCCACAACACGTCAAATAGGAATGGGCAACACCTAACAGATTTCATGATAGAAAATAGATTACCATGCCTCAATACAAACTACCAAAAAAGGGAGGGAAAACTATGGACATACACGTACGCAAACAATACTAAAGCTCAGATAGACTACGTCCTTATAAACAAGAAATGGAAAAATAGTGCAATGAATTGTGAGGCATGCTCCTTTTTTGAGGCTGTGTTCACCGATCACCGAATAGTCACGGCGAAAATACGGTTAAGTCTACGAAAAAACGCCAAACGAACAGCAACCACCAAACACTATGACTGGGCCCTATTGAACAACAGAGACATAAGAGATAAATACGTATTAGAATGAAGAAAAAGATTCGAAACACTACAAGAAAAGACGGAAAAAACTACACCAAACGATGAATATGAAAATTTCGTCAATGCACACCTCGAGGCAGCAGCGAAATACATTCCAACAAAACTCAAAACTAAATATAGAGTCCCTTGGGAAACATTAGCGGTGAGAGAAAAACGTGCACTAGTGAAAACAGCCTCCAAAAACTATCGAAAAAACCCAACAAACACAAATGCCTTAAAACTAAAAACGGCACAATATCAATTAGCAGGCATATATATAAAGGAACAGACAGAATACATTCAAAATCAGATAGATAAGTTTAGAGACTCGGTGGAAGATAGACAATCTAGGATAGCCCGGCAAACAATAAATGAAGTGAGTAGAAAAAAGAACACAGCCAAAGCAAAACTGAAAGCAGCAAACCAACAAGAATGAATAAAACTGTGGAAACAGCACTTCGAAAACCTACTAGGAAACCCACCGAAAAAAATACATGAACCAATCACCAGAATGATTAGCAAACAATTACACATTAAACTAGGACCGTTCACACAAGAAGAACTCGACTCGGTTCTCAGAAAAATTAAAAATAGGAAAGCTGCAGGGCTGGACGAAATTCACCCGGAAGTATGGAAGACCAGACAATTCGATGACATACTGCTCCGACACTGCAACGCAGTATACAATCAAAATCCGATAGATAGATGGATGAAAGGATGCATACTCCCCTTCACTAAAAAGGGTGACCTCGGATTTGCCAAAAACTACCGAGGCATAACACTTACATCCATACCAGCCAAAATCTACAATGCCCTACTACGAAACCGCATAGAACCCGAAATCGACAACATACTTAGAAAAATCCAAAATGGCTTCCGAAGAAATAGATCCACGACCTCACAAATATTAACCATCCGTAGAATCCTTGAAGGTGTACGGGCAAAGAACCTACAAGCGACATTAATTTTTGTTGACTTTACCAAGGCTTTCGATTCCATTCACAGAGGAAAGATGGAACAAATCCTACTAGCTAAAGAAACCGTAGCGGCAATAACGATTCTCTATAGAAACACTAAAGTAAAAGTACGATCACCAGATGGAGACACAGAATACTTCGACATTGTAGCAGGAGTACTACAAGGGGACACGCTGGCCCCGTACCTCTTTATCATTTGTCTAGACTACGTACTTAGAACATCAATTGACAAAATCTAAGAGAATGGCTTCGAACTGACGAAGAAAAGAAGCAGAAGGTACCCCGCAACAACAATTACCGACGCCGACTACGCCGATGACATAGCGATACTGGCAAATACACCTGACCAAGCCGAAACACTACTGCATAGTTTGGAAGGAGCCGCAGCAAACATAGGCCTCTATGTTAATGCACACAAAACTGAATATATGTGCCATAACCAAACGGGGGACATCTCCACTCTAGAAGGAACCCCTCTTAAACTTGTAGACAAATTCACTTACCTTGGAAGCAGCGTCGATGCAACCGAAAAGGACATCGAAACGAGGTTAGCGAAAGCATGGACAGCTATCAACAGGTTATCAGACCTAACCGATAAAATGAAACGCAGTTTCTTCCAGGCAGCGGTCACATCGATACTGCTATATGGATGCACTACATGGACGCTAACAAAACGGCTGGAGAAGAAGCTAGACGGCAACTACACAAGAATGCTACGTGCAATCTTAAACAAGTCCTGGCGGCAATACCCCACAAGACACCAACTGTACGGCCACCTGCCCCCTATCACGAAAACTATTCAAGTTAGACGAGCCAGACATGCAGGACACTGCTGGAGAAGCAGGGACGAACTCATAAGTGATGTATTCTTATGGACCCCCACACATGGCCGTGCAAAAGCAGGACGACCAGCACGAACATACATTCAGCAGCTATGTGAGGATACGGGATGTTGTCCTGAAGACCTACCTAGGGCGATGAACGATAGGGAGGAGTGGCGAGAGAGGGTCAGGGATATCCGTGCTACCAGCGCGATATGCTGATGATGATGACTACACCAAGGTCTAATTGAGAGCGCAATTCCTTTCTTTGGATTGCTTCACTTTCGCTTGATAATGTTGAGTCTTAACCAAGGTAGCAACAATTGCCATTTTTTAATCTTTGGTATGACCCAACCTGAGATTGAATACCTTTCTCCGGGGCTATTAGTGAACACTCTACCCACTGTTCTCTGATCTGAGGCCCTGGGCAATGATTACACCAACGGCACTTCAATATGGGTGTATAGAGTATGGTGCTAAACTGTATCTAATGGTGAGGGTCCATTCTTGGATAATTGGGGAACGTTGAGTATCACTTCATTATCATAACTCTCAGGTCCAAACTGACCCTTCGTAATTGTACCTGTTAGAATGCTCTCCATGGGTCACCTAATTTGTACAAACAAAGGATTAATGATGAATAAAAATATTTGGTATCAATGCTTGAAAAAAAATTAACTGTATGCAAACAAAAGATTATTGATTCGATAAAATTATTAGAGTTAGGAACATAGAAACCATGTATCTGTGAGCAAACCAACGAACTCCAAATCATGTAGAAATAAAGTTAACAACAAATTATTCTCTTAGAAATTATATATATATATATATGTATATATCGAGTTTGAGTCAACCGGGTTTCGATCCCAGCTACAGGAATCTAGTATGTCTAGCCACACTGATGAGTTCTGATAGAACGAAACAGATCTGTCAGTAGATGACAATATATATATGCTCCCCTACCCCTGTAGGGTTGAGACCTCCAGCGAATAAAGTAATTGCTTTGCCGTTAGCGTATATGCAAGGCTCTTCATATGAATTGAGCTCTCGGTAGCCGTTAAGCAGATGTATGTAAACAATAGTAATTGTGATTCATAACCGTTTAAAATTTACTTCGCTGCTGCTGGTTTTCACGTGGCTGAGGAGTAGAGTCTTGGATGGGCGTTTGAGTCAACCGGGTTTCGATCCCAAATACGGGAATCTAGTATCTCTAGACACACTGATGATTTCTGATAGAACCAAACAGATCTGTCTGTGGATCACAATATATATATATATATATATATATATATATATATGTATGCGCGTGTATTTGGTTTGGTTTGTTTTCTTTGTTTAATGGCATATCAACATTTGTAGGTTATTTAATGCAAAAGCCATTCTCTTAGAAGAACTGTAGTGGTACTATTTAATCCATAGCTGGGAGTATAAGGCGGTTCATATCTTTCCCCAGGGTATTTCCCCAAAACTGGGGGTGTCCTCGGGGTGTAATGGTTAAAGCGATGGACTGCGAAATAGTAGTACGCGAGTTCGTACTCCAGTCGCGCTATTATGTTCACTTTCTGGCAGATACCCTTGGGAAAGGTATGAACCTCCTTATTCTCCCAGCTATGGGTTAAATAGTATCACTACTGTTCTTCTAGGAGAATGCCTTTGGCATTAAATAATCTACAAAGGTTGATATGTCATTAAACAAAGAAACCAAACCAAACCTTACCCGAAACTGAACGTAATAGCACAACTGGAGTACGGACATGCTGATTCTGATTCCACAGTCCATCGCTTTAACCATTATATATATTGATGGAGGTGCCCGTGGTGTAGTCGTTATCGTCGTAGGAAATGGACACGGCGACTCGAGTTCAAATCCTGGACGAAACTGATAGCATTTCACATAGCACTAATACCCTTGGGAAAGGTATGAATCCACTTATTCTCCCTCCAGCTATGGGTAAATAGTAGGACAGACTAGGTTCTTCAGCCTTGGTTAGGCAACTAGTCTAGGGGAAGGAAAACTCTGAATTCAAACCTGTTAAACTCCGCTTAAAAATTGACCTTGTGTCATATCCTGCCTGAGCGGAGGTGTTGGTAAATAGTATCGCTTTAACCATTACACCAGGAGGACACCCCCTTATATATACGTGTGTATGTGTGTGTGTGTGTAACATATTTTGGCATTGAATTAATTAAAAATGTTGATATGCCATATAATCCCAACTGACTATCTAACCAACCAACAAACCAAATCTTTTTTATTCTCAAAAATAAGAAAAATTAATTAAAGAAAGACACTGGCTCTTTGTCATGGAAAATCTCTATGTTAATGCATGAATTTCAATTTTAATACAAAAAATGTTGTTCTTTTTTATTTAAAATTAACAAGAGAAGATAACTCTAATACATATATACAGGAAGTAGAATATTTGATAGACTATGAAGATGTTCTAAAATAATTATGTATTTGACTCCTCAGAATTCCGAATTGACCATCCAAAGCAGAACTGAGATAAAATTGTACAAAACCACGTCTAGAATTAGTTTATCAACTCTTTTATCTGAAAGTTAGTGAATCTTAGAGTTTAACTTCATGGACGATAATACCGTTAAAAAGTCTGGTATCAACGATTGCTTAGCTTATGAATTTCAAAAGAGTAGTACTCCTAGAGTTTAATTTAAAATCATTTGCACAAGATTCGTACATATCGACAATGGTTTATCATATTTAAAAATGGTAATTTCAAAAGTGGTCATAACATAGACAATTTCCTTGGAACATAGTCGAAGAACGTGGAAAAGATACCAGATGAACTGGAGATAAAATAAAGAAATGAAACCATTCGGTGCTGCGGCAGTATTGAAATGAGTCAGGGTATTCAGAAGAGTAGGGGAGACTTGAAAAAAAATGTTTTTACTCAGACTCAAGAGAAAAACCTTCAAATTGAGGTTTTGCTTTGTTTGCTTTGTTTATGGCATAGAAACCATTGTAGTTTATTTAAAGCCAAACTCTTGGCATGCATATAGATTTAATACATGAGATTTGGATTGGTTTGTTTTTATGGAATAGCAACCATTCTATGTTATTTAATACCAAGTCTCATTTATACATATATACTAAATGTATATGATTTGGTTTGGTTAGGTTTTTTGGGATATCTACTATTGTAGGTTATTCAATACCAAATCCTTTATATATATATATATATAAGTAAGTAAAGTTGGCAACCGTAGTCGAGGGCGACCTGAAGGCACCCTTTTCAATAGCTACAATAACGAGGTGTAGGGGAGGCCGCTACCCCTTTCCCTGGATTACTCCACTTTACCCTTGATACGCACCTTATATTACTGAGAGTTAAGCAAGGAGATATCAAGTACCATTTTTAAAGTCTTTGGTATGACGCGGCCTGGAATTGAAAGCAGGTTTCCCGGATCATTGGCGAACACTCAACTCAATTAGCCGGTGAGTTATATATATATATATATATATATATATATATATATATATATATATATGTATATATTATTTTGTTGGTTTTGTTTTATGGCATATCAACTATTTTAGGTCATTTAATACCAAATGCTTTTTATACATGTGTATTAAATATATATAATCTGTAAACCTATTGTGTTGATAACATATTTTAACAACCCTAAGCTCATTTTTTGCAAACATTTAAATGGTTCAAAGTATTGCTATGTATCACTAACAATTCAATTAAACACCATTCATTTCTTTACACGCGGTTAAATTTTCAAACTACTTCTAACAATTCAATTTAGCATAAATCATTTGTTTGTACACAGTTTGAATGTCAAACAGTTCTATTTAACTCATAGATAGGACCCTATCAGGTGCTATAACAGCAGATCAGAGTGTACCAGGAAGCAATAGCAATGAACATGTACTCCACATTCTCCTAATCTCCAACATTACTGGAGCCTCAACATCAGATTATTTAATGTCATATTGGGACACTCGTCGTACCCCTCTAAAGAGATGCAATCGATATATTATACAGCTAAAGAGGATTTGATCACCTGTTAGAGCTGATGTTAAAATCTCTAACAATAAATAATTATAAAACACAAGTAAATGAATGAAACGTAACAGGGCAAACACATTAATCGCAGAATCAAAATGATATAGCCACGTAAATAACAAAGCATTTTCCTGGCACAATCAGCAAAACAAAGCCAAGAAAAGACCGTTCGAGTGGCAGGTTATTAAACAGGCACCATACTCACTAGAATCAGCACCTTTCATTCTTTTGAATCACTAGAGCATTTCATAAGTGGTCGAATATTTAGAAACAAACAAATTGAAAATGACTTTTCAAACATACTTTGGAGAAAACTCGATTTTTTTAAAACGTGCAATCAAAAAATTCCGTTCTAAATGAGTTGAATGCATTGAAAATATAAATCAATAAAATAGCTAAATGGCTGTTAAACTCCTGAAGCAGTACATAAGGACAGCGGGCAAAGCGATCACGAAAGTGCCCTCTAAAGGGGTCACGTATCTCACGACTCGATCGCAGTGCGCACCCATCCGGTGGCTTGACGGATTCGATAAACCACCCGGGAAATCTTCGCAGTCACAGTTTCGTTGAGAACTCTTTTTAACTTAGATCTAACTGCAAATCTCTTGTAGCGCTCACTAATCTCACGCTGAAGGCCCCCTCCTAGCAAGTTGTATTTTTACAGAGTCCCCTATCTAGTCACGTTTACATCTCCCTCCCTGGGTGATCCCGACGAAACCTGTCGACCAAGTCATGGTGAGCCATAATGTCGATCAGGTTCCTTTACACCTACCCAACCTACTAGCTTCCCGTTCGATAATATCTATCTTCGGATCAAGGATTGCATTCCAATCACCCATTAAAACTAACTGCTTCAGTCGTCTAGGAACGGCGTCAACGACGAAAAAAGGAAATCCTCTCCGCAATAGTATTGGGTGAATAAACCGTGACCAGACGGAACTTGAAGCTTTTACTGGCAACACTGGCCACTACAAGCCGGCCCTCGTCACCCGCGAAAACAACGTTTACATCGGCATCAAGGCTGCGTCCAACTAGCAAAGATACCCCAGCGCTACAGCGGCTGCCGTATGGGGAAAAAGTGACAAAACCCTTCTCCAGCACTCGAGTGTCCGCAGCGGAATTGAAGTGAGTCTCTTGCACTGCAGCAATTTCACACTGTCAGTGACACGGTCACACAAGACGTCTCCCATGGGCCTCCCAGAAGTTGTTGGAACTCCACAACAAATGCGTTGCAGCCGGGGGAGATTACATCGAACGGGACTTGAGTTTCTTGTGTGTACTATCAATAAAAGTGACAATACCAAAAGGGTCTGGAAACTTATTTTGTGCTCCTAGTAGTTAGGCGGCGCTAAAGTCTCCATTGCATGGAGACGTTGCATACGGCGACTTTAATTTGTCGCTGACTTCTGAACTCTGGTTGAAGCCGTAAGAGTTTCGTTCTGATGTTATTTCCGGTCAGCTTTTTAGCGAGGTCCTCCGATGGTAGCAGTACATCTCAGGTGGCAAAGCTTCTTTAGCAAAAATAACTACCAGGGATGCCAGCAGTTTTTTTTTAAATATCTACCTGGGATGCCTGTGGTTTTTAATAAGTCTTCAAAATTTTCTTTTTTAAGAGCAGCGAGCCTCCTGATACGTAAATCTGTGACCACGAAGGGCAGTCTTGGGCTCAACTGTTTCTACTAGTTCCGGTATGGGTAATATTTCTATGTTTTTAAAATATTTTGCATACTTTTGGTCTCTGTCATCTTCGTGGTCACTCGGTTTTCTTTTTTTAATTTGAGACGACAAGGAGACTGGCGTTGCCTATGGTTTCTAAGCTGGAGTATAGAGATGGCAGGAAGTGATGAAAACGAAAAATATGATTTGTCTTCCGACTTCGGGGAGGGTTCCAGGGCATTAAACATGTCTTGTTGTGTGTTTAAAACCGGTGAAATTGGCTCTTCCATAAATGCTTGAAGCAGGACGAGTGGGAGGAATGTTTCGAATGTGGTGAAACGTATGGTGAAAATAACAATTCAACAAATAACAATAGACAATAAGAAAATAACCGTGGCTTGATCCACCTCAAAACAATCAATAACGGGATGTTTGAGGGCGGGGGCACTGTAACAAATAACAAATTTAACAATCATAACTTTTACAAAAATTTACGAAATCGCTGCTGTCACAAAGAAATAAAAGTAGTCTAGAAAGCTGAGAAGAAGTCTCCAAATGGAGGAGTCGTTTGGGATTATTTTCACAGTAACGAAGTTTTACCGGTATATTCAGGATTGATACTTCACATTGCAGCTGGACCATAAATCATAACTTAATATCTTCGTTTCTGAAAAAGTTCTGCCTGTGCATACAGTAAATAGACATCGGAGATGGCGAACGTACCTCTTATATTATAACTTTAAAATGGAGTTCCTACCGTCTGATAGACGGTCCTGATTAATCCTGAAACACAGGGAACCTCTTGAACATACCGTGACTGCTTCTCTTCAAAAAGAAGAAGAATTTAAAACTACATTATGCAACAGTAGGAAAAATCGTAACTTACCTGACTAGTGTGTGGGCATATTTTGTAGGGTTCAGTTGCTTAACAAAAAAAAGCTAAAATCGCGACACAAAGTCGCTTTTACATTTGATTATCTCGCGTGAGTAACGCAGACTATCGCCGTTCCTATGCAAATGAGACTATGCCAGGTGTATAAAAGGAGACGTGGAAGGAACGGGTGACTGAGTTCGAAGAAGGCGTGTTGCGTAGGCAGACACGTGAAACAGGATTGTCTGAGTCAACTCAAAAGACCGTAGCGTTATTGAAATCAAATTTCAAACGAGAGCAATACAATAAAACAGTAAGGTAACTACCAATAATTCTCGACCAAATCAAACAAGAAGCTCAAGACGATGAGTTTATTAGGCAAACCATAACCAACGTTTATGAAAGGGACCAACAAACTTCAGATATTTTCTCCCTATGCGACGAACTACTGCTATATGGAGAGTTAGTCGTCATTCCAACAACACTTGAAAGGAGAATCCTTTAAGATTTCAATGCTGGCCACCCAGGAAGTACAAGGATGAAAAGCCTTTTGTGCAAGTATGTGTACTGTCCGATAAACATATCGAAAACATTGTAAGATCCTGTAAAGGCTGTGCCTGGGTATCTAAGAAACCCCCAATAATACAGTCCTTAGCCTAAAACGGACCGACCATGATCATGAATACATATAGATTTTGCGGGCTCACTTAACGGATTCTACTATGTTATAGCAGTTGATAGTTTTTCGAAATGGCTCGAAGTCCTTAGATGTAGAAATGCCATTATAAAAGTTACAATCAATTTCCTCCACGAACTGTTCACCATATTTGGGGTAGTTTGTCTAGTGTCCGACAATTGGACACAATTTACGTCCGGCAACCTTTAAGGATTTTGTAAACCTTCCCGATCGATCTTATCACGACCGTCCCATATCACTCAAGTTCCAACGGACAGGCTGAGTGCTCCCTTGATATCCTGAAAAGAGCCCTGAAGAAAGGCAGGAGCAAACCCATGAGGAAAATCTCTAAATATTTTCTTCAGGTTTATAGAAGTACTCCCAACAACGACACACCATCATCATTACCCTCAGCTGGGGTGATGTTTGCGCCTAAAAATCAGGTCCGTGTTCGACAAGCTACTTATCCAACAAACAAAACCCCGACAAACAAACACTGACCCCCAAAAACGCTATCAAACCGGAGTGAATGTTGGTTTTTTTCCGGATATTTTGTGATATTAAATCTATGTGAAAAATGGATATAATTGGGAAAAGAGTAGGAAATAGGATCTACAAAATTAAAGGTCTCCAGTTTACTCACCAGAGACATTTGAATCAAATAAAAAAAAAAACACCGATCGGACGATGCTGACAGCGGTCATCCCGAAGAGAAAGAAGTCATAGATGAAATTTACGATATTTGTGACATGCCAATACCGCAAGCGGCCCCGGAACAACGCCGTTTAAAGAGGAAAAGTAAAATGACAGACTTTATCGTCGTTAACCCAAAGAGAAAAAGGTATTGAGACTCATACGGAGTTAATACTTAGGAGGTGGTGTTATGGTAATTTACCCACGCACGCATGAACTCTTCCAACTATAAAAAATAGCAAGTACTGCTCATAGGCCGAAGGCAATATTCCAGCAGACAGCCCTGGTAGTCACAACGAAACAGTCTCACTGTTAACCCTCTCATTTGTACATGTTGTACAATTATTCTTTGTTAATATATTTTAATTCCTTTCTTGTGTCTTTATTTCGGGCCCCTAACAAGGCAACAACACAATTAATTTCTATTACTCCTAGTTCCACTCGGAGCAGGAGTGGTAATACCTGATAGTCATATTAATGGGTCAACTTAAACTGTTTGACTCTGTGCAAACAAATGACATGTTAAATTGAATTGTTAGCGTTAAATAGCAATACTTGAAACCATTAAACTGTGGGCAAACAAATAATTAATATTGAATAGAATTAATTGTGTATTACAGGAATACTTTAAGCCATGTATCTGTGTGGAAAAGTTCA
The DNA here is from genome assembly GCA_963585895.1 of Sepioteuthis lessoniana. Classification (NCBI taxonomy): domain Eukaryota; kingdom Metazoa; phylum Mollusca; class Cephalopoda; order Myopsida; family Loliginidae; genus Sepioteuthis; species Sepioteuthis lessoniana. The sequence goes on along the minus strand of OY757910.1, from coordinate 23,707,126 downwards.
ACTATTGGTATAGTATAGCAATATGATAATGAATGAAGGGGGGGTTAAATAGAATTATTTGCGTTAAGTAACAATACTTGAAACCACTTCAGTGTGTGCAAAGAATGAGTAATATTAAGTAGAATTATATATGTTACACAGCAATACTTGAAACTATTTAACTGTGTGCAAACAATAGAAATTCTTTACCGCGTGCAAACAAATTAGCTGTAACTTTTTAAAAAGTAAAATTAACCTCAATATATTTACATCAAAATTATATGTGTATATTTCAATATGTTCAAAGAAATGATTAATGTTAAATTAAATTTTCGAGTTATATAGAAATTCTTGAAACCATTTAACCGTGTTCAAACAAAGAAGGTCTGGCTTGTTTGAAAATTATTCGTTAATAAATCATATATATATATATATATATATAGAAAAGTTGGCGACCTTTGTCGAGGGTGACGCAAAGGCCCCCTTTTTAATAGCTACCACATTGAGGTGTAGGGGAGAGCACTACCTCTTTTCCCTGGATTGCTCCACTTTACCCTTGATTCCCACCTTATAATACTGAGTGTTAAGCAAGGCGGCATCAAGTACCATTTTTTGAGTCTTGGGTATGACTCGACCAGGAATTGAACCCCCGGTGTCCTGGACAATTGGTGAACACTCTACTCGTTTGGTCATTTGCTCGCTTGTATCAAATTGGGTGTTAAATTACCCACAATGGCTGATATGCCATAAAATGCAACCAACCAACGAACCACAGATCAATTTCATTAGCACAGTTTTCGAAATTACCAGGACACAAGAAAAAAGATGATTAAATAATTTTTAACTAAATTTATATTCTGAAAATGATTTTGCCTTTTTATTTACTGTTAGGGTCTTCGAGCTAATTAAATACCACAAATCAGGGAAAATACCTGTGGAAAAATTGTTAAAGTGCTGAACTGTGGTCTAGAAGTAAGCGTGCTCGAACTCCAGTCGAGCTATTACGTTCACTTTGGAATAATTTTCCCTTGTGATAAGTATGAATGCTCTTATCCTTCACAGCCCAGTCGGCAGGGACTGTAGAATACACTGACTGCATGTCTGCAGAGGGGTAAGACCTTCTCCCTCAGTAATATCTTGCATCTAATCGTCAGACCCCTGTGGCACACCATATTTTCATCTTGAATATTCGAACGTTACACTCTTCGAAAACAATAAGCGATTCAATTATTTCTGATACGAAAAGGGTTTTATTCAGACCCAATTTTTTTTTCTAGCTGTAAACGCAGCGCAGTGGAGCGAAAGACCTCGTTATTTCTCGGAACGAATCCACATCCTGGAAGCCACCTCACCGCTACACTCAGCTCAGACCGATTCGGCTCATGTCTAACTCCAACTGCCACTAACCAATCAAATAAACTAAACTGCCCGATTTTCAAATGATCTCCTTTTTTATTCATATATTCTAAACTTGAGTATTTCATTGGCCAAAGTCCTCGTGGGACGTCATTCCATTGCATCATATTCTTATCTAATTTCAATCAGACTTTGGTTTTTGCTTTCGTTTCTTGTCCCGAAACCTTATTATGACAAGGGATGAGTGTAGTATCCTCTCGCTCTCTCTTTCTCTCTCTCTCTCTCTCTCTCTCTCTCTCTCTCTCTCTTGTGAAGAATATGATATATTACGGACGGGCGCTGTCCTCAATCAGTGAAGGTGTCACGAGACTAGCGCATGCGGCCAGAATGACCTGCAAAGTTAGACGTGATTTTAAAATAATCACAGATGTAATATCACGTGTTTCACTTGTGACATCGATCATTCGCGAATCTCCAAAATTCTCCAAAATTTTAAAATAATCACAGATGTAATATCACGTGTTTCACTAGTGACATCGATCATTCGCGAATCTCCAAAATTCTCCAAAATCTCTATATAGAAAACAAGTAATGGGATTTTGGCAGAGTTGAAGGCACTTGTCAAAACGGATGCGTTAAAGGTTTCGGAGGCCCCTACCCGTCATACCCCAGTCTGCCACGACCTATATGCTGTGACAAGTGTGTGTCAAACAGCCAGCTCTCACACACACCTCGTCACCACCGAGAGGAAGGGAGAAGAAGGAACTTTTCGAGTTGCAGTGATCATAGCTCAATAAAAACGACTGCTATATTTTCTTCCCTTACCTTCGAGTTTGAGTATTTCTTTTTCTGCGAACTTCTTTCTTTACAGCACAAAATGTTGGTCCTATGATACAAATATACTTCCACACACAGATCTAACTAAATACAATTTTACCAAATCAATTTATAGAATAATCAATATAATTAATTAACAAACAAAAATAAATATTAATATAAGTAATTATTATTCTAATTATATTACATCAGGCCTTGAGCTCTATGGAATGTGAAGTAGCTCTTCATTGCCATTATTTCCTGTTCCACTCTAACCCGAAGAATTAGAACTTGTTAGGGTCTTGTCTGTGGGTTAAATAGACCTGTTTGACCATTTAACTGTGTGCAGACAAATAACTGATGTTAAATTGAACTGCTAGTGTTACATTGCAATATATGGAATAATGTAACTGAAAATAAAACTATTGGCGTTAGATCGCAATACGAGAATCCTTTCAATTGCAGACAAACAAATTATAAATAGTAGATATAATTATTTGTGTTCGACAGGAATACCAGAAAACGTTTAACTGTGTGCAAAAATTGAAATATTGCTACTACATAGCAATTCTTAAAAAAAAAACATTTAAATGTGCAGACAAAAACAATTCTTACTTGTGTGCAAACACATTAGCACTCATTTTAACGAAATAGTTGCCTACAAAATATTCCCTTAAAATCTTTTATGTATAAAATTTTAACTGAGTGCAAACAAACAATTACATTAAAAAGAATTATTAATGTAGACCAGCTCATTAGCCTAGTGGGTAGAGCGTTCGCCAATGCTCCGGGTGACCTGTGTTCAATCCCAGGTCACGTCATACCAAAGACTTTAAAAATCGTACTTGGTACCTACTTGTTTAACACTCAGCAATGTAAGCTACGTATCAAAGGTAAAGTAGAGAAATCCAGAAAAAAGGAGTAACGCCCTCCCCAAAATTTCGGTGTAGTAGCTATTGAAAAGGGAGCCTTCAGGTCGCCCTCGACTACGGTCGCCAACTTTACATTACTTATTAATGTTATATAGCAATGCTTGAAACTACTTAACAGTTCAAACAAGTGGAGTCTGGCTTTTTAAAAATCTTAACTACACACTATGTGTTTACAAATTACATATATTTAAAATGTACATATACGTATAAAAAGGATTTGGTATTAAATAACCAACAAGCGTTCATATACTATAAAACCCAACCAAACAAACCTAACCTTATCTCTGCAGCTACGACTTAAACTGACTAATATTGTTTATCGATCAGGATAGCTTTGGTTTTAAAAAAAGAAAAAAAGTTGACATGCCACAACAAAGAAAAAAAAGAGCAAATCAGATAAAAGTTTGATTTCTTTGTTTTAATAGCATATCAACAGTCATAGGTTATTTGATGCTAATGCCATCCTTGGAGGGGAAAGTAGTCGTACTATTCAACCCATAGCCGTGGGAAATAAGGGTGTCCATTCCTTACGTAAGGGTATGTGTTGTATAGCCACGATAATCATCTCAGTCACAACTGTGATACTACACATTAACACCATAGGAAGACTCAAATACACAGGCAACTTTCGTTATTCAGATACGAACGTTTATTAAACTTATTGACTTCTGAGTTCGGTTCTTCGACACGAGGAGAGAGAGACACACTTCTTTTCGTATCATACCATGTTAACAAAACTCAAACGCTCGCCACATCACGTGGAGCTATAGATCTCCTTTTATATTCACCGGTCGGGATCCGAAAAACTCAAACGTATGCCTTAACGGTCGAAACCCAAACTTCTCACCACCATGGTCGGAACTCAACTTCTACTGTCTACATGGCCCAAGTCGACTACCAGCTCGACCCGCCCCCACTCGACAACCAACTGGACTGGTCCCCAGTAAACTGCCAACTCGACTGGCCCACAGTCGAGACTCAACTGACGTCTTTTTCAAAATCTACAAATTCTCAGCCCATCGCTTCCGAGCATGACGTCATTCACACTCCAGTTCTATTTCCTATCTGGGATTTATTATGACAATTGTGATTGTCATATCCTCTGCGCACGAGCGTAAACTGTACCCAATGTCTGTTCACCTGAACTAAGAGCCGAATAGTTCAAAGCCCAACCAAACTGATTGATAAAATATAATTAACGAAAAATGATTTATATAAAAAAAAAATCATTCCGTAATTATATAACACTAGTCCGAAAGTGAACGTAATTTCGCGGCTTGACTTTGAACTCGGTTGATATCGGGGCCAATGTCCAACATTTTAACAAACACTCCACGAGGATTATGAGGCAGAAATAAGTGTTACTGAACTGAAAAATAGTTTTATTTTGAGATCATTTATCTCAATTATTTCATTTGTTGTAGAAAAAAAGTTTCGCGTGAAGAAAGCAACAGATAAGCGAAGGTTAAATCAATCATTGAGATATAAGAAATAAGATGAATATAGAATATAGCTGCCAAAATACATTAAAAGATTAGCGATAAGTAAACAAAAATCAATCGGTTAGGCCATTACATACTCATTTGAATCAGATCGATAAGGAAAATACCAAATAATATCTGAAAAGAAATATAACTAAAGTAGAAAAGATCAACAGCGTCTAAATACTTAAATATAAAAAATGCAAGCAAAAATGTTAATATATGAATATAAATACCGTATGTACAAATTAGTTTTTTAAGTAATACGGATGATTGTTTAAAACTTTATTATCGTTTTGATTACTAATCAAATTTGTCCACGTCAAAATTGTTCGCTTTGGAAGTCGCACAACAACGAATATGTCTTTGAAAAATTGCAAGAAGTTATCAACTGACACTAACTGCTGTTGACTATCATGGACTATAGGATCTTTCAACAGTTCTCAAATATCACTCGTTAAATAATAACATCATGTTCAACACTTACATGTTACTATTGTGCCAGACTAAGTAAAACTTTCATGCCTTGCCGTTGATTAATGATTTTTAGTTCGTCCGAACGATCATAGCTACGGTAATGAGAGTGATCTCACTTCTTAATAAGACTGAACTCAACAATAAAAATGTTGGCGACCTTACTCAAGGGTGACCCGATCACTCCCTTTTAAATAACTACTACAGCAAGGCGTTGGGGAGGGCGCTACTCCTTTTCCTGGATTGTTCCACTTTACCCTTGATTCTCGCCTTATAGGCAGCATTAAGTACCATTTTTTGAGTCTTTGGTATGACTCGACCTGGGACTAAACCCCGGTCTCCTGGACCATTGGTGAACACTCTATAAAATGAGATTAATACTCACTTTTGATAAACAAACGAGACAAACATAAACATTAATAGTTATCCATTGTTTATTCGAAGTTTCTCGAACCGACAATATCTACCGTAGTGAGATTGATCTCTCTACTGTACTTAGACTGATCCCATTACTGTAATAAGACCAATTCTCACTTCTGAGTCTAAACTAATATAAACATAGATTATAATCTATGGCTTGTGATGTTTTCACTTTCGAATATATAATACCTCATTTTAAGGTAGCTTTTTACGCTGAATCCAAAAATTATACTCCTTTTTCTAAACAAATAAAATTTTTGATACACTAACTTTTACTTGGAATGTATAGAACAGTATCAAAATTCTATCTTCTTACTGAATTAAACAAATAATACCAATTTAAGGCTGATATATTCGCAGAAAGCTCAACTTCTGCCATTATGAACAATACACAAAAGAAGCTATCTATTGTTGAAAGGTCTTTTCAGGTAATTCCTCCTGTGTTCGGCAGCCACTTCATCCTGTTTCAAGTACCAGCTGTAGTCAGAGAGAACATTTACATCCCATCAGCCTTGGAAGCACTCTTCTATGATATGAATGTCTTTTGGAAAACGCTCGTCCTGCTCTTCCCACAAGTGTGATCACAGAAATTACAGTTTACTTGACATTCGTGCTCGAAGTTGGTGGGAACCCTTCAATAGCTCTTCAATTTCCTCCTCGTATTCATTGGTTTCCCTAGAAATTTGTAACTATTGACCTCAATGACTGCCAGGCGGACAATTCAGCTTCATTCAATGCTACGGCCATCATGATATTTGAGGGTAGTCAAATATACCAGTCTTAACTTTCTCTATGATTATCAGTGGGGACTTCTCCTGCAGGGAAGTAAATTCACTGCCTTCTCTGCTCATTGCCTTCACAAATTCCTTCATTAATCCTAAATTGATATATGAGGGTGGAAGCAGTATTTTGTTCGGTTCAGTTAGACAGTGAGATTGAACGTTATGCGAGTCATGTTTTTACCTTAGTCTTAATGGTCACTCTTGTCTGACATTTATCAGCCAGGCTGTCTCGTAGAGACAGAAAACAAGGAGACATTGTGCACTCAAGTTGGAGCCCTTGGACCAATCAAACATCCTTAAGATCTTTACAGATCAACCATTTTTGCCCCTGTTATTTAACAGAAGAAAGCAAAAGAGCCATGCTGTAGTGAGTTTATTTCATTTGTACTGAATGCCCCAAAAGATAGATGAGAAACTATTCACATTATGTAGAGGAATGCCTTTGATTCTGCAGTTGGATCAGTCAATAAAAAGTCTCCATTCCGTAGAATCATACTCTAAGCCTGTTGATTTCATCAATCCAGCAATGCTGTGATAAATGTCTTAATTCACTCTCTAGCTACAAGTATCATGTCACCATGTTTGAAATCAGATCTATATTACATGTTACCATCTAGCTCAGGAACAGGAAGGCCACGGACATAAACGATTGGTCTTATGGTAGATTAAACATCGGGATATTATGTACCATATTCACAATTAACGCTATGTGCGAAATGGACATACAATGTTCATAACGGTAGAACATAGGAATCTCGGAATTCGAAAACACGTAACGACTTCTAGTTCAGGTACGAAACCTTTTCATTAACTTTGAGTTAAAGGTTAAAGACGTAAGGAGGAGAGACACAATCTTCTATGTTGTTTTATTCATTTGGCCCCCATCTCGAGCGCCCCCCCTGCGAGCTCCAAATGTCGATCCTTCTCGTTTGGCGTCTAGTACCCGACTCTTTCTCTCTTCAAATTCTCACACAAACCTCCGCGCGCTTCCGGTGCGTGACGTCACCCGCACCCTGTCACCTCGGTTCGTTTCGGACTATTATGACATCCGAGTGACACCTCCATCCACCCGCGCGCGCCCGCGTCAACACCTGCTTCAATGTTGCACCTAACTAACCCATGTGCTGAGCTGAAAGGTTCTCAGCCTAACTAAACTCAAAGGCATGAACCGAAATCCCTCGGCTATTTTATAACAATTAGATGTGTTGTTTGTTCTGGCGATTTATTCCTCTAGACTTATCATGCAGAAATAGCAGACCGTAATGTGATCTTTTCCTTCATTCCAAACAACCTGAATGGTAAAAAGCATTCTCTTTCTTTTACCATTCCTCCAATCACTGATTTTCCTCGAATGTTTTTCAGCAAACTAGGTGAGCCAATGGCTTATCCTGATCCTCAAATTTGATTCCAAAATAATCGCCATATGCCTTCTTCAACAAGTCAGTGATTTTTGCTTGACTGTTAGAAATAACCATATTACAGCAGATGTAACAGAACGTTTCAAGGTTATTCTTACCCTTATGAAATATTCTAATAGGAATACGAATGTCAAGCTGAAAAGAGAAAAAATAGATCAGCTCTCAGCTTGTTGATACTTGAAACCGTACATTAAAATCATTTAAAGATGAGGGATAACCACAACCTCCTCTTGGTATTTGGGGGTGAGGGAATAGGTTGGTACATTTTTGTTAGGTACGTATACAACATTATATGTTATAATAAACATCAAGTAATCAGGATCAGCTTTTACAAATAGCGTCCACAGGCTTTTCAATAAGTGTTATTATTGTGTACAACTCGTTGTAAAGTATTCAAGTTCATTTTAAAAACAATACCCAACCAAAAACATTGAATAGTATTTTTGAATTCAGCATAAAATTATAATCATATATCACTTGATAAACCTTTGATTTCTGGAAAAAGATTTAACGCAGGCAAGTATTATGTAATATAATGGCTGAGGGATTTCGTTTTATATATCTTGTCTTTCTGTTTAGTTAGGCTGAATGCATGAATAATCTATCAATGAATTGATTTTAATCAAGAGTGTATTTGCCATTATTGTCAATCCCCTCTTGCAATTCATCAGGTAACTAGTTGATTCCTTTCAAGAAAAGTTCACCTAAATTTAAGCTAAAGAAGTATCCTTTAAAGGTTTTCACCTGATGTTCTTTGTGTTTCAGAGAATTTTGTAGAGAACGAAAAAAGATGGAAATCATTCGGTGGAAACTTGGATCATCACAGTTGTGCCCCGTCGTTGATAGATGAGAGACGCTACATATTTTGAACATAGCCTTCTTAGATGTTAAGGTGCTTGGCCATCGGTGTCTAGTGAAAGTTCTCTGATGTTTGAGTGCATCAAACTTATCCATAGCTGTATTTGTTATTGCAAGGTTGGTGCAATTGTGCATCACCAAAGGCACAAATATCGCACTAAATATGCGCAGTCTCTTTGATTGAAGAATAGTCAATCTGCAGATCCATTTATTCCAGAAACATCAGAAAACTAAGTTACCATCTACACAGCGTGCCGCAACGGGAGACGAGCTGCAGAGCTTTGCTTCAAAAACCATTCTTTTCTTTCAGTCTTCAAGGGATATTTTGTTTTCACCTTGGTTGTGTATTTTCGAGAGATATGGATGTGTTACCTTTGTCTTATCCTCGTTCGTGAATGGGCTCAATTCTCTTAGTGTTTCTGTGATGATGGGGGATCAATCTTTTAACTGTCTTCTTGAACTCATCTAAGAAGTTCCTATCATTTGCAAACTATATATCTAGCGTCTTGCTTAGCGATGAGATTGGGGGGATCGGTTCGTGTAGCGTATCTTTGTACTTACGAGAAGGTTGCAACGGGGTAATGTGTGAAGGAGAGAAATCATCTTCCTCTAGGAGAACTAATTGTTGTCCTAAATTCAGTGGAACAGACCGTCTTCATGAGTACCGCCTTAAAATATGTGCACATAGTAGAACTGCGGAGTTTGCATGAACTTTTTGCAATTGTATTGACCTGGAATTTAACACAGGGTCATATTATGTGCTTTTATTGCATTTTCGATCAATAATTCGATCTCGTGTTCCATTTTTTGACAGACTTAGCCAAATGCACTGGTAATAATCCAAGGTTACCAAGATGAACGAGAATTTTGAGAAGCAATAATAAAGTGAGTGTTTTCACGCGTGTTCAAGGTCAGCGTTGATCAGTTAATTTCCCATGAGGTTTGCCAACTTAAAAAATATAAAAAAGAATATCTTGATTTCTCGACCAAACTCATACTAGAATAAAAGCTAGTCTCCTATAAATATCGAATCGCCAAAAAGTGTCCCAAAATTTCCATTTTTTTTCTTTGTTTTCTCATACAATTGATCTGACGTGACTAGATTCGTGTAGGATTGTATCTGAGAATATGGATTCTTTAATGTATTAATAAGTTTTCAACAAAAGTAAATGGACTATTAAGTTATGGCAGAAATATTCCTCTTTAATTTAGAAATCAAAGCCCAACTTTTGTAACGGGTGAGTGACTGAATTTAACGTCTCGTCAAACAGTTTTGGCTTATTTTATACCTTAATGTTAATGAATCGAATTTATTTCTCGTCCATGTTTACAAAATAGTTTTTCTTAAAATATATTTTCTACTTGGTCCCACTGGATGAGAATAATTTTTTTAACAAATATGTTTCACCTATTTATGCGACACTCCTAATGAACAAGGGGGTATCCTCGTGGTGTAATGGTTAAAGTGATGGACTGCGGAATCGTAGTAAGCGAGTTGGTACTCCAGTCGCGCTATTACGTTCACTTTCGGGCGAATACCCTTCGGAAAGGTATGAACCCCTTTATCCTTCCAGCTATAGGTTAAATAGTACCACTACTGTTCTTCTTGGAGAATGGCTTTGGCATTAAATAATCTAAAAAAAAGTTGATATGCAATTAAACAAAAAACAAACAAACCAAAACCAACACCAAACGAAGAGGTACTCTCCATAAATGTGTGTTTGTGCTTATGGGCATGCTCATGTGTGCGCGTGTTTGTGTGTGCGTTCAGTGAGTTATAATCCGATTCTATATTGATTAATTATAGATTTATCTCGTCACCATCTTCTTCCATATATATATATATATATATATATATATAGTGCATTCAGTAGGTTTGCAGAAATTTTTGAACAGGCATTTACAATTGTCGTAGATATGTTATTGCTATACTTATGAGATGACTGGCCAATGTTTATTATTTCAGATTCAAATGAACAGCTAAAGTCGGAATTAGAATACAGCCTACTAAAGCCTTATTGTCACAGGTGGTGAATTTCAAAAATGCAATCTGGACGTGAGGACAATTTAGAAGAGTGATATGCAAAAAAATATTGTTTTAAACTCGGAAAAAAAGCCACAGAAACGCATGGAATGCTTCAGACTGCTTTTGGACCATCTTGCATGAATCGTGCATCAGTTTTTGAGTGGCATAAGAGATTTAAGGAAGGCAGGGAGTCTTTGAGGGATGATGAGAGGTGTGGGAGGAGTAAGGATGTCAATACACGAGAGTTGATTGGCCAAAGGGTTAGGGTTAGGGTTACTATGTTGAGCTTTTAAGAAGTTCAGGGAGAGATTCCGTCGGAAGAGGCCAGCGCTTTTCAAATCGGGTCAGTGGCATTTCCACCAGGACAATACACCAATCCACAACTCCATCCTTGTCACAGACTATTTGACCAAGATGGACATCAAGACAGTTCTTCACCCTCACTATACCCCAGACCTTGCTCCCTGTGACTTTTGGTTATTCCTTAAGCTCAGAGGTTGTCGTTATGAGACAATTGAGATGAAAGTGGCTGTGACAAAAGCCATTGACATGCTCACACAATAGGACTTCCATGGGCCCTTGGAGAAGTTGTTGTAACGGTACAACAAGTGCATTGCAGCCGGCGGAGATTACTTCGAAGGGGACTAGAATTTCATGTGTGTACTATCAATAAAAGTGCCCATACGAAAAAAGTCTGGAAACCTATTTAATGATCCTCGTATATATAACACCTGCACTCAAACAGGTCAATTTTAAGTGGAATTTTATGAGTTCGAATCCTGACATATATTTTCCTAAACCAGTTGGCATGAGAAGTTTAAAGAGCCCTGGCTGGATTGAAAATAGTTGGATACATTCTTTCACAAAATTAGTAGTGTTATGTGAAATGAAAACGGCCTTGGTCAGGTTTTGAACTCGGGTTGACGTGTCCATTTTTTACTATGATATCCATTACACCAAGAGCGCCCCGTTTATATCTATCTATATATCCATCTCTCTATTTATCATCCTGCTTCCCTCCATCCGTTCCTTCAGCATTAATCTGTCACCACAATTTGGAGTCTAAAGATGTTTGCTGTGACAACACGAACTCCGAGTAAGGGAATAAGTAATGAAGTATCATTTGATATATAAGGTTTTAGATTGGTTCTGATATAAAAATATTAAGGATTTTCTAAATATTTTTCTTACACATTAAATTGTTTTTGTTATTATTACTTATGCAAACACACACACACGCACATATATATATCAGTTTTTATACGGAAGAAAAAGAAAGACAAAAAGAAAAAGAGAAAGCATAAAATTATGATATATATGGAATATATTAACTAAACATGGAATATATCGTAGCAATTTAAAATGGATTTGCTCAAGTAAGGAGAAATGTCATAAAAGCCAGGACGAGTGTATTTCTAATCAACGCACACATGTGTATCATATTTACCCAACCCCTCCGCTCGGGCAGGATATGACACAAGGTCAATTTTTAAGCGGAGTTTAACTGGGTGGAATTCAGAGTATTCCTTCTCCTAGACTAGTTGCCTCATCAAGGCTGAAGAACACAGTCTGTCCTACTATTTACCCATAGCTGGAGGTAAAATAATTGGATTCATACCTTTCCCGAGGGTATTAGTGCTATGTGAAATGCAATCAGTCTCGTCCAAGTTTTGAACACACACATACATATATATATATATATATATATATCATCATCATCACCATCAAGTTGCACAAACAGCTTAAATTTCCATCCCTCTCTCCCCATCCATCCCCATCATCCTTCACTCATGGTAGTACTTTCAATCTACATCCTTTATCTCCCCTGAGTTGATGAAAATATGTTCTTGCTGGTTGGTCAACTCTGGCACGTCCATGTGTCGGGGTTCATTGAAGAACGCCTCTTATGGGTGCGTTCTTTCTTCTCTAGCAGGGTCTCGCAATTCTTGCTTGCATTACTTTTATAGTTTTTGAGATCGGAGGCCATGCAGCTTTGTTTTGTGGGGTGTTGCTTCCAGAATTTGTTCACAATAGCTCGTTGCATTCTTGTGTTCGTCTTTTCAATTTTTACTTTATGCATTTAGTTTACAACCATGTAATGCATCGATACATTAATATGAACCCAGCCACAGCATAGAATTAATCCTGTTTTATTTCATCGGAAGGATTAGACTTCTGTAAGATCGATAGCATATCAAAAGCAGCCCACAATATATATATATATATATATATATATATATATATTGGAGGTGCCACAATATATATATATATATATATATATATATATATATATATATATATATATATATTTCACCGGACATTGGCCTAGCAGTTAGAGTGTTCACCAATGGCCTGTGAGACCTGGTTTCTAATCCCAGGTCAAGTCATACCAAAGACTCAAAAAATGGTACTTGATGCCTCCTTGCTTAACACTCAGCATTATAAGGTACTGATCAATGATAAAGTGGAGCAATCCAGGGAAAGGGGTAGCGCCCCCCCTACACCTTGGTGTAGTAAGCTATCGAAAAGGGAGCCTTCGGGTCACCCTCGACTATGATCGCCAACTTTACTTTTTACTTATATATATATATATATATATATATATATATATATATATATTGGAGGTGTACGTGGTGTAATGGTTATCGTCGTAGGAAATGGACACGAGTTCAAATCCTGGCGGAGTCTGATTGCATTTCTCATAGCACAAATACCCTTGGGAAGGGTATGAATCCAATTATTCTCCCTCCAGATATGGTTTAATAGTAGGGCAGACCGGGTTCTCCAGCCTTGGTGAGGCAACTAGACTAGGAGAAGGAATACTCTGAATTCAAACCTGTTAAACTCATTTTAAAAAGTTAACCTTGTGTCGTTTCCTGTCCGAGCGGAGGGAGTTGATATATATATATATATATATATATATATATATATATATATATATGAGAGAGAGAGAAACAGGCACAAAGAATGAGAGAGACTGAATGAGAGTGAGAGAGACAGAGAGACAGATTCATAAATAGACTAAATCTATTATAGGTATTTGATGAGGAGAATTAGAACATACTAAAATAGATGCCAAGGTAGACAGAGAAAGAAGAAATGTCGGGGAGTTATTCAGAATAAAATAGTGGTTCACGGCATTACATAGGAATTCTAAATTAAAGATTCTCGTTATTAATGACGTGCATAGCCTATCAATCATTTAAGACATGCGCAGGTTTACATTTTTTTTAATATGCAGTCTGTTGAACTTATTAGAATGACTAATAAATGACCCTAATTTTGTGACGAAAAATCTCGTCTTCAGTCAGCGGTCATTGGTCAACGTTCATTATTAAAAAAGAAGTAACATTTGAAGAGGTCAGTATGTCGTCGTCTCGGATATTTTCGTATTAGCATTCGGCACCGAAGACGTTTGTCGCTTGCTGATTATAAAACCGCAGGAAACATGGCTTATCCGTCTTGATTGATTAAGAAATTGTCCACACGCATTGTAATAAGCGAACCTTTATCATTCAATAGCTTCATAGCCGAAAACTAAGGCTGGCTTAGAATAACGTTATCAGCAGCGATTCGAGTTCAAATGCTGGTCGTGGCTATTTTGCGTTTCAATTCGTTTTAATGTCCTAGAAGCAGGTATAAGTCTATCTCTTCCACTCTGGGAATGTAGACTTTGTTCTTTTGTCTAGTTTAGGCAATAAATATAGGAGAAAGAAAACTGAATTTTAACCAGTTTTACTTCAGTTTAAAAAATTGATCTTTGATCACATCATGTCCGTGGATGGGGGTGACTGATGAATACACGCTAAAAACTTTATAGTTGGTAAGTGCATGATTTTGAAACGATGCATATAAGCATATACATCATATTTCACAGTGTATAAATCTGTAATATTTATTAAAAATTAGTAAACGTCAATGAAAATAGAGGTAATCAGTTTTATTATTAATGTTGAGTAAGTTTTTTTTTTCCTCATACAACGTGTGAAAGCAAGTGCGATACTCTGTCCTCATCAGCCGCCAACCAGGGTGATAACACAGTTTCGGTAGCTCAAGGCGGTACTGCCACTCCTGGCGCTACCAAGCAGCGTTTGCCAACGGACAGGGTATTTAAAAGAAATATATATTTATATATACACCAGATCAACTAAAACAGACATTATATTGGACGTTCGTTCATCTTCATTTTAGTGCAGTTTGTGATTTAAAAACGCGTTTACTTACGGCCGTTGATGTCATAGCAACCGTTTCTTGATTATGCGTAATCACACGAGAAAGGTGGTTCCGCGTGCATATCATTCATGTTGAAATCATTTCTATATCCCTCATCTATTCGGTTCAGTTTCCTTCAGTTTTATTTTTTTATGCGTTACTGCACAAAAGCACTACAGACAAATGTCATATATAATTCTGCTGAAAGATGTTATTTGTTTATCAATGGGGCCCTCATGATGGGTGGTGAGTAAAAAGAAAGCTCCTGGTCTAAGTTTGTCCAGGTAGCTATCTGATTACCCTTGGGCCACTAAAATCTTTCCTTGCAAGGAATGTCTCCAGGACGCTGATGCTCAACAATAGGCTCGTGAATACTGTGGGGGTAAACCTGATTCATATGCACATCATTTGATTTAAATGCTCCGGTATTTACATCGTCTTAAGAGATGACGTATTCGGAAATTCAAGATTAGGTTCAACGTTGTTGAAGTTCAGATGATTAACTTTTTAAACCAGATACTTGTATCAGTAACCAAACCTTATATATATATATATATATATATATATATATATATATATATATATGCGGCTGTCGGTGCTGGTTAGACTACGCTGAGCGTATTCCCAGCCTAAGCGTAAGATTCCTTGGTAGGTATTTACCAACCCCTCCGTACAGAGAGGATAAGACACAAGATCAAATTTTAACCATAGTTAATAGGTTTGAATTCAGAATTTTCCTTCTCCTTGGCTTGTTGGCTAACCAAAGCTGAAGAATCCAGTCTGCCGTACAATTTACCCATAGCTGGTGGGAGAATAAGTGGATTCATACCTTTCCTAGGGGTATTAGTACTTTGAAAAGTGCAATCAGCCTAGTCCAGGGTTTGAACTCGTGACATCGTGTCCATTTAATACGATGATAACCATTACACCACGAGCACATCCTTTGTATGACACTAAATTGTTTCTGATAATGGGGCTCCAGTAGTGGGGAGTATAGAGTACCTCCTCATTCCTACCTGTTAGGATTCTATCTATACATAAAATAGATCATATTAGAAATTATCTATATTTGATAGAACCGTCTGCTAAGTAATTCTTTTTAAGAAAGATATCCACAAAAATATAAGAATAAAGATACAATGAGCACCACAACATTTCCTAACCTCTAGGTATAAATTAAAACTAGACGCCTTGACGCCCCGTTAAAATCCATCGATCGTATGCACTGGTAGACTTACTTCCCTTTACGACCAGAATCATGAATTTATTTTTTAAATATTCCAATTAACATTGAGAAAAAAAGATCCATGTTTCTGTCCAGATTTTTGTATTCAAAACAGCAAAATTCTTCAGTAAATACGCTGGTGGCTCCTGCTTTGTTAAACCACACATTTAATAATGTTTATTTATTGGACGAGTGGGTGGAATGTTCACCAATGGTCCGGGAGGCCTGGTTTCAATCCCAGGTCGCGTCATACTAAAGACTTTAAAAATGGTAATTGATACCTCGTTGCTTAACATTCAGAAATATAAGGTACGTATCAAGGGTAAAGTAAAGCAATCCAGGGAAAGGTGTAGCGCCCTCCCCTACGCCACAGTAGAATAGCTATTGAAAAGACAGCCTTCTAGTCGCCCTCGAATACAACTATTAATCTGATGATTCAAATAATGAAAAAAGTTCTAAAGTGTCTTTATTGGGAATATTTTTTGAGATGAGGCTTCTTAATCTGAGTATTAATTCTATTGCGGACTTTTGTCCTTATCTTGGTAGTTTTTTGTTGTTTTTCTCACTACGTTTCGGCCAAATTTCACCTCAGGCCGTCTTCAGGTGATTAACCACGACGTCGAATAGGAATGCTGAGTCTTGTAACCGTATCCCTAGTAATTACTGCCTTCCATAGTTGTTGTCTATCGCTCCACGTTTTGACCAAGTAACCCTGTGGCCGGCTGGGGTTGGAATTGAAGCTGCTGTCTTTTGACAATGCTCACCTGGCACCGCAGAGACTCAACGCCTCTCTCCACTGCGCCATGGTTGGATTTTTGGGTCAAATAAATCGAATTATGTGTTCTCTTTATCTGTTCTTCCATAGTCGGGTCCGTACCGAATTTGTAATTGTCCTTATTGGTCGCGGTTAATCACCTGAAGACGGCCAGAGGTGAAATTTGGCTGAAACGTAGTTAGAAAAACAACAACAAAAAGAAAAAACTATCAAGATAAGGACAAAAGTCCGCAATAAAATTAATCATATTTACCAACCCCTCCGCTCGGGCAGGATATGACACACGGTCAATTTTTAAGCGGAGTTTAACAGGTTCGAATTCAGAGTTTTCCTTCTTCTAGACTAGTTGCCTCACCAAGGCTGAAGAACCTAGTCTGACCTACTATTTACCTATGGCTGGAGGGAGGATATTTGGATTCATACCCCAATAAAATTAATACTCAATGGTACTTCAAATCTAATGAAGATTCATTATTGTTACCGGTAAATTAAGTTCAATAAGAAAAAAGAAGTCAACAAAATAGGCAACACTTGAAATGTTTAACATTGGAAATTCACCGGAAATTAGAATAAAATATGAATATTCTATGTGATTCGAACTCATGAGCCTTGTGTGACGCGAAAGGTTTACTTTTATCCCAGAACGGGACTTTATTTTTGCACGTGTGAAGACGGGGCAGGTTGGCACTTGATCCCCTATAGAATAAGTCCTCGTTCTGTGTTTTTCTCTCAGGCATAAAAGACCTGGCATATTAAGTGAGGGATTAATTTAGGGCCAGACTGACCGCCGCTGGCAAGGGGTTCCAAATTTCACACTATCACACACCCACCAGGCCGCTTTCCTTCCTTCCCCTAAACAATGGAAGATATGAGCCTATAGGTTTTAGTCCTAATAATATTATATTGTAGTAGTCGGCATCTCCGGTTTCCCGTGTGATATTTTAGAGGAATTAATAGGACAATTCTAAGCAAGATAACATAAGGCGAATAGAAGCTGAAAAGGAAGCATGAGGTAACAAATTCGTAGAAGCTACGGTAAAGAACAACTTAGACCACGTGGTGACATTAAAATACATGATTCCTTTACTATACAAAGAGATACACTTTCAAAGTGTCAAATATATAATAAATGGACAGTCCACGAATATAAATGTCTTTTCTTGACTTTTGTTTTTCTTCAAATTGAGAGAGAGAGAGAGAGAGAGAGTGGTATATAAAATTTGGGTATAAAGGAGAAATAGCCCCAAAGTTACTTATCTTATTTTTCGACAGGGTTCCACTGGAGAATCTTTCTTCTTTCACGGGCTAATAGACTTTATGCTATTTTTTTACACTGGCTTGAAGAACCTGGGGTCCCTCGTGTCCAACATATGTTTTTGTCTTCTTCACCCGGAGTAAATGGCTATGGGTCTGTCTGCCACGAGCCCTTTCCAATAACTAACTTTCTTATTATTTATTTCCGCTGAGGGGAAGGAGTCCCCACTTCCGGTTTGGGGTCCCAGCCAATCACTTGGCTTCTACCTTCCTCCCCTTCCGGTGTCCGGCGACCTGAGGTTACTAAGTACCAACACCTGTTGATATCCCCTCTGTGACCTACATTCTTTCTTAACGGTCACTTTTTTGACGGGTTGCTACTGCTCATTCCAACGGGAGGATAGTATTAATCTTATTTCTATCGTCTCCGTGGGATATCACGAGACACTTGCCTCGAGTATGTCATTATTTCTACATACCAACTGCTATACATACTCAGTTACGAATGCATAGATTGTATCATAAAAAGCAAAATGACTCTGATAAAACTATTCGCTACCTCTGCCTATAATTAGGCAGGGAGTGTCCTCGTGGTGTAATGGTTAAAGCGACGGACTCGTAGTAAGCGAGTTCGAACTCCAGTCGTGCTATTACGTTCACTTTCGGACAAATACTCTTGGGAAAGGTATGAGCCCCCTTATCCTCCCAGCTATGGGTTAAATAGTACCACTACTGTTCTTCTAGGAGAATAGCTTTGGCATTAAATAACTTACAAAGAGTTGATATGCCATTAAACTAAAGAAACCAAAACATCTAATTAGGCGATGTCACATTTTCTGTCATTATTTTTATTGACGTGTCAAGCTAAAAATAATATGTAAAGGCATTATAAGACATTCATAGTCTGATGAAAAAAATGGATTTTTTACTCAAAATATATTCAATCTACGGCATAATATCTTTTAGTGTCAACACACTTAAATCACTGTTGCATATTTTTTCACATTACTTGTGCTATATAGGCTAATATTTATAAGTCAAAAGTAACACTCATCACGAAAACTATCAAACTTAGACGAACCCGACATGCAGGACACTGCTGGAGAAGCAGGGACGAGCTCATACGTGATATACTCCTATGGATCCCTTTACATGGCCGAGCAAAAGCAGGGCGACCAGCTTGAACCTACACACGGCAGTTCTGTGTGGATGCGGGATGTAGCCCTAAGGATCTGCCGGAAGCAATGGACGATAGGGAGTTGGTGGCGAGAGAGGGTCAGGGAAATCCGTACTGGTGGCACAACAAGATGATGAGATGATGTCAAATCAAAATTAACATTCTAGCTTTTAACCAGATATTTATATTCACGAGTATTTCTAATTAACGGAATGGGATAAAAGTAATGAAGTTAACAAAGATTCTTGTGGTGATTGTTACAGGAGCTTAAAAAGTTTGAATATATTTGTTTTGGAAAATACAAACAACAAATAATGAGTAAATACGGCTGTTTTTTTTGTAAAAAGGTCACTTCAGCTGCACAAAATTACACTACTCTGTCACAGATATTTGATAACGCGATTTTAGGAAAAACTGTAAGCTAAGTTTGTGACCGTAGTTGAGCCTGAAGGCTCCCTTTTCAATAGCTACTATAACGAGGTGTAGGGAAAGGAGCGACCCCTTTCCCTGGATTGCTCAACTTTACCCTGGATCCAAACCTTATAATGCTGAGTGTTAAGCAAGGAGGTATCAAGTACCATTTTTTACTCTTTGGTATGATTCGACCTGGGCATTTGGTGAACATTCTAACCGGTAGGTCAGTTGACAGGTTTTAATTCAAAATATAGAGTACGTTAAAAGAGTACATTAATAGAGTACATTAATAGAGTATATTAAAAATATATGCCCCAGTATAATTGAGGACCTAAATAATTTATCTATCAATCTGTCTCTCAGTCTCTCTTTTTCTGTCAGTCTGTCTGTGTCACACACTCTCTCTCTCTCTATATATATATATATATATATGTGTGTGTTTGTGTGTGTGGTTATTCATTACTCATATATATATATATATATTTATGAAGAAATGTTGGAGAGGAATCTTCTCCCTAACAAATAAGGGTTTGTTCGTTATTCGAGATATGTTTTTGAAACATTGAAGCTTTCGTCGTTTCTAGGCTTTTTGAGACGATATCGCGTGTTTTTTCTTATGTAAAACGGAAACCATCCCTGTCAAACATACGTAATCAATCACTTACATAACTATTCAATTATCAATGGTAATGTGCATCAGTGGTGAGGTTTTTGTATGTTTTGAATTTTCAAATGAACACAACAGGCTTCATCATGGTCTCAATACCATTTTTATTAACTGTATTTCATCGTTGTTGTTTTTTTTTTTGTAGCTGAGTAGTTTATAGAGTATTGAAATGATACAATTTTTTATCTCTTAACCATTGGATGTGGAGGAAATATTTTTGAATGCTAGCAGTCAAAAGTTCATTACACGTAATATGTGCTAAAAAACATTTTTTGGCAAGACGTTAGTCATTAATCTCACGAAATTATTCATTACTCGCATATATATATATATATATATATATATATATATATATATATATATATATAAAATACCAAGGTAGAATATATATATATATATATATATATATATATATATATATATATATATATATATATATATATATATAAGCATTATATATAAATACTGTATAAACCATTGAATTTCACTGAGTTGAAGAAGTTAAAATTATTACCAATATTACTAATAATGACATAAACGCAAGCAAGGGTATTTGTCAAAATTGTCGTTGTACAAGAAAAAAATAGAGAAAGTTAGAGCTGACTATTGTGGACCTTTGTGGTTTCACATTTCCTTAGATTTATGAAGCCATCGTTATTTATAAGGAAGATAGGAATAATAATTCGACATTATATAAAATAAACGAAGCAAATCCCCACGTGAATGACAGTGTGTGTATGTATAACAGTCCATGAGAAAAAACAGCGGCGACTGAGGTTTGGATTATTTGTTTAGTTAGTGGAACTTGAGGAAATAAATATATGACTTTTACATAAGATTCTGCTTGGCAAATCGATAAAAGCATGAGTGGTCATGCGTCAAAATACACTTAGGTCATTTTACATCCGATTCTTTATTAAGAAATATCCATTATGTAAACAGTATATATATATATATATATATATATATATATATATATATATATACAGTATATATATATATATATATATATATATATATATATATATATATATATATATATATATATACAATTACAATAATAATTTGGCAATAAAACCATTTCATATCAATAAACTACAGTGCTTTATACACATAAGTACTCGACTATCATTCTCATTTCAAGAATAAAACAAAACAAGATAGAACAAAAAAATCACTATTCTGAGTTTCATGTGAGCTTGCATCTTAATGTCTGAAATCCATTGAAATCTCTATAAATATAATTAAAAAAAAGGTATATCCATCGCTCAGTCGGCTGAGATCGGTCTACGCCTACTGTATCTCTGCAGATGGGTAAGTTTCCCTCTCAGAAACAGTGTCTTGAATATGACGTTAAACTCTATCTTCTGATGAAGCTCTAATCCTGGAGATTTGGGTCATTTTGTATACTTCGTCATTGAAATTACTTCCAGGTCTAATCTGAGTTGGAGTGGTATTACCTGTTAGGGTCTCATCTGGTGGTCATATACAAATCTTTAGTCATTTTATGTACTTGAAACTAGTTACAAGCGTGCAAACAAACGTGTGATATTAAATTTGATTATTAATAATATATAACAATACATGTAATCATTTATATGTAAGCAAACCTATAAATAATGTAGAATAGAATCAGTAGTGTTAGATAGCAATACTTAAAATCATTTAACTGTCTACAAACAAATGAATAATGTTTAATGGAATTATAGGACTTAGATAGCAATACTTGAAATCATTTAACAGTTCAACAAACAAATGAATGATCTTTAATGGAATTATTGTAGTTAGATAACAATACTTAAAATCATTTAAATAACAACAAACAAATGAATAATCTTAAATGGAATTATTGGAGTTATATAGCAATCCTAGAAATCATTTGACTGTCTACAAATGAATGAAAATTATTCAGTAAAATCCTTTGATTTACATAGCGATATTTAAAACAATTTAACTGTGTGTAAGCGAATGAATAATGTCAGTAGAATTATTAGTGCTAAATATCAGTTCTTGAAGGCATTTAATAGTGTGCAAATAAATGAACTCGGGCTAATCTAAAAATTATGATACCAACAAACAATTAGTATATAAATAATATATATTTGGTATGCATACGTATAAACATTATTTGGCTTACAAGGTTTGATATGCTAGAAATCACAGCTCTTAATAGCTTTATCTATCTTCCTCTCTCTCTCTCTCTCTCTCTCATTCTCTCTCTCTCTCACTCTCTCTCTCTCTCTATATATATATAATGAGTAGAGCGTTTTCCAATCCCAGGTCGAGTCGTACCAAAGACTCAAAAATGGTACTCGATGACACTTGCTTAACAATCAGCATTATAAGGTAAGGATCAAGGGTAAAGTGGAGTAATCCAGGGAATGGAGTAATGGCCACCCCTATAACCTGGTGTAGTAGCTATTGAAAAGAGAGCCTTCGGGTCACCCTCGATTATGGTCGCCAGCTTACTTTATATATATACGTGGGGCATTCAATAGGTTTCCAGACTTTTTGGTACTGGTATTTAAAATTGTCGTAGACTCTTGAAAATTCAGTATGCTATTGCTAGAGATCTTTTGAGATGAC
>OY757910.1:23654274-23679274 GCA_963585895.1 Sepioteuthis lessoniana | reverse complement strand
TAGATATAATCAAGAGAATCATGTCTGAAAAGAAAAAAAAACATTACCATTTCTCAGGAACCAAGATTTAAAAACAGTCAAGGTAGAAACTGAATAAATAAACAGATTATCAACAAATATCTCAACGAACAACATAATTGAATTAAACGAGCTGATCTCTGCAGAAGGAAAATTATTCGGTGTTAAAATCTGTGTTCCACTAAAGAACACGAAAAGAAATTGAAAACCTAGATGAGAAATAAGACTGAAACACAGATAAGAAATCTACGACAATAAGCAAAATGCTAAGAAAGAGAAAAAGAAAAACGCAGAAAGATGCTGGGATGAAAAGAAAAAATAATACAGCAAGCAAAACAAATACAACTTGAGGAGATAAATCAGAAGGTACTGGTAAAAGAAGGGAGACTAAAAATATACAGAGATAGGATCAAATAATACAGACAAAAAAAAAAGAACATTCCGAAAAAGTGAAAGAAAATTCTACCTGGAAGTAAAAGAAGAATTCACGAAGATATGCCAATAACAGGACGCAAGGGAAGCTAAAAACACATTTTGAAGAAAATATGGGAACGAAGAGAATATAACAGAAAAGCTGATTGGATAAACAATATGGAAAAAGAGTTACAAGGATCCAAAAAAAAGACTCCGAGGCGAAAATACTCCTTGATTCCTTCAGAGCAACACTCAATAAAATACCAGACTGGAAAATAACAGGGCATAATGTAATACGTGGATTCTGGTTTTAAAAGAGTCACTCCTATCCACGACAAACCGGCTTTCGAAATAAATAGATGCTTAGACGAAATAGATATGCCCGAATGAATGAGTATAGGAAAGATCATCCCTGTCCAAAAAGACACACAAAATAAGAACAGACCCAAACAATTATAGACCAATAACTGATGATGTATTAATTCAAACAGTAAAAATTATTGATATCTATTACTCACTGGTAAACCGCATACGGTTCCCCAAGGACAAAAAAGTTCACAAATGAACAAGCGGAAACAGACGATCGATTATACATTGACCAACACACCCTTAAAGAGAGTAAAACGAGACGAAAAAATCAAGCTATGGCGTGGATCGACAACAAAAATGTATACGATTACAAGAGAACTAAAAATGACTACGGAAGAAGGTGGTGACGGTGATGCCAGTAGTAATTAGTGCACTCGGTAGAGTCGCCAAACGAAATGAAAAGGGAGTCAAGTGGAGACCATCCAAACTACAGCATTATTAAGATCGGGCAGAATACTGAGAAGTGTCCTGGTGATTTATGGAGACTTGCTGCTACTCAGACTCCAGTGGAAGACCATCGGCAATTGCTCGCGTGAAAAACTCCCAAAGGAGTAAAAATAGATAATGACACACATAAACTCATATGGGACTTTGAGATGCACACGGATTACCTAATCCCAGCCAGAAGACCAGACCTAATAATCATCATCATGCCCTGCCGCCACTTCTCCCTCTGGCAGGTCTACTGGGCTACATCCCGTATCATCACAGAGCTGCTGTATGTATGTTCGAGCTGGCCGTCCTGCTTTTGCTCGGCCATATGTGGGGATCCATAGGAGTACATCTCATATGAGCTCGTCCCTGCTTCTCCTGCAGTGTCCTGCAGGTCTGGTTCATCTAACTTTGATAGTTTTCGTCATGGGAGGTAGGTGGCTGTATAGTTGGTGCTTTGTTGGGTGTTGCCTCCAGGACTTGTTCAATATTGCTCGAAGCATTCTTGTGTAATTGCCGTCTAGATTTTTCTCCAGCCGTTTTGTTAGCGTCCAAGTAGTGCATCCATATAGCAGTATGGATACGACCGCTGCCTGGAAGAAACAGCGTTTCATTTTATCGGTCAGGTCTTACTTCCATATTATCGATAGCTTATCGATAGCTGTCCATGTCTTCGTTAGCCGCGTGTCAAGGTCTTTTTCGGTTAATGAGACACTGCTTCCTATGTAGGTGAACTTGTCTACCACTTTCAGAGAGTCTCTGTCTAGTGTGGAAATGTCACCTGTTTGATTAAAGCAGATGTATTCAGTTTTGTGTGCATTGGCATGGAGGCCAATGCCTGTGGCCGCTTGTTCCAAACTATGTAGTAGTGTTTCGGCTTGGATGGGTGTATTTGCCAGAATCGCTCTGTCATCGGTGTAGTTGGCGTCGGTAATTGTTTTTGCGGGTCACTTTCTGCTTCTTTTCTTTGTCAGCTCGAAGCCGGTTTTTATTTTATTTTATCAATCGATGTTCTAAGAACGTAATCTAGACCGATGATAAAGAGGTATGGGGCTAGCGTGTCCCCTTGCAGTATTCCTGCTACAATGTCGAAGTATTCTGTGTCTCCATCCGGTGAACGTACTTTCACTTTTGTGTTTCTATTGAGAATCGTTTTTGCTGCAACGGTCTCTTTTGGTACGCCGTATGCAAGTAGGATTTGTTCCATCTTCTATCTGAGAATGGAATCAAAGGCCTTGGTATCGTCGGCAAATAGTAATGTCGCCTGTAGTTTTTTTGGTCGTACACCTTCAAGGATTTTACGGATGGTCAATATTTGTGAGGTAGTTTATCTATTTCTTCGGAAGCAATTTTGGCTTTTCCTAAGAATGCTGTCAATTTTGGGTTCTATGCGGTTTCGTATTAAGGCATTGTAAATTTTGGCTGCTATTGGTATAAGTGTTATACCTCGGTAGTTCTTGGCTAATCCGAGGATTCATCCCTTCATCCACCTGTCTATCGGATTTGTATTATAGACTGCGTTGCAGCGTCGGAGCAGTATGTCGTCGAATTGTCTAGTCTTCCATACTTCTGGGGGAATCTTGTCAAGCACTGCAGCTTTCTTATTTTAAATTTTTCTAAGAACTGAGTCGAGTTCTTCTTGAGTGAATGGTCCAAGTTTAATATCCAATTGCTTACTAATAATTCTGGTGATTGGTTCATGTGTAACTTTGAGTGGGTTTCCTAGTAGATTTTCGATAGCTACAAAACAACAAGAAAGAATAAAACTGTGGAAACAGCATTTCGAATAAGACCTAATGATAATTAACAAAATAAGAGAATATGCAAAATCGTCGACTTTGCAGTTCCGGCTGACCACAGAAAAAAACTGAAAGAATGTGAAAATAAAGACAAGTACCTCGACCTTGCTGGGGAATTGAAAAAACTATGGAACATGAAGGTGCCAATTATACCAATTGTAATTGGTGCGTTTGGAACAGTAACTAAATGATTACAAAAGGGACTGGAGGACTTGGAAGTTGGCGGACGATTGGAGACCATCAAAACTACTACATTAGTGAAAACGGCCAGAATACTGAGAAGAGTTCAGAAGACTTGAGGAGACTTGCTGTAACTCAAACTCCAGTGAAAGACCATCAGCTAACGCTGATGTGAAAAATTCTAATGAGAAAATAATTATAATAAAGCTAAATATAAAATTTGAAATCATATGCGAACCTGTTCATTATATATATATATATATATATATAATCAAAGGATTTGAACATTTTATGTGAGTTGTGAAGGTTTTTGCAACATTTGGACAAGGTATATGTTCTTTGCCATTGTTTTTTTTCTTTGTTTTTAATTTTGTTCCTTTTTTAATACAGTTTACACACACACACACACACACACAAAAACACACACACACACCGATATATATATATATATATATATATATATATATATATATATATATATATATATATATTATTTTTCATTCTATTTTCTTCACCTTCACACTGTGTTTCTCAATTCGATTATATCTGCTTTTATTTTGAGAATTTTTTTTTTTTTAAGGACTTTTTTGTCTTTTCACTTTTTTTTCTTTGGGGTCTCTTCTTACCGTTTTTTCCCTTTTTTAAAATCTTTTTTATTCATTTTAATTGATCTTTTTATTTGAAGATTTCAATCTTTCTTTCTTTTTTTCTTTCTTTCTTTTACTATTTTTCTTTCACATTTTATTTATCTCAACATTTTTATATTTCTTGTCATTTTTTTTTCTTTTTTTATTTTCATTTTTCATTGCCTAAAAGTATGAGATGAAGCTAGATAATGTTTCATCACTTAGAATATTCGGACTATTGTCTCCATCGTTATAGTCACAACCTTTCAACCGATGTGCCTTTCTACCTGTATCTATTTCTATCTTTTCTAATCCTTTACTTCATTTATATTCTTCTTCGGTATTATGTGTAATTTTTATAGGATTATAACGGGAAATGCTATTTAAAAAATATTAATCGAAGCAGCGTCTCATCAACCGAGAAAGACATCGACACACGACTGACGAAGGCATGGACAGCTATCGATAGGCTCTCGATCATATGGAAGTCGGACCTAACTGATAAAATGAAACGCAGTTTCTTCCAGGCAGCGGTTGTGTCGATACTGCTATATGGATGCACCACATGGACGCTTACGAAGCGGCTGGAGAGGAGGCTGGACGGAAATTATACAAGAATGTTGAGAGCAGTATTAAACAAGTCCTGGCGACAACACCCCACGAGACTCCAACTATACGGACACTTGCCCCCCATCACGAAAACTATACAAGTTCGACGAACCAGACACGCAGGACACTGCTGGAGAAGCAAGGACGAGCTCATAAGCGATGTACTCCTGTGGACTCCCACACATGGATGTGCAAGAGTGGGACGACCAGCACGAACTTACATATAGCAGCTATGTGAGGACACGGGATGTAACCCTGAAGACCTGCCGGAGGCGATGAATGATAGGGAGAAATGGCGAGAGACGGTCAGGGATATCCGCGCAGGCGGCGCGACATGATGATGATGATATATATATATATATTAAAAAGACAAACTCAGGCAAATCACAAATTTGAGTTTCACAATCATTTAATCTTCAAGTGTCCACGATCAAAAGATTGTAGAAGTTAAATTCTTTAGGTAGGCCATTTTTTCCTTGTCTTTTATTGAAAAGTAGCTGTCTTTGAACAACCATGTTTTTCCTATACTTTCTTTTATTTGCTCTTTTTAACGCTGCTCTTTATAAATTTAAAACTGATATTCTAATTTTTAGTTTTGGAAAGTACAGTAATATTATATATTTTTAAGTGACACACACACACACACACATATATATATATATATATATATAACCTAAAATTATCAAATTTAAAAGTATTATGAAAATAGAACTATCATCAGACGGAAATCTATATTGAGAAACCAATTTAAGACTTGATAATTTGGGTATCCTTAGATTCAACCTGTACTGCCATATTAGCATCGAGCACGTTTTATTGAACTTTTCTTATCTTGATTATTATCTTATATATATATATATATATATGTGTGTGTGTGTGTGTGTGTGTGTGTGTGTACGTGCGAAATATAACATCTGACAGAGAGTAAAAAAGACCGGAGTACCTATTGTGTAAAAAGGGTTTGATTCTAGTGAGAAACAAACTAACTGCATAAATTTATGTGAAACTTATCGTTTCTGAACTAGTTGTATGCCATCTTACAACGAACAAACTTTCCGCAACCTTTCTATCGGTGACCTAGTTTCAATACAATACATAATGTATCTGTGTATGTGTGGTACGAAGCTAGTCGGCAGGGACCGTAGAATATCCCGACTGCATCCCTGCAGAAAAGTAAGACCTCCCTTCAACGAGTATCCTCGATAAGACATTAAACCATCTTATGGCGAGGCTCTAGATTTGGGTGGAATGTGGAGTACCTCTTCATTGTCATCCCTCCCAGGTCCACTCAGACCTCAAGTGAAAACACCTGCTTGGGTCCTCACTCTGGGTCAAATGGAACTGTTTGACATTTAAACTATGTGAAAACAAATGATTTTCTTCATTTAAATTGTTAGAAACAGAACCCTTTGTCTGTTTAACTGTGTGTAATCAAATGACCGATGTAACCATTTGACGGACTGCAAATGAATGAATGCAGTTTAATCAAACAATTAATGTTAGATAGCAATACTTGCAATCACTACGCTGTTTACCAAAAATAAATCTGACTCATTTAAAAAGAAAATTACCAACAAAGTATTCCCTTACAAGATCAAACGTACACCAATTACAGTGTATTCAAATTAAGGATTAATTGTAAAAAGAATTATTCGAGTGAAAAATAAATATTTTTTACTGTCTGCAAAAGTGTGAGCTTTGAGTCGATTAAAAATCTTATCAGCAAAACGTATTTACAAATCATTGGTTGGTTTAATTGGTTGGTTGGGTTTTATAGCATATCAATCTTTGAAGGTTATTTAATGCCAAATCCATTTTTATGCAAATAATCAGTTCTATTTCAAACAATTCAGTGTAGTATAGGTATGCAGTTTAGTTCTATTTAACCCATAGGTAGGGCCCTATCAGGTGCTTCCATTCCGGGCCAGAATGGACCTGGGAGCAATGGCAATGAAGAGGTGCTCCGCATTTACCAATGCTATAGCATTACCGTAACCTCACCTTCAGATTATTTAGTTTAGCGTCATATGCGGGACACTCGTTGGAGGGTCTTATCCCTCTACCGAGAGGCAGTCGATGTATTATATAGCCCCAGCCGACTGGGCGATTTACAAATCATAAATATATATATATATATATATATATATATATATATATATATATATATAAAGAGAGAGAAAGCGAATTTAGCATTAAATAACCTACAATGATTCAAATGCCTTAAATCCAAACCCAAGTAAATTGAAATTGAGTCGTCGTACATGTTACGGTCCCACTTTGAAGTTACATAAACTTTTTTTTAATCATAAAATAAGCATTATTATACCTCGTCATTTGAATGTATACAGCTCTGTGCAGATTATTTTATGAGATTGGAATACTTGATAAATTGAATCTCTAAAGTTAAATAACTGGACTTGAAGTCATTTATGTATACAAACAAATGAGTTCTAACAACTCGTTTAAGAATGAACGTACGTACTACCTATTCACTTAAAAATACCCCAACACACATACTCATATACACATACTAACACACATGTATATATATATATATATATATAGGTCCTCAAAAATATTTTTTTTCAAATTATTTATTTTACCCCTACACGACAGCAAGAAGCTAGAAACACGTGTCGGATTAAAATAAATAATCAAACAAAAAACAATCTCTTTGTGGATCTATTTATTTCACAAAATGTTCTTTTTTTCTCTTTTTGGATCCATTAAAAATTAAGATTATATAAATAATGAACCCGTGTTTCTCTCTCTCTCTCTCACTCACTCTTTCTCTTTCTCTATCTATCTATCAATCTCTTCAACCGTCCCTATCATCTATCTCTCTTGGCAGTCTTCCAAATTACATTTTGAGTCCACACACAGATGTTGTATGCAAGTTCTTGTTGGTCGGCCAACACTGGCACGACCATGTGAAGGGGTCCATTGGAAAACGTCACTTACGAATTTGTAAGTCAGTACTTGGCCTTTATATTACCAACACGGGTTTTTATGCTATAAAGTGGCAACCAATCAAAGAAACAACCAACTTTGACTCACAATATTTTGGTATTAGGAATAGTTACTAGATATCCTTTAATTTTTAGAAAATAAAATCAAAACTAACTTCAGCAGAAAATAAGAGTTAACAAAGCAAAAACCAACCAACCAACCAACCTTCAGCAATGTAAAAAGCCCACGACGTTTTTATGGAAATGAAATATTTATTTTTCCAGGAAAAATAAATTTTTACACTAGTTTCTTTCAATACAACATTATGTCTCCAGATAGTCAGTGCGCAGAGTATAAAATAAAGTTGAAAGTAATTGTAGTTTTTCCTACAGTAAATTCTTAATGGCTTTTAGTGCATTCTGCTGCAATAGCTTCAAATAGAATATTCCAAAAAATAAGCCACATTTTTCACCTTTCATTAATATAAACGCATTTGTTGCAATTTTGTATGGAACTGTCAATACATTCAACCGAATGGCTTATCTTACTTTAGAATTTTAAATGACAAAAAAAAAAAAAGAACCTAAATAAGAAAAAACGAAACAAAATTCTGTAAAGTTTGGGGAATTGAGATCAAAAGCGAAAAAGTGATAGGCGTGCAGATAAAACAATTAAATTCGATTACCAATCAGCGTTATTATTAACCTGAGCGAAAAACAAATAAGCAAAACAAAAAATAACAAAATGAGGGATAGAAAAATACTTTATAATGCTCTCACGTTTTCCGCTCACTGGTGGAACTGAATACGTACAAGTGCATGATAAATAAAAGAAATTGCATTAATGGACATGTTTTATGCTTTAATGGTTAACAAACTAGTCTTTCAGTTACTAATGATGGATAGTTGGTTGTATAATGGCATATTAACCCCTGTAGGCTTATCTAAAGCCAAATCCTGCTTCTCTCTCTCACTTTATCTTTCTCTCTCTCCATATATATATATATATATATAGTCATCCACAGACAGATCTGTTTCGTTCTATCAGAACTCATCGGTGCGGCTAGACAGTATCTCCCCGTAGCTGGGATCGAAACCCGGTTGACTCAAACGTCAAGCCAAATAAATAAATATAAATAATACATATATATTACTATTATTCGGTCCAGTTAAACCGGAGTTGGGAGTAATTAAATCTGGAGTTTTAAGTTGAAATGTATTTAGAATTTAAAAAATATAAAAAAATTTACTTACTATAATTGCAACCGGTAGTAAAAATAAAAAAAAACGGAAGTGGGCTAAATGAGGAGAAAACTCTTCACCCCTCTTCTACCCCCTGCCACCCTTCTTTCCTGTATCTATTCTGATTTATTTTATCCATAAGATCTGAAGAAGTCCTGTTATTTTTGGTGTTTTTGATTCATATCTAAAACCATAATAGGATGGAAATAAATTTGTAATCCTAAAGTGACCGGGTTTTTGTTTTTCTTAAAGATATATATATATATATATATATATATATATATATATATGATTTTCAAGCGAATAATTTGTGGGTAATATAACTTTAAATAACCCAGAGCTTATTTGCTTGCACATACTTAAGTATAGTAAATGATTAAAAAGTTCTGCAGGGGGGGGGGGTAAGACCTCTCCCACAAGTGTCCTGGATATGACACAAAACAATCTAATGGTGAGGTTCCAGTAATGCTGGGGCTTTGAAGAATGTGGAGTACTCCTTCACTGCCATCGCTCACAGGTCCACTCTGGCCCGGTAAGATAGGATCTTATAGGGTTAAATAGAATTAAATTGCATACTTCTGCTGAACTGAATTGTTGGAATTAGAATTGTTTGACTAAACTGAATACTTTGAAATAGAAATGTTTTTGACAATTAAACTCTGTACTTACATCTAAAGTGTGTAATTATGCTAAACTGAATTATTTGAAATGGAACTGTACTTACGCTACACTGAATTCTTTGAAATAGAACTGTTTTGACATTTAACTATGGAGAAAATCTATATTTATACCAAACTGAATTGTTTGAATTGGAATTGTTTGACTAAACTGAATAGCTTGAAATAAAAGGGTTTTCATCAATTAAACTGTGTACTCATACTAAACTGAATTGTTTGAAATAGAACTGACTATTTGAAATGGATTTGGCATTAAATAACCTAAAAAGGTTGATATGCCATAAACCCAACCAATCAAATCAGACTCCCATGAAAGACCATCAGCTTATGCTGGTGTGAAAAATACACAAGAAACTTATAATAATAGTATGAATTAACAAGAAGGCAAAAAAAAACTTGCCATCTCGTGAATATTGGTATTCTAGTTGACCACTGACTGAAAATAATAGTAAGCTAAAAAATTCTACCCCTTTTTTCTTTTTAATGGCTGAGATCCGAGGGGACAAATATTTCTGTGGATAGAGAATGGGTAATAAATCAAATTTGCGAGATGAGTTCTGTTCTTTGAAGAACGAAGAAAGTAACCCGCCATTATGTCCGTGTTTAATTTCGACCGGCTTCCATGGCTGAATCGATAAAATAAAACGAAGGGGTCCTCAGGCTTAAGACAAGTTGTGATGTTGCGTTTTACCCTATCTTCTCCAACGATTAAACATTTAAATAGAGGTCGACGGTGACTACACTATCATCATCATCATCATCCCCATCTTGTCGGGCCACCAGTACGGATATCCCTGACTCTCTCTCGCCACTCCTCCCTATTTTTCAT
The DNA here is from genome assembly GCA_963585895.1 of Sepioteuthis lessoniana. NCBI lineage: Eukaryota > Metazoa > Mollusca > Cephalopoda > Myopsida > Loliginidae > Sepioteuthis > Sepioteuthis lessoniana. The sequence goes on along the minus strand of OY757910.1, from coordinate 23,669,131 downwards.
CACTTCTGGCAGGTCCTCAGGGCTACATCCTGTATCTTCACTGGGCTGCTGTATGTACATTCCAGATGCTCTCCCGGCTTTTGCTTGACCATGTAAGGGGGTCCGTAGGAGAACATCACTTATGAGCTCGTTCCCGCTTCTCCAGCAGTATCCTGCATGTCTGGTTCGTCTAACTTTGATAGTTTTCGTGATGGGAGGTAGGTGGCCGTACAGCTGGTGCTTTTTTTGGTATTGCCTCCAGGACTTGTTCGAAATTGCTCACAGTATTCTCGTTTAGTTGCCGTCAGACCTTTTCTCCATCCGTTTAGTCAGCGTCCATATAGTGCATCCATATAGCAGCATCGACACAACCGCTGTTTGGAAGAAACTGCGTTTTATTTCATCAGTCAGGTTTGACTTCCATATGACCGATAACCTATTGATAGCTGTCCATGCCTTTGTTAGTCGCCTGTCGATGTCTGTCTCGGTCGATGAGACACTGCTTCCTAGGTAGGTAAACTTGTCAACTAGTTTCAGAGAACTACCTCCTCATGTGGAGATGTCGCCTGTTTGATTTAACTAAGCAGGAATATTAACTAAGTGTACATCTGGTAACTTTATCCCTGTTAAAGTTAGAACCGCAATCCTTTTTCTTCTGCTAGTTAGAATTAAGGCTCATATGTACAGTAGAGGGATTATGTGCGAGAAGAAAGAAATAATGACCGTGAACGAACAAGTCTATGTTCTATGAGCCTCTTAATATGGTAGCAATTTAGACATGTAAAAAGTGTTAACGCTTTTTTGAACAACGATGACAACGTTAAGAGATTAATGAGGAAATTATCTTGCCCTTGCTGTCAAACTCATATCGAAATGTCTGTGTTAACAATAAGGGCTTAATTATATCATATCGTTACTGGCTGAAGTTTTCATAACAAGGTTTTGTTAGGACTTATTAGAATTGGCATTTCTAATTATTTTATTAATCAAGACTGGAATAATTTATAGATTGAAATTGTCAGTTTCATTTAAAGCCAAAATGGAGCAAATTCCCATGTGAAATGAATCATCTTTTAATCTGTGTCGAAAAACTCATTTTACAGCTCAAAAACATCCTACTGGATATTTCTGGATGTATTGTCAGTATTATTTGGTTATATTTTGATATATCTAAAATATATAAAAAAGAAATCATTAGTTTGGTGAAGAAAAATGATTTTCATTGAAAGAGATTTAGACTTTACAATAAAACTAGTAATTGGAAATGAACATATGAGAAGTCTTTTACTTTATGGTCACGGCAAATGTAGCGATTGAACATAAATATTTTCGAAAGTGAAAATTAATTTACTTATTAACTAAACTAGGATTCATGAACTTTTTCGTACCGATCGAGAATTAATAGAATACATGATAAAAACAGGATTAAGTTAATAAAAATAAGAATTGTTTGTTTGTTTTTTTGTTTGTTTTGTTTTACGGCATATCAAACTAATCGGTCATTTAATGCAAACTCAAGTTAAAGAAAATAAGTCTGAAAAGAAATTCAAAGGAGGAGTTATAGGAATTAATGATAAACTTTAGATAATTAGTTGGTTATTTGTTTCGTTTTTTTATTAGAAGTTTATTTGTAGGGAGTCATGATCATATTAAAAAAACAAAAAACTGTGGAACAGTTTGGGGAAGGGATCAGTTTGTTTGAATACATCTCGTAAAGAAAGGGTTGATAGAAATAATTTGGTCTTATTGTAAATTTCTTTAGATTTTTATATATATCTTCACTGTTTTTAGAAATGATATCACATTATTTATTTCCGTGTTTTGAAACAGTTGCTTCATATTGTTTTCACTATAGAAGGTTTTCCTTAGATGGGGTAGGTCGGTACATTCGATGAGAATGTGCTTCACGGCATAAGAGTTGTAGTGAGATGTGTTCTTCTTCTTCACACACACACACACACACACACACATATATATATATATATATATATAAATGATAGGTCCACTAAGAGATATTTTTTTTTTTCAGAATTATTTTTTCCGTTCCTACATACGTGTATGTTTCCAGCTTTTGCTTTCGTCAGAGAAAATATAAGGTGCAAGGTCATATGAATGTGACATCCCGTGAGACTCGAACTTACTAGACTAACAAACCTACTCGAGTGAATTCGAATCTCATTGTATGCCCTATTCATATCGCCTTGTGTCACATATGTTCTCTTTACGAAACCAACAAGTTGAAACCATACAAGTATGTTGGAACGAAAAAAAAAAATTCATAAAAAAATATGAAACTCTTTGTGGACCTATTGATTTTGAAATATTTACTTTTTTCTCTCTTTGAACCAATAACAAAAAAATTATATATATATATATATATATATATATATATATACTCGTGTGTGTGTGTGTGTGTGTGTGTATGCGTGTGTGTGTGTGTGTGCGTGTGCAAAAAATATCTGTGTCTCTGTGTCTGTAACTGTGATTCTTTATAAAACTATTGGTGATTATTTTAGGCTGTTAGCACGACCTGTTGTTCCTAATTGTTCACTCATCTCTGTAGTGAACAGCCTCATATATATATATATATATATATATATATATATATATATATATATATATATATATATATATATATATATATATATATTAGCTGGTTAGAGTGTTTGCCAATAATTTAGGAGACTGGAGTTTAACCCCAGTCGAGTCGTATTAAAGAATCAATAAATGGTATTTGATGCCTCCTTGCGTAACACACAGCAATAAAAGGTACGTATCAAGTGTGTGTGGAGCAATCCAGGGAAATGAATTGCGCCCGCATCTACACCTGTGGGCATAAGCTATTGAAAAGAGACCCTTCGGGTCACCCTTGACTACGGTCAGCCAACAACAACGATATATATATATATATATATATTATATAATTGTGTTTTGTCAGTGTGTGAGTGCGTTACTGTGTATACATGTATCTTATTATATGTGTTTTAGCTTAGATTCGTGGCAAAGTACATTAATAACAACTATGTGTGTCATTTGTTTCGAGTCATGTCACTAATAAATTCGGAACCTTCTTCCAAAAAAAAAAAAAAAAAAATACAGCGAAAGGTTAAATGACATGTATAATTGATGGACAGCTCATGCCCAGATGATAAGTATTGATTGAAAAATCCACTTACTTTTGGGTTTTAAAATTTTAAGTGTGATGCTTTTCAACAAGTAGTTGAATTTGGAATATCTGTAAGCAATTAAAAAGTCTAGTCACTCTATTACATTCATTCTTTAATAATTACCATTTGGAAATGTATGAACTCTTTTATATCGACAGTTATGGGTTAAATCGTATCTCTACCGTTGTTCTACTAGGATAGCTTTGCCTAGTCGGCTGGGGCTGTAATACCCCTATCGTATATCCTGGATATGGCACTAAACAGACTGATTAAGCATTGGAGAATGGGGTACCCCTTCATTTATATATTCCCAGGGACACTCAGGCCCGGAATGGTAGCTCCTGATAGGGTCCTATTCATGTGTCAAATTATACTTTATTTACAAATTATACTTTATTTACATTTAAACTGCATGCTTATGCTAAACTGAATTGTTTGAAATCTAACTGCTTTTGACATTGAAACTGTACTTACATTAAACTGAATTGTTTAATTTAGAACAGTTTTGACACTGAACTGTGTGTGAATAAAGTTTGTACTTATACTAAACTGAATTCGCTGAATTAGAACTGTTTGATTAAGCTGAATAGCTTGAAATAGAAATGTTTTTGACAATAAAACTGTGTACTTAGGCTAAATTGAATCGTTTGAAATAAAACCGACTATATGCATAAACATGGTTTTGGCGTCAAATAACCTTTAAAGGTTGATATGCCAAAAACCCCAACCAACCAAGGATAGCTTCTGCTTTGCATAAACCCACGAAGATTGATGTCATTAAAACGATGAAAACAAACCAACCTTATTCAAGTACAAGTTTTATACAGTGTTTTAGGGGGCAAATACTTTCAAACGTCAACAATATATATATAATGTTAGAAATTACCATTACAAGAAAATCCTGCTTACGAAGCACTGAACAGCTGTTATGTTTCATCAACAGTGCATACAGTGATCTCCACCACTGGAGATCGAACCAACAACCACAGTCCGCAGAAGCCGAAACTCTACCCATGGGACACTGGTTTCACCCACATATAAGCAATGCCGAATTAACACGTCATGTCGCATGTAGGTGTTTGCCAGATTTTCTTGTCATGGTAATTTCTAACATAATATATCAATTCCTCCATTCAAAATTATATATATATATATATATATATATATATATATATATATATACGCACACACACACACACACACACACACATATATATATATATATATCTATATATATAGAGAGAGAGCAGAGATGAGTGTGTAGGTGTGTTTGTGCTCCCTTTGCTTTATTATTCGAGTATATGTGTTTAGAAACTTGGTCATACTTATTTTCATCGTAGCTTTCTTTTCTCAATAAACATACCTTAATGTTCCCATCACGTCATGCAAGTCATGATTGGAAAAATAAATGCATTTCACCCTGTAACGATAAATGAAAGAATAAATATAGCCTTAAAATTTGCTATCTCTCACTCTCTCACTCTAAATCTATTTACCCCATCTCTCTGTCTCTCGGTATCTCTCTCTCTCTCTGTATCTCTCTCTCTCTCTTTTTGTCTCCATATATGCATTCATACATACATTATTCTACTCTCTCTGTGTTTACATTTGCTCTCTCTCTCTCTCTGTTTCTGTCTCTCACTCTCTCTCTCAATATGTAAATATATAAGACGTCATGAAACCTGCGGTCAAATACAAGCTTCCATCTTATTAAATATATATAAAAACTAATATGTATTTATTGATTATATATATATATATATATATATACTCTGGCAAACCATCCCAGTAAAACAGAGATGGCATAAACTATGCTCCCCGATGGACTCCTGCAAACGGAACAGCATTGGCCGACCAACAAGAAAGGGGAGCTCTGTGTGGACACTGTGTACTGTCTAGTTGATCTAACAAAAGTAATGAGAGTGTGGGAGAAAATCAAGGGAATCCGTACTAACAAGACGAAATGCTGCTGAAGATGTTGATAGTAACGATGATGATAATGTTGATATATGCAATTGTTCTGTCAATATATCGGGTGTCTCAAAATTGATAAAACCCCTTAATATCATAATGATTGATTACTGATACAAGCCTAATGGCAGACATTTGTAAAAAAACGCATCCTTTGAGCTAGAGACATCAAATCTTAGATTAAAAAAACAACAGCTATTATATCAGCTTTCTGGACATGTAATATATTTATAAGTTTCTTGTTTCAGTAATAAATCATTATATTAATGGGTTGCCTCTATTTTGAGACAGTTTTTAATGATTTTGAGTCCAAATAAGAAGTGACTCAAAATATTTTCCCTCTCTTATCCAAGGCACTGTGGTCGAAGATTAATAGTTGTTATAGCATACTATTTTCAAATCTGAAACAAAAAATAACAGCATTATTATTAGTAGAGTTGTTAGCAGTCACATGGGCCCCATGTATATTAAGATACCCTATATTAATCTATTATTTCTCTATATAGGAATCTCTCTCTCTCTCTCTCTCTCTCTCTCTCTCTCTCTCTCTCTCTCTACTTCAATAAATTCTGTTACTCTCTTTCTAAAAATTAATTTACTGTCCTATTGAATAAGCACTTTATCTCTCAATATAGATTTACTCTGTAAGTATTTCTGCCTTTGTTTCTATTAATTTATCACCTTTCCTTCTCATTTACACGAACGCACACACACACGCACGCACGCAAACACACTCTCTCTCTCTCTCTCTCTCTCTCTCTCTCTCTCTCTCTCTTTAAATACATTTATCCTCCCGAAATATGTAGAATGATTCTCTTCAGATATAAATAAATAAATATATATATATATATATATATATATATAAATATATGTGTGTGTGTGTGTGTGTGCGTGTGTGTTTGTTTGTTTCTTTGTGTATGCGTTTGTAAATTGGTTTATTTGCATGCATCAGTGTGTTGGTGTTTAAGCATACGTTGAAATGAAATATATATATATATATATATATATATATATATATATATATATGTGTGTGTGTGTGTGTGTGTGTTTGTTCGTTTGTTTGTTTCATTGTTTCTTTGCGTATGCGTTTGTAAATTGGTTTATTTGCATGCATCAGTGTTTTGGTGTTTAAGCATACGTTGAAATGAAACAATATGGTTCACCGTAACCGGCGGACAAAATTTGTAAAATTAAAAAAGAAAAAAAAAGTAAAAGAAAAAATAATGCTAGTTCATCCAAAGGCAAATTCAATTGAAGTAATACGACATAAATGAAGTACAAATAAAAACATGCAAAAAAAAAACCCAAAAAAAAAAACAAACAAACAACGAAAAATACCAAATAAAACAAAATAGCCGGAATGTTTTCAAATGTGTGAGTCAGAAAAGTAAAGGCTCATGAGCAAGTGTTTTGCCTGTAAACCATTTTCAGAATCCGTGAATGTCTTAACAGGGATTATCCCGCCTTTGTGATTTGTCGCGTTCGTTTTATCTTTTTTTTTTTTTTCTTTGGTTTTCTTCGGTCAATATTTAGTAATCAAATCAGAAAATAACAAATCTGCTTCTGGCTGTGCGTATTGTGTTATCAACTGAAGCGTTCACTTAATAGTATCAGTTGTTGAACTAAGGCAAAAGCCGTGAAATTTATTGCTACATTTGCCGCCAAATTTGATCATTTCCTCCATTGGTAAGCGTTGCACGCCTGGGCAGACGTGGTATATTTTTGTTTCTCACTGTATAGAGTTCTGTGTATTCGCATCTGCACACCAATAGAGCATGCACACAGTTTATATATATATATATATACATACATATATATATATATATATATATATATATATATATGCAACTGTGTGTGTGCATGCATGTGTGTGATCGTAATATATATATATATATATGTACATATATATATATATATATATATATTGCACACACACACACACATACATACATATATATATATATATAGAGAGAGAGAGAGAGAGAGAGAAAGAGAGAGGGAGGGAGAGAGAGAGATTGATAATGTCCGAGACAGAGATATGTAGATAACGCCAATTTGAGCTTACCGACGTTAAAACGAAAACTTTCTTTTGACCACGTGATGATCAGATATCAGTACGCATACACACACACACACACACACACACACACATACACATTATCACACACAAAGAGTTACACACATACACACACACATACATATATATATATATATACATGTTGATACACATATATATACAGAGAGAGAGAGAGAGAGTGAGAGGAGGGGAGAATGAGGCATGTAATTTACTCAGCGCTTTACTTCGACATGGCACAATGCCGTATGAATAGGGCGCCTAATGGGACTCGAACTCACTCGTGAAAGTTTGCTGATTGAGCTTGCTAACCCTCACACAATGTGAGGCACGAGAGGTAGACAAATATATATATATATATATATATATATATATATATATATATATATATATATATATATATATATATATATATATATATAAAGGATATGTACTTTGCGTACCATTTATTGTGGTAGGAATGTGGAATTGGTTACCTGAGTTCGCATTTCCTTTTGTACAATCATATTTAGTGTTTCAGACTAAAAATCGCCGCGTGTTTTGGATATGAGGCTAGACTGAATACAATGATGAAGCTTCCTTTATGTGCATTAGGGTGCGTCAACGTCACCATTTTCAATAGGATCCCATTGACTGTTCAAATCGACCTCTCTTAAAAATTTCATTATTAAATAACTATAATTGTTTACAAAGAAATATCGTTATTATTTGCTTTCTTTATTTGAATGGCATATCAAATTTTATTATGTTTTTTAAATGCTAAAGTATTCCTGGTACAAAACCTGGCTCATTGGTCTAGTGAGTAGAGAGTTAACCAATTGTCAGGGAGACCTGGGTTCAATCCAAGCTTGAGTCATACCAAAGATTTTAAAAATCGTACTTGATACCTCCTTGCTTAACACTCAGCAATATAAGGTATGTATCAATGGTAAAGCGGAGCAATCTAGGGAGAAGAGTAGCGCCCTCCCTCGGTGTAGTAGCTATTGAAAAGGGAGCCTTCTGGGTGCCCTCGACTCCTGTCGCCGACTGACTATTCCTTGTACGAGAACAGTTGTGGTATTGTTGATAACAGAGAACATACTTTTTTCCGAGGGCATTAGTCCGAAAGTAAGCGTAGTAGAGTGACTAGAGTTCGAACGTGCTTCCTTCATTGTTGCAGACCATCACTTGTGCCACTATGTCACTGGAACTCTCTACAATATTATTTTTAGTAAGTTGAGACCATATAACTGCTTGAAATTCACGAAAACCTATAACCCTGTACAAATTATTCGTATAAAGAAATGTTCCTCGAAGCTCTACTTGTTTACAGATTATTATCATTATTAACTTGTAAAAAAACTCATTGAAAATCTTAAAGACTGACATGCCGTAAAATTAACCAAGAAAGCAGCTAACAAGCCGGTCAGCCGTCCATGAGAAATCGCGGAAGTTTGAGAAGACAATGAACTGTTGTTTTGACCGACGTTTCCCCAAATTTAAAAAAAATTTGAAATGAAAATGAAATATAAAATAATATACAATGTTGTATCCTTTTAAAATTACATTCAAACATTGTGTACAAAAAATATTATATGGCTTGTTTCCATAGGCGAATCTAACATTCCTTATTAACTATTGTGTTACAGGGAACACGTCGTTAGAATAACATATTTTCTGATAACGCAAGTAATCATGTACACGCGAGATACGCCCAGCTTTCGCTCGAAGCGGCATCCTTTTAACAAAAGGTGAATTAGTGCAAAAAAATTGCATAGCTGAAATAAAGTTTCACATGCTACATGTTTATTTCTTTGTGGTTTCGGTAATTCTTGCAGTTGATTGAAGAATATCACGCAGTTATGAAGAAAATATTGTTGCTTTAAAATATTTGATATAATAGACTACAGGAAGCCTAAGCTCAGGTGATGTAATGGTCAACAAGATACACAGGTAAACTATTATAAGAGGTTTGGTTTTGCTTTAGTTTTATGGCATATAAAACAGTGTAGGTTATTTAATGCAAATTCCATTTTTATAGATATAAACAGTCCTATTTCAAACATATATATATATATATATATATATATGTTCGAAAAAGTCAAAATAGAAGACTTTCTGTCCTTGCGAGAGACAGTGTTGTTCAAAAAAAATATGACGAATTAAAATTGGTTAATTATGTGCAAAGAAATGAAATCCAGCTAATAGAAAAATTTACCTACTTAGTATTCGTCCAGAAATCCTTGGTTGAATTTAAATACAGGATTTGGCGTTAAATAACCTACAAAGGTTGATACGCCATAAAACCCAAACAAACAAACAAAAATATTTCAAACAATTCAGTTTAGCGTTAATAGATTTATTTTTAATGAAGTTAAATGAAAAAGCAGTTTTAATTCAAATAATTCAGTTTATCATAATTACTGTTTAAATGTCAAACAGTTCTATTTGACCCATAGACAAGACCCTATACGGTGCTACCACTCCTGGAGCAGTAGCAATAAAGGGGATTTCCGCATTCCCCAACATTGCAGGAATCATAGAGCCTCGTCATCAGAGAGTTTAAAATGATATTCACAACACTCAATAGGGGAGTCTTATCCCTCTGTAGAAATGCAGTTCGTTTATTTGACATCCCCAACAGTCTGGTCCACATTGTAAGTGAGTTATATTATCACTGGTTGATTTTACTACACAATCGTTGCTTGGCGGTTATCGTCAGAGGCGATGGTCTCGCGGAAACCATTTCAAATCCATGACGAGACAGTGTGAATTTCACTTCAAGCTTATGCCCTTGGAAAATGCATGAATATATTTCCCATCCATCCTTTTTTAGGTAAAGAGCAGGAAAGACTTGGCTCTTTAAGCTTGCTATGGCAATAAGCCTAGGAGAAGAAAAACACTGAATTTAAATCATTTGCATTCTACCTAAAAGATTGACCAGGTGTTACATCCAGTTAATGGTGGAAGTGTTTGATAATCATACTTCTGTCCTCCTGAGGCACTCATAGTGTAATGATATTGTCACCAGAAATGGATACGGTGACGTGAGCTAAAACCTAGACGAAGCTGTTTACGTTTCACATTGCGCTAATACCCCTGGGAAAGGTATAGATCCAAGTATTCTGTCTTCAGCTATGATTAACGAAGTTTGTTGGTTGGATATTGAACACATCAACCTTTGTAGGGTATTTTGGTGGTGTAATGGATAGCAAGCTCGACTCGCAAACCTACACGATTGAGTTCGAGTCTCATTGGGTGCCCCTTTCATATGGCCTTGTGCCACATCTTAGCAAAAGGCTTAGCAAATTACAAACTTTGTAGGTTATTTAACGCCAAATCTATTTTATGCAAATCGTCAGTTCTATTTCAAACAATCCAGCTCAGTATTAGTACACAGTTAAAAGATATTTCTATTTCAAGCTATTCATTTTAGTAAAATAGTTCTAATTCAACCAATTCAGTTTAGAATAAGAACAGGTTTTGTTTACACACAGTTAAATGTCAAAACAGTTCTATATTAAACAATTCAACTTAGCGTAAGTACAGTTTCAATCTCAAAAACAGTTCCATTTCAAACAGTTCACTTTAGCATAAGTACGCTGTTTAAAATAAATATACAGTTAAATTGTCAAAAACATTTCTATTTCATATTATTCAGTTTAGTCAAACAGTTCTAATTCAAACAATTCCGTTTAGCATAAGTATGTAATTTAGTTCTATTAACCCATAAATAGGGCCTGGATAGAACCGTTGTTTTGACAACAATACTTTACAATGACTTGCGGTAATACATGACTTGACCTTTTCAGCAAGAACATATAGTTTTGCATATTCATATATTAAAAAAAAATTCTTTAAAAGACCACCGTGTTCTGTAAAACACTTATCACTATATTTAACACATACACTGATATACTATCTATCATTTTTTCAAATCGTTTTGTTAGAGTCAAGGTGTTGTAACCCTATAATAGTACTGATGCAACTATTGCTTGGAAAATTCCCTTTCATTTTATCTGAGACCAAATTTCCTCATGATCGATAACCCGTCAATAGCAGTCTACATATTCTATTTGCATATACTAATATTACTTTCAGTAGATAAGATATAGCTACCGAGGTATCTGAACAAGTGAACTACACGAGAATGCTATGTGCTGTTCCAGACAAATCCTGGAAGCAGTTCCACACAAAACAGCAGATGTATGGCCACTTGCCTCTCCTCTCACACATCATCCAAGTAAGACATGCTGAATATGTAGACGGTTACGTATGTAGAGACGAACTCATAAGCGATGTCCTTCCAATGGACTTCTACGCTTGGATACTAGACCTGACGAACCAGCTCGGACATTCATATATTAGCTCTGTGTGGACACCGCATACAGCTCAGAAGACCCGATAGGACCGATGGAGATAGAGTCAAGGATCTCCTTGTTATTAGCAAGACTTGATAATGGTGATACTTAAATTTCATTAATTTATGAAACAACAAAGCCGAGTTTGGTTTCGTGAGGTTTGGTTCTTTGTTCAATGGCATATCAACCTTCGTGGGTTATTTAATGACAAGGCCATCCTTCTAGAAGAACAGAAATGATGCTACTTAACCCATAGTTGGGAGGATAAGGGTGTTCATGCCTTTCACAAGGGTATTTGTCCGAAAGTGAACGTAATAGCACGACTGGAACTCGAACTTGCTTTCTACGATTCCAGAGTCCAGCGTTGTAACTGTTTCACTACGAGGACACCACCGATTACAAGAGGAAAAGAGGGTGTGTATTTACTGGAATGTTTAGAGAAAAAATGTTGCTTTCTCTTCCTTTGTCATTTATTCGGTCGATAGCCAATGTATTTTAATTGTGATTCTTCTTAGAAAGATAATTTAACAGCGGTGCTGCAAAAAAAAAAAAAAGAAAAAAGAAGACAAAACGGAATCAAATGAAATTCTTTTGTATAAGGCATTAATAAATGTTCCTTTGTGCCTTGATTGCCTTATAAAAAGAATATACCAGCAGAGTCTGAAATTTAAATACCTTTTCTTACCCGAGTCGTGTATATACCTTCTTTTTAAATCGCTTTATTCAATCATATAAAAAATACATCGTGACCACACACACACATATATATATATATATATATATATATATATATATATATATATGCTCCCCTACCTCCTATGGGGTTGAGCTATCTAGTGAAGGAAGTAACGCATGCACTCGCGTAATTCGAATGAATTCGAATGAATTGAGCTCTCGGTAGCCGTTAAGCAGATATACGTAAACAAAACAAAAGTCATTTCAAAATTCCTTTGCTTCCGCGAGTTTCCTCGTAGCTGTACTGTAGAATCGTCGGTAGGTGTATGAGTCAGCCGAGTTTCCATCCCAGCTTCGCGAATCTTCCGTGTCTAACCCCACAGAAGAGTTGTGACACAACAAAATCTATATCTATGGATGACTATATATTAATATACATATGCGTGTGTGTGTGTGTGTGTGTGTGTGTGTGCAGGAAAAGCGTGTTCGATGCCATTATAATAGAGGAGATGTAAATCCTATAAATGTTGGAATTATTGTCACTCTAAGTTCGTTACTTATGTTTCATGACATTTATTCAGGCTCTTTTTTAAAAATCGAAGCATCTCTGCAGAAGGGCAACAACACCTCTCATATATGTCTTGGATATGACTGTGAACTATTTGATGGGAACTCTCCAGTTTTTATCAATCCCAGGTCCATTGATACCCCGAGTGGTATTCTCAACTTGTCTTCTCTCTTTGGGTCAAATGTAACAGTTGGATAGAGTGAAAACAAATGATTGATGTTAAATTTAGTTATTTGTTTTACGTAGCAATACATGAAACCGTTTAATTGTGTGCAAATAAATTATCTCAACCTAGTCGCTTGAATCTGTAAGGAACATCGACTTCCTCTGCGTATAAAGGTAAGCCCTACCCCCAACCCCAACGAGTGTTCTTGATATGATACTGAACCATATTATGGGAAGGTTCCTGTAATGGAGCTTTGAGAATGTTGAGTTATTCTTCATTGCCATTATTCCCATGTCCACTCTTAGCCGGTGAAGTATTACGTGATAGAACCCTATCTATGGGACAAATACAACTGTTTCAACATTTATCAGTGTGCAAACACATGTGTGAGGGTGAATTGAAATCTGCGTATTACATAGTAACACTTGAAATTATTTCACCGTAAGCGAACAAACGTACTCTGGAGTGTTTAAAATGTTACTAAAAAGTTATTTGTTTACGAATCATATAAGTAAGCGCGTACCAAGTCTGAAAGAATCTACCAAGGTTTCACCAAACCGGTTGGTTTTTTGGGTTTTATGACATATCAACCTTTGTTGGTTATTCAACACTTAATCAATTTTTATACAAATAATCAATTCTATTTCCAACAATTCAGTTTAGCCTGAGTACACACCTTAATTGTCAAAAACATTTCTCTTTCAAGCTTTTCAGTTTAGTCAAACAGTTTTAATTCAGCTAATTCAGTTCAATATAAGTCCAGGTTTCTTTACACACAGTTCAATGTCAAAACAATTCTATATTAAACAATTCAGTTTAGCATAAGTAGAGTTTCAATGTCAAAAACAGTTCCATTTCAAACAATTCAGTTTAACATAAGCACGCAGTTTAAATGTAAGTACAGTTTAATTGTCAAAAATATTTCTAATTCAAGCTATTCAGTTTAGTCAAACAGTTCTAATTCAGACAATTCAGTTTAGCATAAATATGCAGTTATTTCTATTTAACCCATAGATAGGACCCTGTCAGTTGCTACCATTCCGGGTCAGAGTGGACCTGGGAGCAATGGCAATGAAGGGGTACTCCGCATTCTCTAAAACTCCAGTATCAATGGAACCTCACCATCAGATTCTTTAGTGTCATATCTAGGGCACTCATTTTGTGTGTGTGTGTGTTGGTTTTTTTTTACCCCTCTGCAGAGGTGCAGTTAGTGTATTCTACAGCCCCAGCCAACTGGGCAATCACCTAACCGGGTCATTCCGATGATTCTAAGGGTTGGATCAAAACAACATTTTATTAATTAAAGACTGCTGGAAATAATAAAATTTGTATAAAAACATAAAATAGAATTAAAGAAAAATAAAAATAGATTTAAAAAAAATTAAGATAGATAAATAAATAATATATATATATATATATATATATATATATATATATATATATATATGTATTGAATAAATAGATGAATGAACTAGATAAAATTAATTCGTAACTTATGTTCACAGTAACCAACTTATCCTTTGCATGCAAACGTTAAGTATTTCTATCTTTTCATTTGGTAATTCATGGGGATTATTATAGGAAGTCATGGCAAGTTTCTCTTTCATTCATAAATTACAGTATTCACCCGCCGCTTTATATGCAAGGGAATTTTTCACTATTTCCCATTTTGATATAGAATCTCTTCCTAAATTCTTCTTAACTGTCCACACATAGCTAGATAAACAACTGTCTATATATTTCGTGTGCAAAGCTAGTTCTATCATTGTAATATCTTTTTTGAAAGGTCCCAACATAGAAACTACATATACTTTTTTTTAACATTTCAACCGCTCGCATAATGCAAAGCTCTTCGAAAGAAATGAGCACTCAGGTAGCCGATAGGGTATAAAAATGTAAACAAGCGGACGCTGCTGC
>OY757910.1:23614274-23649274 GCA_963585895.1 Sepioteuthis lessoniana | reverse complement strand
CAGTATAAAGCGCAGATGGTCAGATAAAAGTAGGCCACGACTTAAAAAAAAGTTATTGTCGAACCGTTTATGGTCTCCTGGAGACATTTTGTCTACCAGTATGTTTATATCCAGCATCTGTGAAGCCAAAAGCCCGGATTTAGGAATATCCCCGCCCTTTGGTATTGACAGGTAGAGTCAGTCTGCTACAAGAAAGGATACGAAACAGACAGAGAAGAGATTCTGAAGGACAGATAGATGAACTAGAAATACAGAGATGGACTGAGGGAACAGATGCAGAAGCGATAGGGAGACCAGAGTCAGAAGAATAGAGTCAGAAGGGAGATACAAACTGTATAGAGTCAAAATAACAGAAGGGGGCAGATACAGAGGATCAGCCAGAGAGACATGGGTTGGAGGGGTTGACGTCGAACCCGAAAATCTTGAGTCAACCTTTTTTTTTAGTTAAGAGATTTCGTTACAAAGTGTCAAACACACTTCTCTCTTTAATCGATATTATCATTCATTTTTATTTTATTTTCGCTTTCTTCTTCCGTTGTAGACCGTCTTGGATTCATACATTTCGATTCAATCTACAGAAAAAGGCAACTAATTCTTCCCTGCTAGGATGAAACGTAGATGTCAGATAAAAGTGGATCAATGACTTAAAAAAAATATTATCACACCTCTACGGGCCTCCTGCAAACTGTTGTCTGCCGCATTTTATATCCAGTCTTGGGTAGTCGAGAGTCCAGAAATAGGAATGCCCTCCCTGGATACGGAGAGTGAGCCTACTACTAGATGGGAAAAGAGACTGCTGCTGAAGGTACGCAGACGGAAAGAGTCAGACAGAGGAGAAAGGACCAGAGATATAGAGTCGAAGGTCAAGCAGTTTTGAGTTTTTAGTTAAGGGAACCACATAGCCGTAAGTAAAAACGGCACAAACTTTCATTTTTGTCACATGAACTTCTTCCTCCCGTTAAACATTAATTCAACATTTCATTGTCTTGTTCTTTCTAATGGGAACGTCTCAGACTCATATACTTTGACTCGACCTGCTGAAAAAGTCAACGTAACGGGGTGGGGTGAGGTGGGGGGTCAGTCAATTATGCAGTTGGAGATGCATAGCCCGTTTGTATTCCCATATTGGAACCACTTTGTTGGTAACGTTTTTAAATGAGTCTGAGAATATTTTTGGTTCAAAGTTAAATGGTATTCCACAGTCGTAGTGTTATTTTCACACAGTTAAATAGTCAAACAGCTATATTTCTAACAATTTCATTTAAGATGATTCATTCGATGGCACACAGTTTAAATGTCAAACAGTTTTATTTAAGCCATAGATAGGACCTTATCAGGTGCTATTATCCCGAGTCTGAGTGGACCTGGGTGTAATGGTGATAAATAGGTACTCCACATTACACAAAACTCCAAGGCTGGACACTCGGCATCAGACGTTGTTTAATGTCATGATCAGGATACTCATTGATGGTGGAGTGTGACCCTTCTGCAGAGATCAATTCAGTGTATTCTACAGCCCCAGCTACTGGGCTAGAAATTAAAAAGATGAAAAAGGTCATAAAGTCGAGTAAACAACTGAAATTATTAAAGGACAAACAAGAAAATAACAAAATAAAAAAATAAAAAACAAAAATGGCTTCAAAAACAACTGTATGGATAGTTCAAGCTAAAAACTAATGAAATTGAGACGAGATGACCTGGACATGATTACGAAGGGGAAATCAAAAGAGAGAAACAGAGTCTTCATTAATAACAGTACAAGATGGTGCAACACAAACTTATAATATCAGAACGAAATATGATAATACACAGAAGAATATCAAGGGTAGACTTTGATGTGACGGATATGAAACTGTTAATCACAAAATAAGCGAATGCAGCAGACCAGAAAAGATAAAAGTGTTAGGGGAAAACTGAGTGGAAAAGTTGGTCCATTGAGAATTGTGCATGAGACTGAATTTTAGTTTTTTGGCAATGGTACAGACTACCGATTCGCAGTCAGAATAACAGACTTTGATATCAAGGCGGACAACCTATTCACAGCCAGAATACCAAACTTTGAAATCCAGACGGACTAACCATTCGCAGCCAGAATACCAGACTTTGAATTCCAGACGGACTACCTATTCACAGCCAGAATACCAGACTTTGAAATCCAGACGGACTACCAATTCGCAGCCAGAATACCAGATTTAGTGTTAATTATCAAGAACATCCAGTTTTTTTTCCTGTTTCACAGAGTGAACATTTAAAAAGCAAAACACTTGAGAAATACGTGGACCTACCCTGAGGACCAAAAACTGTTAGGGATTATGAAAGTGACGTTGATGCAGATGGAGTCCTGGGAACACTTCTCTAGAACCTTGAAAAGAGACTAAGTAAAAAGGAGATTCAAAAGTAAAATCGAAACCCTCCAGACCAAAGCACGGCTTGGGTAATGAGAAGAGTCTTGTAGATCTGAGAATTCGTGCTGACTGTCTCTTCACTGAGAAGCTACATGGTAGAGCTAATTTGAAAAATTCGCATAGTATGAAAATAATGCTAATGCCACCTGATTATATATCAGAAGAAAAGATGGTATATTTCTTTTGTGATTGACTCTACATTCCTCACTAATTCTTCAATATTTTTCTAATCTTTACAATTTAAGGAAAGTCTTGGTTGTTCTTTGTTTCTAGAACCAAAATGTCTTCGAAACCTGTCAAGTCCCAATTATTCTAAATGTTTGCTATAATTTGTTTTCTCATTCCGAAACAATTTTTACTTCTTTCAACGTTTTCAATGGAGAAAGGATTCGATTATTTTTCTTGCCCAGTTAGGTAGAGTTCATCTCGAAGTCGGACGTATTTTCCGAGGAATGAGTCTGTCCGGTTTTTCTTTTTAATTTGGGAAACTAACCATCTATCAAAGATTGCATAGAATTATTAGTTTATACAAGTCGGATATTGAGACGCTGGTGGAATAAAAGTTAAATCGTAGGAAATGAACTCTGAAAGCCAAGTTCCAAAACATTTAAATTACTTGTTGCCGTACCATGCTAAGAAAATTATTATGGAATGACTCAATGCCAAGGACAAAGTTATGGAATTCATCGAAATATTTCATTTCGTTCTATGTCTTATCTGTTATTAGTTAATATACTGCTATATGAAAAACAAGATTATCATCTTGTAAAAGTAGTTATTACATAAGTGTTACCAGTACAAAATCTATCCAAAATGGGCAGCTTTTCAAAAGCCATACGTATTGAATACTCGAAATAAAAATATGATACCATATATATTTTACGACCTAGTGGGTACAATTTAAAAATAAAAATGGAATAATACACATTTTTACAACCTAGTCGATTTTAGCTCTCGGTAACTGGTAAGATAGACTGTTTTTTATATTATAGAGAATCTTTTTTTGTCGGAGACATTTTCTTTTTAACTTCGTGATTTCAGACGTAGATTGGAACAGATCACGCATGTCTCATCAATGAGATTTTGAATACGATGTCTGCATCCCCTGAAGAGGAGTAAGACTCTCTTTAAAAATGATGTCCTCGTTCTGACTAAAATTTAATTGACGTTGAGACTCCAGTTCTGGGGCTCTAGGGTGTTGGTTGTTTGTTTGGTTGGTTGGGTTTTATGGCGTATCAAACTTTGTAGGTTATTTAACGTCAAATTCTGTCTGTATGTATATACATTCAACCAAAGATTTCTAAACGAATTCAAAGTTGATAAAATTTACTATGATCAATTTCATTTATTTGCACATGATAAATCAATTTTAATTCGTCATATTTTTTCGTACAACCCTGTCTCTTGCAAGAAGGACAGAACGTCATTATTAGTAGTTAATTGACATACCATATAACATTAAATATTTAGTACGAAAAATAGTGACTTGAAGCAAGACTTACTAAGGATAATTATAATTCTTTACTTTAAACAATACAACTGTGAGAAAATAAATTGAATTAAATCGGAATACTTGAAATCAATTTAATTATCTAGGGAGGAGTTCCCATGGTGAAGTTCAGGATTCATTGTAAAAAGAGAGTTCAAAATCCAGTCGCACCTTGCCCAGTCGGTTGGGGCTGTAGAATACACTAACTGCAGCTCTACAAAGAGGTAAGACCCCCAATAAGCGTCCTGGATATGACACAAAACAATCTGATGGTAAGGTTCCAGTAATGCTGGGGCTTCGAGGAATACGGAGAACCCCTTCATTACAATTGCTCCCAGGTCCACTCTGGCCCGGCGAGGTAGCACCTGATAGGGCCCTATCTATGGGTTAAATAGAACTAACGGCATATTTATATTAATCTGAATTGTTTGAGAAAACTGAATAGCTTGAGATAGAAATGTTTTTTTACAATTAAACCGTACTTACATTTAAACTGCATCCTTATGCTGAACTAAATTGTTTGAAACGGAACTGTGTTTTTGACATTGAAACTGTACTTACACTAAACTGATTTGTTTAATATAGAACTGTTTTGACAATTAACTGTGCGTAAACAAAATCTGCACGTACTAAACCGAATTAGGCCTTGTGCCACATCGAAGCAAAGAGCTTTGTAAATTACTAAACCGAATTAGCTGAATTAGAACTTCTTGACTAAACTGAATAGCTTGAAATAGAAATTTTTTTTTTTACAATTCAACTGTGTTTACATTTAAACTGCGCACGTATGCTAAGTTGACTAGTTTGAAATTGAACTGTTTTTGACATTGAAACTCTACTAACACTAAACTGAATTGTTATATATATGTTTTGACATTTTACTGTGTAAAAAAACATCTGTACTTACGCTGTACTGAATTAGGTAAATTAGAAATGTTTTTGAATAAGATCTGTTTGAATAAACTGAATTGCTTGAAATGGAAATGTTTTTGACAATTAAACTGTGAACTCATGCTAAACTTAATTGTTTGAAATAGAACTGATTATTTACATAAAATGGATTTGACGTCAAATAACCTACAAAGGTTGATATGCCATAAAACCCAGCCAACCAACCACCAATTCGCACTATTATATTCGCATTATGACAAAAACCCTTTGGAAAGCGATTAACTACCTTACCCCTCAAACTATGGGTTAAGTCATACCGCTGTTATTCTTCTACAAGGATGGTCTTGGCATTAAATATCCTACGAGTATTGATATGCCATTAAACACAAAAAATGTTAATTATACATGTTATTATCTATCTGGTTTTATATTGTACAATCCATTTAATTGTATGTAGCCCTTATCCATATTAATTATTTCTCCGCCATTTTATTCCAAAGGACTATAATAGCTCCAAATATACTCCTTCGAAAGCCCTTACTACATTCTTTCTAAATAATTCTGCCTAAATTCTTAACTTTTGTTTCGTGCCTTAAAATCCTTATCACATTTACCAACCCCTCTGCTCGGGCAGGATATGACGCAAGGTCAATTTTTAAGTTTAACCGGTTGGAATTCAGAGTTTTTCTTCTCCTAAACTAGTTGCCTCGCCAATGCTGAAGAACCCAGTCTGTGCTACTATTTACCCATAGCTGGAGGGAGAATAATTGGTTTCATACCTTTCCCAAGGGTATTAGTGCTATGTGAAATGCAATCAGTGTCGTCCAGAATTTTAACTCGTGTCACCGTGTCCAGTTCCTACGACGATAACCATTACACCACGGGCACCTTGCTTTTATGTATGATTCTATAACATTACACTAGAAATTATGAAGTCTTGGAATTTCTAGTGTAAAATAATATCTTTTTTAATTGAGAGTGATATACTTAAGTATGAACGATATTTTATATGAAATTTTAAAATGTATATGTCTACTATTTACCCATAGCTGGTGGGAGAATAATTGGATTCATACCTTTCCCAAAGGTATTAGTGCTATGTGAAATGCAATCAGTCTCGTCCAGGATTTGAACTCGTGTCGCCGTGTCCACTTCCTGCGTCGATAACCATTACACCACAGGCACCTCCAAAATCATTATTTTTCTTCAATATAGCACTTAACCTAGTTATACATAGTTGATACTGTCCCCTGTCAACAACTCTGTTGTCTTAAGATTGTGTTTCATCTACACAAGAAACTTTTAGTTACAGATTTGAAAGGATATTGAGGTAACAATTTTTGATCTTATACAACTGACTTATTTGCATTGTCTTTTTATCCCTGCAGATTTTTAGGCTACCCGCTACTATAGAAATTTACAAGTTTATTGCAGGCTTTTTCTTTATTTTTCTTTATATCGATTTTTAATTAAAATAAATTGTAACTTGTTTGCCTTGCCTTTAAATCCCGTTGTTAAAGCGGCAACGTAGATTATCTGTGTAAATTATATTATGTCGGATACCACGTCGCCATTCAAGATCCGGGGATCATCGCAACGACTGTTATGAAGATTTTCCTGGACAGCGTGCCATCACCCTGCCGTACGAAGGCGTGTTCGGATGTAACTAAATAATCCACTTAGTTGCCAACACAGCGCCTGACAATAATCCGCGCAAATACCCCGTGTTATTCTCAGGCTGAGCTTACCATTCCACAGATAGTCCGGTTCTGCTGATTGCTTGTACATCGCCAAAACGTGAATGGAAAATTCTATGAAGAGAGGAAGCGGTGTGAATCGGGTAGTGAAGACATTCACAAAAAGAAAAAAAAGTGTAGGTGGTGGGTATTCCAAAGGGGAGAGTGGAAGAAGGAAAATAAAGGCAAGGGCATGAGAAGGAAAATGAAAGCAAAAGGCAAGAAGAAGAAAACAAAAGCATTATACAAGAGAAGGAAAATAAACTCAAAAGGCAAAAGAAGGAAAATGAAAGCAAAAGGTAAAAGAAGGAAAATATAGGCAAAAGGCAAAAGAAGGAAAAGAAAAGCAAAATGCAAAAGAAGGAAAATGAAGGCAAAAGGCAAAAGAAGGAAAATAAAAGCAAAAGACAAGAGAAATTCACCGAAGAAAAACAACTACAAGAAGATTTTGTTAGAATAGTGCAAGTGAAATAAAAGGATAAAGGAATCGAAAAAAATACCGGGAAGAAGATGAAGAAAAAGAAAAGAAGGACGTGGACGAGAAGAAGAAGAAGAAGAAGAAGAAGACGAAGAAGAAGAAGAAGAAGAAGATCACTGGTATCTTTGGCTAATAAAAATGGCCAGCAGAATCCATGCGCAATGTCGACCTTCATAAATGAGAAATACTGAATAATTTTACATCAACGATCGAGCAGCAGGAGCAGCGACAGCACGGACAGCGATTTTTTTGAATTTCCAATATATTAGCCGACGAATTGGTCATCTTGCGAAAACTAAGTAAAAATTTAAACGATTATCTATTTATTTATTCATCTATTTATTTGTTTACTCAAGTATAAATGTCATTTGGCACAAATCTTCTTCTTCTTCTTCTTCTTCTTCTTCTTCTTCTTCTTCTTCTTCTTCTTCTTCTTCTTCTTCTTCTTCTTCTCTCATATATCTTTTTTTCTTTTTAATTTTTTCCATTCTTCTTCTTCTTCTTCTTCTTCTAAATCATTTCACTTATGTTTCATTTTTAACTCTTTCACTCTCATTTAAAAGGTTATAGGACCCTTTTGTATAATCTTATATAAAATAGTACATAATATATTTCTAAAGTTTACTACGGCTGATGTTCTAATGTTATTAAACACTACATTTTTCCCTCGTGGAAACATTTTTCTTAAGTGCATTTCCATTTCATCATCGGACGGATTTGAATTGCAACAAACACATCTTACTATTTAAAAATTTGACTAAAATCTTTGAAAGTTTAATTTAAAAAAACCGCAAATTTTATTAGATATCCATGGTAGTTTAATGCTTAATCTGCCGCACACACACACACACACACACACACACACACCCGTATATATATATATATATAAGGTTTATGACTACAGGATAAAATAAGATAAAAAACAAGATAAAACTCAGAGGTCGAAGTTGCACGTTGTCGATACTCTTGTTAACCAATAATGACATATCTATATATATATATATATATATATATATATATATATATATATATATTCATTTATTTATCAAGCTAGTCCGTGATCAGGTTAAGGAGTACAATCATATAGGCAAAAGAACGATTTATACGAGTATCTCTGTCTTCGATCCCTGCGAATGTGGTACTCTCAGGAAACGCAGTCTAACTCAATGATTCCTCCGTAAGTGCAAATAGGTATATTCTCTTTAGTGTAGAAGTTGCATCAAGGCTGAGCAACTGGTACTGTGAATATATAAAGTAGATGGATACGTTTAGGACGTCCTTCCTATAAGTTGCCTGACTCTATTCTTCTGTCAATGTTAATTTTCGTCCCATTCGTTACATGACATACAAGCATGACAGTCTCTTGTCTCAAAGAATGCTTGCAATATGCACACGGAAATGCAATTCTAAGGATTTATCATGTTAAATGTTTAATATTGCAAAATATAAAAAATTTAGAAAATGGAAAAACAGAAACCTATTTCTATATATGAAATGGCTTACTATCGGTTTGTCTTCATCGAGATTCTACATAAAATTTCATCGCCTAAAAAAATGTTTTTTCATCAAAGAAGTTTCGCTGTTCCTTGCAATATGACATAACACAAGCAGATGTTTTCTCATTGTATCAGGTAATTCAATCTAGAAATCAAACCTGTATTAATTATCGTTTTATTGTTCATTTTCAATCTCTTTTTTTCTCATAGATTTTTTTTCTTTCGAGTGATTGTTCAGTGGATATTTTTATATGGATAATGTTATTAGATTTGACCTTGAGGGTAATCAAACGTGACGTCAATTTTCTTGCCAACAAAAGAACTTAGCAATAGTGAAATCAAACAATTCCCTTAAAAAATAATTACATTATTATCAAAGTTAATATATCTTTGTTAAATTTTGGGGATTTATTTTGATGTACTTTTCATATCAAAAAAAGGTTCCTCTAAGTTATATATATATACATATGTATAGAGAGGGAGAGAGGGAGAGAGAGAGAGAGCGAGAGAGAGAGAGTGAAAGGAAGGATAGATAAGACGCAACAAAATAGCAGATGTAGATTATTTGGTGATCGAGACGAAAGAGAATGCAGTAAATTATTGTAAAAAGAGTATAAGACTGAACCCGAATGGGTGGCCAAGGTGATCCACAGAGAATTGTGAAAGAAATTGAAATTTGACCATACGAACAAATGGTATATGTACAACCAAGAATTCGCCCTGGAAAATGAAACGCACTAAATTCTCAGGGGTTTTGAGATACGAACAGATCACCTGATCCAGATGAAAACCTGCCAAATAAAGACTTTACTATTCCGGCTGACCACGAAGTAAACCTTAAAGAAAACGAAAAGACATATAGTGAATATACCTTGCAAGAGAACAGAAAAAAAAAACTATGGAACATGAAAGAGTAATACCAAATGTAATTGATGCGCTCGTTATCGTCGTAAGAAATGAACACGGTGACACGAGTTCAAATCCTGGACGACACTGATTGCATTTCACATAGCACTAATACCCTTGGGAAAGGTATGAATCCAATTATTCTCCCTCCAGCTATGGGTAAATAGTAGGAAAGAATAGGTTCTTCACCCTTGGTGAGACAACTGGTCTAGAAGAATGAAAACTCTGAATTCAAACCTGTAAAACTCCGCTTTAAAATTGACCTTGCGTCATACCCTACCCGCGCGCAGGGGTTGGTAAATAGGGTAATTGATTCGCTCATTAAAGTCCCCAAAGAATTAATTAAGGGATTGGAGGACTAAGAAATAAGACGATGAGTATTCAAAAGTACAACATTATTAAGATCGACTTAAATAGTAAGAATTGTTGCGGAGACTTTTGGAGACTCCAGTGTGAAACCATCAGCTTGCACATGAGTAAAATCACTCTAAAGAGTAAAGTAAAACTAATTAATAAACAATGATGCATATTTACCCAACCCCTCCGCCCGGGCAGGATATGATACAAGGTCAATTTTTAAGCGGAGTTTAACAGGTTTGAATTCAGAGTTTTCCTCCTCCTAGACTAGTTGCCTTACCAAGGCTGTAGAACCTAGTCTGTCCTACTATTTACCCATAGCTGGAGGGAGAATAATTGGATCAATACCCAAGGGTATTAATGCTATGTGAAATTCAATTAGCTTCGTCCAGGATTTGAACTCGTGTCGTCGTGTCCATATCCTAGGACGATAACCATTACACCACGGGCACCTCCTTTCCGCCTCTCGACCGGACGGGGCCCCGAGACAAGGGATCTCGGAGCCGCAATGTGCGTTCGAGGTGTCGATGTTCACTGAGTCCAGCAATTCGCATCAGTTCTCACGGCTGGCCGCGCTCTTCATCGACGGATGAGCCGAGTGATCCCCCGTTCACAATTTATAAACAGTGATGGTTTCAAAGTAATTATTACTGTTTGATTATTATAATATACATTGGTTACCACGCAAAATGGTTTCAAACATTTTCCTATTCACTAGATATAATTTTTTAAACATATCTATTTTACTCCTTGATTAGAACTTAAGCAATTATAAGTTCAACCATAATGGACGAAATCGTCAGGCGGGCCTTTATCTGGGAAAATCAAACAAATACAAATGGTGAGATGGATTAATTGTGAAACTAAAGTTATTTCATGTTTATAGGTTAAGTGATCGCTTTTTTGCACAGTTCAATCGAATTCGAATAATTATCTACCAAATCTATTCGATCCATATATAGAACTCTAACAAGTATTACCACTCCGACTCAAAGTGGAGCTGGGAGTAATGGCAATGAAGTGATGTCTACACACACAATATAGAGCTCCATAATTAAAGCTACCCAATCAGATATAGTTTAATGCAATACTAAGTAAAGTGAAGTTCGTTACCTTAGTCGAGGGCGACCAGAAGGCTCCCTTTTCAATAGCTAGTACACCGAGGTGTAGAGGAGGGTGCTACTCCTTTCCCTGTATTGCTCAACTTTACCCTTGATACGTACCGTATATTGCTGAGTGTTCAGTAAGAAGGTATCAAGTACCATATTTTAAATCTTTGGTTTGACGCGACCTGGGATTGAACCCAGGTCACCCGAACCATTGGCGAACACCCTGCCCACTACGCCAATGAGCCGGTTAATGCAATACTAGGACAGTGATTTTTGCGGGAGTAGGATATTAACTTTTTAAAATTATACTCTCGGTGTACCCTAAGTTCCGCCTAGATGGCAAATTTAGTCCACAGAAAGAAGACCAGCAAGAAATAAGAAGATAAAGATCTTTTGTGGTTATTTTTTTCTCATTTGCTCCACTATTTCAAACGGTTTATTTTTCGGTTAAATGAGAACAGCATTGGCAGGTATTGAGAATATCTTAGACGGTTTCTTTTACGTCAGAATTACATGAATAGCACAATCTAACAAAATCAACTGAATGTTGTTTTATTTGGGTTAGCAGTGTTGACGTGCTAACGAGATTGTGAGATTTTCTTTTATAGGAACGCGCTTATCTTTACAATGATCGACTTTATTTGAATTATTTCGATTTTGCTGGGGTGATACAATAAGTCAATGCTAGGTATTTCATAGCACGGAACGAACGTTGAGCTAAAAATGAGATAAATGCGTGCTGTAAAAAAGTGTATGTTGAAAATGAGCTTTATATGAATTATCCAAAGTCTCCGATGTTTCGTTTATACAAAATAAACAATGCACAAAAAAAAATCCACAAAGCTGAGGATGTAGAATACGCAAGCTGTATCTCTGCAGAGATGTAAGCTGGCGACTGTAATCGAGGGCGACCAGAAGGCTCCCTTTTCAATAGCTACTACACCGAGGTGTAGGGAAGGGCGCTACTCCTTTCCCTGGATTGCTCTACCTTACCTTTGATACGTACGTTATATTGCTGAGTGCGGCGGTATCAAGTACCATTTTTAAAGTCTTTGGTATGACGCGACCTGGGATTGAAACCAGGTCTCCCGGACCATTGGCGAACACTCGACCCACTAGGCCAATGAGCTGGGTCCAAATGTATGACTCTAAATGATCTAATGACCAGGCTCCAATCCAGGAGCTTTAGGAAATGTACACCTTTGTTTGTATTAATCCTATGTCCGCTCTGTGCCGAAGTTTTAGTAACTGTTCGGGTCTCATCTATTAGTCAAATTGAAATATTCATTTTCGATACCTGAAACCATTTACCTGGTTGCAAACAAATGACATTTAAACTGAATTGTTATAATTCTGTAGCAATACTTAAAAACGTGTACCCGTGTTTAAATAAATAGATTTTAAATTGGATTGTTAGCCTTACATAGCATTAATTGGAATCATTTAACTGTATGCAAATAAATAACCTGTGTTTAATTAAATCATTAGTATTGCATAGAAATATCAAGTATCTTTTAAATGCGTAAACAAATGAATAATGTTGAAGAGAATTGTTTATATTATATAGTAATACTTGGAAACATTTAATCGTGTGAAAATGAATAACTGATGTTAATTTGAATTATCAGCGTTGCATAGCATTACTTAAAACTATTTATGTGTGTAAATAAATGATTAATGTTAAATAGCATTATTAGTATTAAATGGCAATATTCTGAAACATTTAATTGTGTAAAAAAATGAATAATGTTGAATAAAAATGCTTGGCTTAAAGAGCAATACTTAAAACAATTAAACTGTTCACAAACAACTGTGCACTTGCTCTTTTAAAAATTGTTACCTGCAAAGTATTATCTTACAAATCATATATATATATATATATATATATATATATATATATATATATATATATATATATATGGTCCCACAGTTAAATTGGGGCTTTTTCATTTCTTTTGAAATTCCCTGATTTAAAAGATAAAAGAGGTATAATGACCATTTTAACATTTATTTCTGTAATTCTTACAATCTATTTAACATAATTATTCAATATGATCCCCATTTGCTACAATCATTTTGGAGATCCTCAGGCGAAACTTTAAACAACTCCTTTTCACTTCATCAGCATCTAGATTCCGGAATGCTCTTCGAATGGATGCTTTTAGAGAGTTAACATTAGACTGGGGATTAACGTTAGATTTTATTTCAATCACGCTAAATAGCCTATAGTCGCGAACATTCAGATCTAGAGAGCTACTGGGCCAAATGTCCTTCGGGACAAACAAGGGAAGAATCTCCTTCAGGTAAGTCTGGACTTGTTTTGCTCCATGTGCTGACGCAGAGTCTCGAACAAGCATTACTTTGGTAGCATCGTAATGCCTACGAATCCAGGGCAGCAAAACATCATTCGGAATATTCAAATACTCTGTCGTGTTGATTTTAAGTCACTTGCCACAGCTGCAAAAACCATCAGAGAAGCAGGATTCTTGCTCTGCATCACAGGACGAACATCTGATGCATCACAAGCAATAACTCACGTATTCTGGCGGTTGGCAACCTCATCCACAATGAACTTTTTCTCATCAACCAAAATGCGAACATGTCCTCATTTGTTCTTGAGATGATTGAGAAGCTTTGGACATCTTTCAACCCTGATGGCTCTTGAGCGGGCAGTGAGGAGGTTGCGGCATCTCCTAATGTAAGAACTCATCCCAAGGTTTTCATTGACTGCTCTGCTGATGGTTCTGCGGCTAACATTGCGTCTTTTGGCCAGTTTTGACATTGACTGAGTTGGGTCTCCCTTTATCGACCTTTTCAATCCTGCCAGAAAAAGTTTTGGTCCGCTTTCGGTCGTTGCAAAGCCTGTGGCAACTTGGCGAGGACTCGTTAAACTGTCGTCTTTGCATAGCCAGTACTCTTAATTATGTCTGAAGGAGAGTTTCCAGCGCGTCTCAATTCCCATATGGTCATCCGCCGTGATAATTTCGCTATGTTTCAGGAAACCTGTCTAAATCCTATTGAAATATCTTCAAGAATAGGGTTTCAAGATTATCTGAAAAAAATCATCATCATTACAGGAATAATTAGAAAGTTATGCAAATTACAAAAAAGTCCCAATTTACTTGTGGGACTCCAAAATATGGTATAGATGAAGTAAACAAAATATGGAAAATGGATTATGCACAGAATATGAAAAATGACTAATGGCTACACATGGATTTAGTTTGGTTTTCTTTGATTTGATTTAATGCATGTCAATGATTGTAGGTTATTTAATGTCAAATCCATTTTATATATATAAGCAGTTGAATTTCAGACAATTCAGTTTTATCTAAGTAGATAATTTAAATGTCAAAAACTGTCCTATTTTAAAGAATTCCGATTAGCATAAGTCCATTGTTGAATTCTATTTTATCCATAGATAGGACCCAATCAGGTGCTACCACTCTCTGCGTGGGTGGATCTGAAAGTGATGGCAGTGATGGGGTAATCCACATTCCCCAAAGCTCCATCATGACTGGAGCCTCACCATCAGATTGTTTAGTGTCATATCCAGTACACTCGTTGGGGGAGTCTTACTCTTCTGTAGAGATGCAATTGGCATATTCTATAGCCCCAGGAGACTGGGATGGGTACACATGAAATATTCAAAATGATGAATATATATATATATATATATATATATATGGAGAGAGAGAGAGAGAGAGAGAAAGAGAGAAAGAGAGAGTGTGTAAGAAAACGATGAGATAGATAGATAGATAGATAGATAGATAGATTCATTCATTCATTCATTCAGTCAGTCATTATTGAAACTTTTAAGCTTATTTTTTAAAAATATTTCTTGTGAAAAATTGACGAAACATTTCTTTAAAGTTTTTGATATACTCCTTATGCCAGAGACGTACCTACAACCAGTAGAGAAGTAATCAAATTAAGAAAAAATTATAACTGTCTGTCTCATCCGTGTTTTAACACCTCGCTAATTTATGAAAACTATAGACTTCATTCTATTCATAAGTACAAAATGTTGGAGAATATGAAAGACCTCTTCGGACAATAATTCGCCAAGAAGACAGCAAATAAAAAAAGGGTAAGGAAAAAGTATGCAATCTTAAATAAATTGGTCTTTTACAAACAAAAAAAAAACTCCAAAAGAACCTGTATATTTCTTATATTTCAGTATGCTTATAGAGTAATTTGCATCAGATTAAAAAATAAATGAAATACGTTTTACCGGGTCAGGTTAAATCTTTAGAATTTGAGTAAAGGAAATGTCTTTCGTCAAAAATGGTTTTGATTTAAATTTTGGTTTACTTTCTCATTACTTATGACGTAAAATAAAAGATCAAAATTTGTGAGGTGTAATGGTTATTGTCGTAGTATATGGACACGATGATACGAGTTCAAATCCTGGACCAGGCTAATTGCATTTCACATAGCACTAATACCCTTGGGAAAGGTAAGAATCCAATTATTCTCCCTCCAGCTATGGGTAAATAGTAGGGCAGACTAGTTTCTACAGCCTTAGTAAGGCAACTGGTTTAGGAGAAGGAAAACTCTGAATTTAAACATGTTAAACTCCGCTTTAAAAATTGACCTTGTATCAGATACTGCCCGAGCGGAGGTTTGGTAAATATGATAAAAGATCAAAATTTTCTGTATAAATGTTCATTTGCTGTAAAATGGTTACAAACGCCTGCTTTATTAATTCATTCCTTTCATTTTGACTGATGTCGACCTGTATAAGGTCATTTTCTGACTGGAGTTTAGGAAATCGCATTGATTGTTACTTTGCATTTTTTTAGTTGTTGCACAAGAGTTTTGTTCAATGTGCATAGTAAATTTATCATATATTCCTATTTAATACCAATAATTTGCAACACAGTCGAATGATTGCAAGTATTCCTATCTAATCCTAATATCTTATGGGAAATGATATGGTTTTTAGTAACGATTTTTATTAATGATAATCATTTGATGCAAACGGATACAGAGTTGCAAGAAATTATCATAAGTGATATTAATAATAATAATAATTATTATTATACTCAACAAAAAAAGAGTATTTGCTAAATTGTCGACTTTGCTGTCCCGGCGGATCATATAATAAATCTGAATGAATGTGAAAAGAAGGATAAGTACCACGACCTTGCAAGAGAATTGAAAAAGCTGTGGAACATGAAAGTGACTATCGTGCCAATTGAGATTGGTGCTTTTGGAACAATAACTAAATGATTATTAAAAGGCCTGGACGACTTGGCAGACGGGTAAAAGCTATCCAAATGACAGCATTGCTGAGAACGGCCAGAATCCTGAGACGAGTCCTGGAGACTTGAGGAGACTTGCTGTCACTCAAACTCCAGTGAAAAACCATCAGCTAACACTGATGTGAAAAACTCGAAAGGAGTAAATAATAATAATAATAATAATAATAATAATAATAATAATAATAATAATAAGAAGAAGAAGAAGAAGAAGAAGAGAACTTGAAATATTGTGGACTTTGCTGTCCCGGCTGACCACAGTGTAAAATTGAAGAAAAAAAAGTGAAAAGAATGATAAATACCTCAGCCTTGCAGGAGAATTGAAAAAACTGTGGAACATGAAAATGGCGTTTATACTAATTGTAATTGGCACTTTTGGTGCAGTAACCAAAGAATTAATAATAAGAGGACGGGAGGACGTAAAAGGATGAGTGGAGATCATCCAACCTACTGCATTACTGAGATCGGCCAGAATACTGAGAAGTGTCCTGGAGGCTTGAGGACACTTGCTGTCACTCAAACCCCAGTGAAAACCATCAGTGTTTGCTGATATGAAAAACAGTTAAGGAGTAAGGAATAATAATAATAATAATAATAATAATAATAATAATAATAATAATAAAATTTAAGAAGAAACAATCCCAGAGGGAAATTCTCCCATCTGCAAAACCCAGTGGCCGACAGAAGACAAAAGAAGAAATAGCTTGGCTGTTTACTATATGTGATTTGAAAGAAAAGACGAATCAGTTCGTATGAAATGTCTTTAGTTTTACCATTTGAATTTATTTTATATTTTTTTTTTTGTTTTGTTTTCCTTCAAATTAATATCTTTGCTGAATATTATCTCTGATTCAAATGAAAAGGCGAAACAGGTCATTTGAAATCCAGTCTTTTAGCTTTACTATTTAAAACGAAGGTGTGTTTTTTTCTTTCAAAGTCTGTATTGTGTATCTGTAAATGCATAAGATAGGGTAAATTTAATATATTTACCAGATTATTGAATCTATAACTGAGGGGTGAATAATTAGTTTTCAGAACGAGAGAGCTAAAATAAGAATAAATAAATATAATCATCATTGTGAAAAGGAATATCTTTAGATGTTCCAATGGTTTACGACAATAAAAAGCAAAGAAAAAATGTCGATATAGGAATACCTTCAAATAGCACAGGATTTACTTATATCAGTTAAATTGTGACAAGAGCCTCGTAGTGGACTTAAACTAAGTTAAAACTTAACCAGTTTGAATTTTGTATTTTTGAGCTGAAAAGCTCCTTTACAATACGGGTTTATGGTCTCATCTGTGTCCTCCATGCAGATAATACACAACCACTTGGTCAGGTATAGAGACAATATACTAGCCATAAAAAATGACAAATCGAAACGTAACTTAACGTGAAACCCAGATAGCAGGTTTGTGTGTAATGGTAGGCAGGTGCTCCCTTGATAGCCAATATTGGGAACCCGATTGGCATCATGTGAATGTTTGCTTTATATTTTAGATGAGCAAATTAACAACTTAAATCAGAGATTCCAACATAGAAAATAACCTGGGGTAAAAAAAAATGCTCTATACTGTTTTTAGGAGCAACCCTACACAAAAAGGGTATAGAAAAAGAATGATTGAAATTTGCGTAGAACTTGCAAGAAAAAACCCAAAGCCTTGTTGACAAAGTTAGGTGACTACTCAAGAAAGGTTGGTTTTCTGACTTTGAAATTTTGGATATACACCAACAAATATGTTGGAAAACATATTAGCAGGTCCCTAATACTGTAACCGAGACACTAAATACAGAAAAACCAGAAACTTCTAACCAAAAGCAAACGCTAAGTAATAGTGAACGACACACTACGCACCCAAACACAACGACACAAACACTAACACTAACACGAGGAGAAAAAATGAATGCAGAGATTATGAAGGGAATTATAACTATGAAGACAACCACAACACTTTCTTTTAGGAACCAGGACTGGAAAACAATCAAAGAAGAAAGAGAAAAATTAAAGAGCCCAACCAGCAACGTCAAGGAATTTAACAGTCTAATGTATGCCAGAGCGAAATTAGTCTGAGAAAAAATTGGGTTTCCCTGAAGAACACGAGTAGAAAGTCGAAACCTGGATAGGAAATTAGATTGGAAACACAGATTAAAAAAATCTATGATAGCAAGCAAAACTGCTAAGACCGAAGACAGACTTGAGAATATGTTTGGACGAATAGAGAAAAGTAACACAATTAGAACAGAAGATACAACCTGAAGAGAGAAACCTTAAAATACTGGCAAAAGAAGGAAAACTAAAACGATACTGAGACAAGACCAATACAAATAAAAAAGGACATTCCAAAGCATTAATAGAAAATTCTAACAGGAAGTAGAAGGAAAATGAGCAATGACATTGCAGCAACCGGATGCGATTAAAGCAAAAAAAAAAAAAGAGCGAAATATTGGAACGGAGAGAGCATAACATAAAAGCCGAATGGATAGACAACATGAGAAATTTGTTGCAAGTTACAAAAAAAGGCCCTCAGGTTGAAAAAACACTTAGATTCATTCAAAGCAACACTCAAAAGATACCCAACTGGAAAACTCCATGCATTGATGGCATACATGGATTCTGGTTTAAAAACTCACTTCCATCCAAGACAAACTGGGTATGGAAATGAATAGATGTCTTGAAATGTAGATATAGTAGAATGGATTACAAAAGGAAAGACGATCCTGATCAGGAAAGACCCCAAAATAGAAACTGCCTCAAACAACAATAGACTCATAACGTGCCTACCGATTATGTAGAAAATATTAACGGCACGAATTAAGGAGATATACTAATTGTTAATAAGCCGCGGAATGTTCCCTGGGGAGCAGAAAATATGCCATCAGGGAAGCAAACGGACAGGGGAGCTACTATATATCATCAAAATATCATCAACAAGTGTAAAACGAAACAAACAAATCTAGTTATGGAGTGGGCTAACAACTAGAAGGCTTACAATGCAGATCTGGATAATATACTGTTTAAAAATGTAAAAGTTATCTGACAAAGTCATAAAGGTTTTCGAGAAAACCATGAAAACTTGGAGAATAGGATTGACAGGAGGAAGAAAAAGCTTTTCTTAGATAAAGATCCAGACAGGTATATTCCAGGGAAATGCACTCTAGCAATTACAATTTATTATAGGAATGGTGCTACTCACCCACAAACTCAGAAACTGTAAAGGCGGATACAAACTTAGAAACTCGCAAGAAAAAGTTATTCACCTAATGTGCATGGATGACATCACACTGATTGCTTAAAAGAAAAAAAAAGGATTGTAATACCTAATACAGGCAGTGGGAAAATATAGTTTGGACATAGGAATGGAAAAATTCCCCATGCTAACAATGAAAAGCAGTAAATGACAAATGAATGGAGGAATGGAACCACCAAATACAGAAAAAATCATTTAGGAAGCATACAAATACTTGGGAATATTGGAAGCTTACAAATACTTGGGAATATTGGAAGCTTACAAATTCTTTGGAATATTGGAAGCTTACAAATTCTTGGGAATATTGGAAGCTTACAAATACTTGGGAATGTTGGAAGCTTACAAATACTTGGGAATATTGGAAGCTTACAAATTCTTTGGAATATTGGAAGCTTACAAATACTTGGGAATGTTGGAAGCTTACAAATACTTGGGAATATTGGAAGCTTACAAATACTTGGGAATATTTGAAGTGGACAATATTAAGCAAGAGGGGATGAAAGAAAAGAAAGTATCTCAGGAAAACGAGAAAACTACTCGAAACCAAATTATAAAGCAGGCACTTCGTAAAAGGAATAAAGACATTGGCTGTTCCTCTCATAAGATATTCGGGACCATTCTTTAAGTGGACGAGGAAAGAACTAAAAGAAACGGACCAGGGAACAAGAAAATTCATGACAATGCATAAGGCTTTACATTCAAGATATGACGTTGACAGACTCTATGTGTCTAGATAAGAAGGAGGAAGAGAAATTGCTAGCATTCATAATACCATTGATGCATCAATACAATAACTCGAAGACGGTTATCCCTGAACCTCTCTCACTACTCCTCCCTATCGTTCATCGCTTCTGGCTGGTCCTCTGGGCTACATTCCGTATCTTCACGGAGTTGCTGTATGTATGTTCGAGCTGGTCGTCCTGCTTTTGCTTGGCTATATGAGGGTGTTCATATGAGTACATCACTTATGAGCTCGTTCCTGCTTCTCTACCAGTGTCCTGCATGTCTCTTTCGTCTAACTTTGATAATTTTTGTGATGGGAGGTAGGTGGCCGTACAGTTGGTGCTTTGTGGGTGTTGCCTCCAGTACTTGTTCAAAATTGCTCGCAGAATTCTTGTGTAGCTGCTTTCAACCTTTTTCTCCAGCCGTTTAGTTAGTGTCCATGTAGTGCATCCATATAGCAGTATCGATTCGACCGCTGCTTGGAAGAAACTGCGTTTCATTTTATCGGTCAGGTCTGACTTCCATATGACCGATAGCTTATCGATAGCTGTCCATGCCTTTATTAGCCGCGTGTCGAACCAATGCTACCTATTTAATGCTGAATCCTATTTGTAAATGTATATTAAATATAGGATTTGTAAAAGTACTTTGTCGATACACACAGTTAAATGATCAAACAGTTATATTTACAACAAGTCAATTTAGCTTAAGTTGAAGTTAAATGGTTCTAATTTTTGCTATATATCCCAATCAATTCAATTAAACATCAGTCATTTGTTTATACACAGTGAAAGAATCAAACGGCTCTATTTCTCACAATTCAATGAAGTATAAGTCAACAAAATTATCAAACACTTCTATTTCACCTATTGAACTTTTTCAAATACTACCACTCCGGGCCAGAGTGGACCTTAGAGTGTTGGC
Organism: Sepioteuthis lessoniana; assembly: GCA_963585895.1. Taxonomy (NCBI): domain Eukaryota; kingdom Metazoa; phylum Mollusca; class Cephalopoda; order Myopsida; family Loliginidae; genus Sepioteuthis; species Sepioteuthis lessoniana. Next base: position 23,628,247 of record OY757910.1, on the reverse strand, counting down.
AATTAAGGAGTACACCACATTCCCCAAAGCTACAGCATTACTGGAACCTAGGCATCAGACGCTGTTTAATGTCATGCGCTGGACACTCGTTGATATTTGGAGTCTTTACCCCTCTACAAAGATGCAGGTGGTGTATTCTACAGCCCCAGCCGACTAGGGTGATATCGTTGGTATGACGTGTGCTACACGTGTACAAACTTGTGTTTCGTCAAAATGATTGGAGATGCAAACGGTTTAATAGTTACTCTCGTTTGAAATGGAAACGGCGACCCAAGTTCAAATCCTAGACACAGATTTTTTACATTTCACATGACACTAGAAGCCTTGACAAAAGCATACATCAGAATTAATCTCCCTCTAGCTCTAGATGAATAGCAGAGCAGACTCAGTTCTTTGGCTTTAGTATGACAACCAGTCTAGGAGAAGAAAAAATAGCTATTCAAACTTGTAAAACTTCGATTGAAAATGACCTTGTGTCTTATGCTGATCGTGCAGAGGGGTTAGGTATGAACATGTTGCGTCAAAAAATGCTGATTAAATAGATTCGTGACTGAGAATAATCAAGTGACTGAACCACCCATACTACTGTCTGGATGTCTAGACATATTTTCCATTTATAAGTTGCTCGGCTGTCCACACGTTTTGATTTAAATTTTAAAATTCAAAAAACCCAGAAATATTCTGCATGAATATATTTTTTAAAATCTCACCTCGTATTTCACAATTCTGTCGAGTCAATAGTCATTTTCACCAAGAAGCAAATGTGTTAATAGTGGAAGAGTCATAGACATGAGATATATTTTAATAGAACATGGATGTTTTACTTGATAGGAAGATAATGCTATCCCAATCGGCTCAGTTAAATGTGTAATGCCGTTAAAAATGTTGTTTGTTTGTTTGGGTTTTATGGCATAACAACCTTTGCAGGTTATTTAATGCCAAATGAATTTATACACAAATAAACAGTTCTATTTTATACAATTCAGTTAGCATAAGTACACAGTTTAATTGTCAAAAAAATTTCTATTTCGAGCTAATCAGTTTAGTCAAACAGTTCTACTTCAAACATTTCTGTTTAGTATAAATATAGTTTTTTTTACGCAACGTTAAATATGAAATCACTCAAACAATTCAATTTAGCATAAGTACACAGTTTGAATATCAAAACAGTTCTTTTTCAAGCAATTCAGTTTCACATATGTACGCAGTTTAGTTCTATTTGACCCATACATCGAGTGCTACCAATCCGTGCAAGTACTAACCTTTGAGCGATGGCAATGAAGGGGTTCTCCACATTCCCCCAAAGCTACAGCATTACTGAAATCTCAGATTGTTTAGTATCATATCCAGGACACTCATTAGAGGGTCTTACATCTCTGTAGAGATCCAGCCGGTGTATTCTACAGCCTCAACTGACTAGGCAATCAAATTTTTTATCATTTGAAATTGAAAATTGGCAGTTGGTTTAGGGCCATCAAATTCTTATGTTCTAAGCTTGTCGTAATATGGAATAGACAAGAATTTTTTTTTAAAAAAAAGGGTGTATGGTACTGATGCTTCAAATAGGAAGGTAAAATTTTCCAATGAAAAATGAGAGAGATCCCAGCATTTAGATAGGTTAGAAATTTGCTTCAGGGACTGCCGTCATATCAATACATGTCTCAGCCATTTTCGCGCGTAGACAGCTAGATAGGCAGATATTAATAGAATGAGATAGATAGATAGATAGATAGATAGATAGATAGATAGATATTTACAGCACAAGATGTGAAGATGGATAGATAATAACAAAATGAAGCATACCTACATAGATAATAACAAAATGAGACATATATATATATATATATATATATATATATATACATATATATATATATGGTAATAGATAGATAGAATGTGATATGCGGATTGATAAATTAGACCAATCGATAGATAGGGAGACAGATAGAAAGGAACAGGGCGTGTTATATAACTAGATAAGAATTAGACCGATAGAGACTTAAGTGCAAAAATATATCTGCCCATTGTTGTATGAATAGGTGGGCGTGCGCTCATCTAAATTCATTTTGCTTTACAATTCTTGTTAAATTCAATCTTCGTAATGTATCCCACACACACACACACACACACACACACACACACACATATCAACATTAGCACATTAACACAGATCAATAATATGCACACCAACGGGTAATTTTACGAGGTAATAAAATCATAGCGTTTATATTGAAAAGTCGCACTAGCGATAAATTACTTCCTAACCACAATAGACAATCAAGATCCTTGTCTGATATAGAGAAAAATAAACACAATATTAGTATTTCATTGATTTTCCTTAATTTTATGTAATTCCTAATGCATTACTCTATAAACTCCCTGTAAATAATGATAGAAATATTTTTGCATAAATCATCACATTTGTATCTAATCAGAGAGTAGAGTTTCTGCTCACCCCCCCTCTCTCTCTCTCTTTCTCTCTCTCTCTCTCTCTCTCTCTCTTACTATCGTCCAGTCTGCAGTCGTTGTAGTATTAAATGGCAAAATCTTTGCAGAGATTTACGATACCCCAGCCACAAGTGTCCTGGATATAACCCCTTAACATCTGATATTAATACTCCAGTCTGGGATTTCTGGGAAAGTGACATTACTTCCAGGTCCACCCTTATCCGATTTAGTAGTTTGCTTGGGCTTTATGACATATCAACCTTTGTTGGTTATTTAATGCTTAATCCTGTTTTACATATATAAACTGTTTTTAGACACATTTTGTAGATACATTTTTAATCGAGCCTGAGCTGATTTTTTTTGTTCACAGTTAAACGGCTTCAAGCATTTATTTCTATCTAGCACGAATATTTGTACTCCAATGAATTAATTGTTTACACACAGCCAAACAGTTCCAAACAGTCTATATGTCACTTACAATTCCATTAAATAAACATTCGTTTACACAGTGAAATCCTATTTTCCAACCCCTCCGCCCGGGTAGGATATGACACAAGGTCAATCTTTAAGCGGAGTTTAACAGGTTTGAATTCAGAGTTTTCCTTCTCCTAGACTAGTTGCCTTACCAAGGCTGAAGAACCGAGTCTGTCCTACTATTTACCCATAGCTGGATGGAGAATAATTGGTATTAGTGCTATGTGAAATGGGATCAGCCTGGTCCAGGATTTGAACTTGTGTCGCCGTGTCCATTTCCTACGACGATAACCATTATACCACGGACACCTCCGTTTACACAGTGAAATGATCAAACATTTATATTCTTAATAACTCATTTAAGAATTAGCCACTTGTTTGCACTCAGATTAAATGTCAAACAATTTTATTTGATCGATAGATAGGACCCTATCAGGAGGTACCACTCCCGGTAAGAGTGTGACCCGGGAGCAATGATAATGAAAAGGTGCTCTATATTCCCCAGAGCTCCACTGACATTGGCCTTGCCATCGGATAGCTTAATGTCAAACCCTGGACAATCGTTATGGGAGTTTTACCACTCTGCAGATATGCAGTTGATATATTCTACAGTCTTAGCCGACTGGGTTGAGATTAGTAGTAATTGTTAGGGTCCCATTTATGGGTGAAATAGAACTGTTTATTAATTTGCTTTACTTAAAACTATTTAACTGTGTGCAAAAAATAATTAATATTCAATATAATTATGAATATTAGACTGGGATAATTGGAACCACTAAACTGCGGATAAAAAGAATTCTTAGTTTTAGATAGGAATCCTTTAAAACAAAAAATCGAGAGCAAATTGAGCTATTAATGTTAGATAGCAGTATTTTATACGATTTAACTGTGTGCAAACAAATGATTAATATTAAATAGAAATATTAGAGTTAAAAAACAATACTTGAAACAATTTAACTGTGGGCAAACAGATGATTAATATCAATCAGAAATATTAGTGTTGAATTGAAATACTTGAAACTATTTAAGAATGTGCAAACAATGAATAACAATACATGATAAACAGAATTACTAACATTAAGTAGCAACACTTGAAATCATTTAACGGTATGCAAATAGAATGCTTAGTGCTTGAGAGCAATACTTGAAACCATTTAACGGTGCAGAAACAAATGAGATTCAGTTAGTTTTAAATAATGATGCTGACAAACTATTCTCTTACAACACACACACACACACACACACACATATATATATATATATATATATATATATATATATATATATATATATATATATATAGGATAACTAAAGAGTTGGAAAAGCTTTAAAAATGTACTGAGCACTTTTACGTAAAAGCTTAAGAAATTCTGTTGGTGTTTTTTTTTTGGGGGGGGGTAACATGGCTGTGCAAACGATCATTTTCAAGAAGTACGGAAGTCTTTAGTCTTTTCCTTTTTATATTGAATTTTTTCCGGATATCAGTTTGTGTACTTTTTTCTTTTTCCATATTGCATAAACCTTTTTTTTCACACCGCCAGTGTTATAGAAATTGGTACAAAAATAAGTATATATATTTACACACACACACACACACACACACACACACACACACACACACACACACACACACACACACACACACATATTTATATTTATATATATTTACATATTGTATGAACCGGAATTATCATTAAATAACATAGAGTTCTTGATATACCATAAGACAATTTCCAACGAAGATAAACGTTACATGACTGGCACAATTGACGTAAGCTCAAATCCTTGGTAGATCGGTCTATCACCAGAATGCTGTTTCTCGGGCTTCCACTTGGCTTTAAGGAGTAGTATCAGTTACTTCTGTCCAAACTGTTATTTTTTTCCGACATATTATGAGAAGAAACTCGGCGAGCCTCATGCTGGGAAATCCGACTAAGGAACAGAGCTTCCTCTTTGCACAGGAAGAAAGGACTGATGTGAACTGACATATCCGTGCTACTGATAGACCAAAGCGAACAATATTTGTCCGTTGCCAGCGAATAATCTGTCATATTAAACTGATAATGTGCCATATTATACTGCTTTGTGGAAATAGTTATATATCGGTACTAGAAGAATCGCGATTATGAAAGATTATATAAGAGCTAAAATATTCAAATGAAACGGTCAATATTTGCAACTTTAAAGAAAAAGAGACAGAGACAGAAGTTTAAATTGTCTCAAGTAAATGTTTACTATAAACACTACAAATACGTCAAAACAAATATCATTGTTTTCTTATTGCAGCTGTTGATATGTATATATATAAATGTATATATATATATATATATATAGAGAGAGAGAGAGAGAGAGAGAGAGAGAGGGTAGAGTTCGCCAATGGTCTGGCAGATCGAGATTTAATTGCAGGTCGAGTCATACCAAAGACAAAAAATATTATTTTGTGCCTCCTTGCTTAACACTCAGGATTATAAGGTAAGGATCAAAAGTAGTGGAGCAATCCAGGGAAATCTGTAGCTCCCCTTCTACACCTCAGATTAATAGCTTTTGAAAAGGGAGCATTCGGGTCGCCCTTGATTACAGTTGGCCAACTTACAACTGACTTATAAATATATGGGGGGCAGCATTTACAAATTTAGGTATATCTGATTAATTATTAAATATAATCTTTATCGGTATATCTTTGTTTCAAATCTTTATATTGTTTTTTTTTATATCTGGCTGGATTTGGCTAGCAAACTTTCCGTATTTATCAGGTTCCTAAGTACTTTTGTGACCCTCTTGAGCCATTATCAAGGGGTGTGTATATTGCAAAAAAAGTGCAATACACCATTTTATCTATGCTGGTGTAAATTTATTTTGATTTTGATTTTATTTATGACAACAGTAAGTAATTGAAACAAATATGCCGACAAAAAATGTCTGTAATATATATATATATATATATATATATATATATATATATATATATATATATATATATGCAGATAGATAGATAGATAGATAGATAGATGGATTACCAAATGCTGGTCATAAGACCATATCTAGTGATAAAAAAAGAGAATTTGACGTCTAGTAGACTCTGGTGTCCCGGCGGACCACAAAGTGAAAATGAAAGAAAGCGAAAAGAGAGACAAATACTTAGAGAACAAAAAAAAAAAAGCTGTGCAATATGAGAGTGACGTTGATACCAATTGGATTTAACGAGCTTCGAACAGTAACCAAAGGCCTGGAAAGCGGACTGAAAAGTTGAAAACCGGAGAACGAATACAGACAAACAGAGACCATCGTATCTCTGATATTTTTTAGACCACCATGAATACATAGAAGTGTGTAGGGAACTGAGAAGTTTTGCTGTAACTTACACTCCTGTGAAAGAGCATCAGCTAACTCTGGTGTTTAAAACTCACAAAGAATATAATAATAATAATAATAATAATAATAATAATAATAATAATAATAATAATAATAATGATGATAATTCACTGATCACCTAATCTCGGCCAGAAGACGGGACCTAATAATAATCAACAAAAAAAAAAAAGAAAATTCAAAATTGTCGACGTTGCTGTCCCGACTGCACACAGTATAAAACTGAAAGAATGTGAAAAGAAGAATAAGTACCTCGACCTTGCTAGGAAACTGAAAAAACTATGGAACATGCAGGTAACAATTATACCAGTTGTAATTGGGGCGTTTGGAACAGTAACTAAAAAATAACTAAAGGGACTGGAGGACTTGGAAGTTGGCGGACGAGTGGAGACCGTCCAAACTACTGCACTATTGAGAACGGCCAGAATACTGAGAAAAGAAGACCAGACCTTATAATAATCAACAAAATAGGGAATTTGGAAAATTGTCGACTTTGCTGTCTCGGCGGACACAGAATAAATCTGAAGGAAAATGAAAAGAAGGATAAGTATCTCGACCTTGCTAGAGAATTGAAAAAGCTGTGGAACAGGAAAGTAACGATTGTGCCAATTGTGATTGGTGCGTTTAGCACAATAACTAAATGATTATTAAAAAGGCCTAGAGGACTTGGAAGTTGGCGGATGGGTAGAGACTATCCAAATGACAGCATTGCTAAGAACGGTCAGAATCCTAAGATGAATCCTGGAGACTTGAAGAGACTTGCTGCACCTCACACTCCAGTGAAAAATTATCAGCTAACACTGATGTGAAAAACTCTTACGGAGTAAATGATAATGATAATAATAGTGCACTGATCACCTATTCTCGGCCAGAAGACCAGACCTAATAATAATCACAAAAAAAAAAAAAGAAAACTTGCAAAATTATCGACTTTGCTGTCCCGACTGACCACAGAATAAAGCAGAAAGAATGTGAAAAGAAGGATGAGCTCCTCGATCTTGCTAGGGAATTGGAAAGACTGTGGAACAGGCAGGTGACAACTGTACCAATTGAAATTGGTGCGTTTGGAACAGTAACTAAAGGATTACTAAAAGGACTGGAGGACTTGGAAATTGGAGGACGAGTGGAGACCACCAAAACTACTGTACTATTTAGAACAGCCAGAATACTGAGAAGAGTCTTGGAGACTTGAGGAGACTTGCTGTCACTCAAACTCCAGTGAAAGACCATTAGCTAACACTGATTTGAAAAACTCTAATGAGTAAATAATAATAATAAAGCACTCAAAATCTATCGACCCATAACGCTCCAACCGATGATCGTGGAAGGAGATTAACTATTGGCTAAAAATACGTTCGACTGTTCCCCGAAGAAATGAAAAGATGCCAAATGGGAATAAGAGAAAAGAGATCTTTTATACATTGATCAATACATCCTTAACACAAGTAAAACAAGACGAGAAAATGTTGCTATAACGTGGAATAACTACAAAAAGGCAAACGATATGGTCCCACAAATCTGTGTACTATACTCTCTCAAAATATACAAAATATCCACCGAAATCATACAGTTTATCGTGGAAAACATCAAAAACTGGGAAGTAGTATTGACACCAGGAGGAAACATTTAGCTAATACTAAAATCCAGAGAGGTATCTTCCAGAGAGATGTGCTATAACTATTCTAATTCGTAATTGTAATGATACTACTGAATTACATTTTTAGGAAATGCCGAGGTTTATACAAATCAGGAGAAGATAATGGATGACATCCCGACGTCCAACTGTTTGCCAAAAACGAAAGAAAATTGGAAACGATTATACTATTAAATAAAAAAAATAGAACGCTTGAAGCAAGGAAAATTTACAAATACGAGCGAATATTGGAAACGGACGCCATTAAACAAGCAGAGATGAAACAAGAATTTAAAAGGGAGTATTTCAGGAGAACGAGAAATCTAGTGGAAAATAAGTTATACTGCAGAAATTTCATCGAAAGGATACATATCTGGGCTGTACCCTTGTGAGATATTCGGGACCATTCTTGAAGTGGACAACGTAAGAACATTCAATACTGAATCCGCAACATAACCTGACACTCACACATCACTAATACTACCACTTCTTTTCGTATTTGACTAACACAAAAATATTATTTCCTTTCACACACACACAGACTTGAATATATATATATGCATTATCTTTTGGAGTTTCTTGATTTACAGAGAAGAGCTCGATATCTATGACACGAAGGATATTGTTCTCAATTATATATATATATATATATATATATATATATATATTGTCATCCACAGACACACTGTTTCGTTGTATCACAACTATTCAGTGTGGGTAGACACGTAGGATGCTTGAAGCTGGGATCGAAATCCGCACAACTTTACGTTAGACTTAGTATCAGACAGCTTGGCGAACAAGCGTACCATGTTGGCTAAGGAATTATAAAGCAACAGCAGCAGTGTTAGTTTGTTTACATTTTTATAGCTTATCGGCTACCAGAGTGCTCAATTTGTTCGAAGACCTTTGTATTATGCGAGTATATATATATATATATATATATATATATATATATATATATATTAATGATTTGGTGTTGTACTTATGAAATATTGCTATCAGTCAAGATGGTCCAAAATATTTTAATCTAAATCATTGTATCTTATATGCAGGAATATTTTCAAGAAAATATGTTAAAAAGAGTTCCTGCAATGATTGTACTCCTCTAATATATATTGGCATATACCAAGTAAATTTCTATTCATTTATATATGCGTATATCTGTATATTATTACATCATAATCATCAAGTCGCTCTGACTGAGTGGATTTTCCAGACTCTCTAATTCCATCAGCCCTTCTCATACATCTCTTTCGGTATATGAATATCATCAAAGAATACTGATTGCATTGGCTCTCTCTCTCTCTCCCTACTCTCTCTCTCTCCCTACTCTCTCTCTTCCTCTCTTTCTTTCTCTCTCTCTCTCTCTCTCTCATCATCTCTACCATCCATCGATCCTTGCAGCAACCAGTGTCAACACAGAACTGATCAATGTAAGTCTACGCTGATTGGCCATTATTAGTGAGTAAATGTTTTGGAGCCCATAAGAAAACGTCGCTTATGAAATCGCCCTTATTTCTCCAGCAGCATGTCTTGTTTGTCTTGCTTGGATGCTTTGTGAGATGGGAGGCAAGTGGCCGTTTGGCTCGAACAAGATAAAGCTTTCTCTAATATAAATATCAAGCCTCTAAAGTTATTAGACCTGTTCATATACATCGGCAGCAATATCTCATAAACTAAAAGCGATATCAATGTACGCTTGACAAAGAAGTGGACTGCTACTGAGGGGTCACTGATCATATGGGAATCTTATCCTTCTGATAAAATAAAACACGATTTCTTCCCAGCGGTAACTGTGTAAGTACTACTACATAGATGCACCACCTGGACTCCAAGGAAAACCCTTAGAGAAAAAGGTAATTCTAACTTCAAAAGATTGCTTCGTGGAGTTTTTTCACAAATCCTGGAAGCAGCACTCCATAAAAACCGTACAGCAAACAAGATTTTTAATCGTAAACTATCTGAAAAAATGCTTTTCTGAATAAAGCAACTCTGAATGATTTCATCGACAGCTTGCTTTAGGAATGGTGTAAATATATGTTTGAATTACTAATAATTGTTGCATATTGACCCTTAGCCGAAGCGTCACTCGGAAATCTTCTGCAGCGGACGTGCCTGAGAAAATAAGGGGAATCAGTCATGTGGTTGAACAAAATGTGGGTGTGAAGTGATATATGCAGATGACTGAAATAAAGACAGTCTCAGTCTTGAGTCAGTCTCAGCTTGCGGCCAAAAGAGATTCGGTCAGGGAGAACGCCTGTGAGTATCTGGGTATCTCGCAGGGAAAACACCCTACAGAGCGGCCTACAGCAGGCCTCCGGTTGAGTAACCTCCGGCTAAGAAGTAGAAGTGCTAAGTGGGGCCTTGAAGATAACACAGCGTTGTATAGTAAAGAGAAGAAGAAGTAATGTCTCAATATGGCAGTCAGTCTTCGTCTCCTTCCGTCTCTGTTTGTCTCCATCTGTCTATCTCACACCACAGAATGATCGAACACTTTCGAGAAATACAGTATGAGAGTTATATTATTATGTAACCAAGTGTTATTGTCATTCTTCCTCCATGTGCATTCACTCCTTGTGGCTATATGACATAATCACATGTAAAAGAAAAGTGGAAGCTTTTACCACAGCATGCAAGATATCTATGTTTGTCGGCACGAGTAATCACTGAAAATGTGTTTAAATCTGTCTTATCAAAAACGTGGTCTCGATCTCTAAGCTGGAAATCACGTAATAATCTTTTCAGGTAAGTTCTAAACTTTTACTACAATGAATTTGAAAGTGAAATTTTGATCAAATTCGACGTCATCGCCACATCCTTATATTGAAGTTTCATAACTGGGATCGTTTTCATAGATTGGAAACTAAATAATAAACTGAATGCTGCTTTTTTCATCATATATCACTGTGAACCGATCCGATATATATATATATATATATATATATATATATATATATATTTATCTGCTTGGTTCCCAATGATATCCAGCACATTAAAGAAATTCCCACTCAAAATGGAGGTCAACTTAGACTCGAATAAGAGTTGCATTCCTATATGAAACACTCAAAGAATATCTTTAACGGCATTGTTTTTAACTGGACAACTACGGAGTCAGTTAAGATTTGTCATTTTTCTAAACAATTATTTAAACGTATGTATTTGATTTTATATTGTGTATGAAAATAAAATCTCTGTTAAATATTTTTTCTGATTTAAATGAAAAAGACTATTAGTCTGAATCCCAGTTTTCAATTAAACTATGAAAAACCAGGTAAAACATTTCTTCTATACTTTTGGAAATATTGCAAGTTGTTTGAAAAGCTATGTTAGTTGAGTTATTTTAAAAATTCACCGGAAAGTCCTTATTAACTGTTTAAAGACATTCCATTTTTACACAAACATAGGTTTTTCTTCCATCCCCTGTTTATTTATTTATTTATTTATTTATTTTTTTTTTACAACAAACAGCAAACAGAGGTTGGATGTTAAAAACAGACAAACACCGATTCAGAACTGTAAAACGCAGAAAGTTGAAGTTGGCACTTTTTCACATTCTCTGTGTGTACGTATGGCTATCACGATAACTTAGCAAAAATCCGACACAGTTAACAAGGATACTGTTTTATCTGGTCGTTGTCTTCTCTGCTTTCTGTCTTCGTTCTTGAGACCGACTGCTCAAGACCCATGTCTTAGATCCTACTCTCTGCACCGTATCCTGGGCTTGACTGGCCAGCCCTACGTCCTGAGCTCTGACTCTGACTCTCTGTTCTGGAGTCTCACTCCGAACTGACTAACGTCCTTCGTCTTCTCTCGCAGGTTTTCGCGGGCACAGCTCTTTCTGTGGTCTTCGCGCCAAAATAGATAAAGGAATATCTAGACACTCTAACACCGCTTCAAAAATGTTAGAGGTAATTCCGCCGGCCACCCACAACACACAGAGATCCCCACACACACATGTTTATATATATATTTTTTTTTTCATCATACAACGTGTGAAAGCACGTGCGATACCCTAGCCTCATCAGCCGCCAACCAGGGTGATAACACAGTTTCGGTTGCTCAAAACTCTATCTATATATATACGCACTCATGAATTTTCATTATCGTACAACACCAGAGTATTTCAACTGTTTGTTTTAACTTTTCATTTCAGGTTCAAGGAGGTGGAAACAGGTTTTATCTTCAGTTATTAATTTGTGATGGAACATTTTTAGGATTAACATTGATGCACTTCAAATATTGACTCTTTTTAGGATGGGCTCTGGGGGTCAACACTCTTTGAACCTATCTTGCAGACAGCTTGCACATTCCCCAGGTTGCAGGTAAAACAGTGTAGATGAAACTAAAACTAATGCTATTTGAGTTAGCAATTTCCAAGACAAGAAGACATTTTTCATTCAAAATCATACCATGGATGTCATCAATTTTTTTATCGTTGGTTGATATTTTTGGATGACCCGACCGAGGATAAACTTCTATGCAGTTCCTTCCTCGTTTATATTTTTCAGCTCACTTCGATACATTTGAATAAGATCTGTAGATCCATTTTAAATCTCTACCATATCCTCATGGCTTTCCTGGGGAGCCATACCTTTCTTATGCAAATAATTTATCACCTCTGGGACCTTCCTCTGGGCCTCACTAGCACGGAAATTAAGACAAATCTCTTTTTTGGTTTAAAAGAAATGGTATTTTGTCGCCACTACGAAAATCTTTAAATATCGCTCTTTTTTCTGGGCCAGTCACAGAACTTTTTGAATGACCCTCGTATATATATATATATATATATATATATATATATACATATATATATATATATATATATATATTTATATCATATTGCGCGTACATTACGGCGTTCCCTTACTCTTTTTTGCCATCAGTCCATATCGAACCTCTCTCTTTCACACACACACACACACACTCTCTCTCTCTCTCTCTCTCTCTCTCTCTCTCTCTCTCTCTCTCTCTGTATATATATATATATATATGTGTGTGTGTGTGTGTGTGTGTATGTGTGATATTCATAGATATAAACATACATATCAATGTAATAAGTCTGGACAAAAGTTCCCTTTGGTCTTCTATAAACACTGCATTCATGAGTGCAGTCAGTTCATGCACACAGACACACAGACACACACATATGTATATATATATATATATATATATATATATATATATATATATATATATATATGTGTGTGTGTGTGTGTGTGTGTGTGTGTGTGTGTGTGTGTTGTGCATGCGTGCGTATGCTTTTCTACCTAAACACAGATCCACACACATATCCCTGATCACTTTAGCACACTCAAAGAAATGAAGAGCCAAATATTAATCGCATGTTTTTTTGAAAACCACCAAAGAACAAAACATCGAAGAAAAGACATCCACAGAAAATGATACAGGTTTTAAAACGAAGCAGCAATCACATTCTATTCCAATCAGAGTCGAGTGTAGTTGGGCGGCTGTAATCTCTGAATTTGGTTCGTCGAGCCCCGCGCTGATTAAATCAGCAGCGAATATTGCTTTCCACTTTTGCTGAGTGACAGATCATATGTTATATCCTCTTGTTCCGATTCAATTACTATCACTTTTGCAGCAAGTCTTTCAATGCCCAAGAGGCTTTTGCCTAATCGAAGAACGACATTCTCACGTACTTGCCTCTAAGTTTAAACATTTTCTCTTTTTCTGTTTGTTTTCTATATCGTTTTTGCTTTAGCATTGCCACTTTCAATACGATGCACTTTTGTGTCTTTTTCTCTTGTCATTTTGGTACCTTGTGGACTTTTTTCTTCTAACGTGAAACTATCTATTTCTTTTTCTTTCCTATTTTAGAATCTCTTTCGTTTGTTCTGGTCTTTTTTACCGCTATCTTTTCAGTTTATTTCTTCCGATTTCTTTTGTTGACTTATCTTCTTTCTATAAGTTTATTTTTTCTCGCTAAATATGTAAATTTCTTTTGAGATTTTCATACAGTCACTCTTCTTCTTCTTCTTCTTCTTCTTCTTCTTCTTCTTCTTCTTCTTCTTCTTCTTCTTCTTCTTCT
>OY757910.1:23351774-23609274 GCA_963585895.1 Sepioteuthis lessoniana | reverse complement strand
GATATGAATCCCCTTATCCTCTTAGTTATGGGTTAAATAGTACCACGACTGTCCTTCTAAAAAATGGATGGATTTGGCATTAAATAATCCTAAAAGGTTGATATCCTATTAAACAAAAGCAAACACTAACAGTTTTATTTAACACTGTTCATTTATTTGCATAAGGTTTAATGGTTGCAAGTATTCCAAGTCCATAAAAATTAACCCAGTCTGGAGCGGCTGTAGCAGACGTCTACAGGCATCTCGACGGAGTGGTAACACCCCTGCCAATGAAGGTCCTGGGTATTAGATTAAACTATCCGATCGTGAAATTATTGTACTCGGACTTCGGTAAATATGGAATATTCCTTCATTGCCATAACCGGGATTTAGACGAATGTAAAGTACTCCTCCGTTGCTATTACTGGGCCTTTGGTGAAGGTTACATACTACTTCATTGTCATTACTGGGCATTTGACGATGTAGAGTACTCCTTCATTGTCATTACTAGGCATTTGGCGATGAAAAGTACTCCTTCATTGTCATTACTGGGCATTTGACGATGTAGAGTACTCCTTCATTGTCATTACTGGGCATTTGGCGATGTAGAGTACTCCTTCATTACCATTATTGGGCATTTGGAGATGTAGAATACTCCTTCATTGCCATTACTGGGCATTTGGTGATGTAGAGTACTCCTTCATTGTCATTACTAGACATTTGGCGATGAAGAGTACTCCTTCATTGTCATTACAGGGCATTTGGCGATGAGGATTACTCCTTCATGGCCATTACAGGGCATTTGGCAGTGTAGAGTACTCCTTCATTGTCATTACTGGGTATTTGGCGATGAAAAGTACTCCTTCGTTATCATTACTGGTCATTTGGCGATGCAGAGTACTCCTTCATTACCATTACTGGGCATTTGGCGATGTAGAGTACTCCTTCATTACCATTACTGGGCACTTGGTGATGAAGAGTACTACTTCATTGTCATTACTAGACATTTGGCGATGAAGAGTACTCCTTCATTGTCATTACAGGGTATTTGGCGATGAGGATTACTCCTTCATGGCCATTACAGGGCATTTGGCAGTGTAGAGTACTCCTTCATTGTCATTACCGGGTATTTGTCGATGAAAAGTACTCCTTCATTATCATTACTGGTCATTTGGCGATGTAGAGTACTCCTTCATTACCATTACTGGGCATTTGGTGATGAAGAGTATTACTTCATTGTCATTACTAGACATTTGGCAATGTAGAATACTATTCATGGCCATTACAGGGCATTTGGCAATGTAGAGTACTCCTTCATTGTCCTTACTGGGCATTTGGTGATGAAGAGTACTACTACATTGCCATTACTCCTTTGGCCACTCTAACTCAGATGAGTAGTGCCTTTTAGGCTTCCATGTATTTGTCAAAAAGAAATACTTAATCATTTTCTCATCTTGAAAATCTATGCTTTACATATGAGTGTTAAATTGAATTATAAGTATTGGATAGCAATACATCGATCCATTTAAATATGTGCAAACAGGTGTGCTCTTGCTTATTTAAAAATGATTTCCAAAAAAACTATTAGTTTATCAATCATATATTTCTAATACATATGTATAATCAAGATTTCGCTTCATAAAATGCGACCAACTAACCATGAATATACATATATACCCATGACATTTTCAATAAAACTACTTTTTGTAAAATAAAGATACCAATTTTTTTCGTTTCGAAACATTCAAAACGGATATCATTAGGTATTATTCATTATCAATCCATAGAAATAAAATTATTTCATTCAAAATATGTATATCTTCCAGTCAGAAAATAATAAGAACACTTATATACATTTATTCTATTTTGAGAATACATGGTTACATTAATTTAATTTTATATTTCACTGATAGTTTTGTTATGAATAGTTTTTTATATATTGACCCTTGACGAGCCGTCAATCAGAGATTCACCTGTGTAAATAAGCGGAAGAAGAAGCTGAAGCAAGTGGGCATTATGTTAGAATATAGTCAGATGCTAGCGGCCGTTGAGGCAGTTGATGACAGGAAGGCCAGAGTGAGAACCAACTTGCAGACTGAGGACGCCCCACTGAGTGTTGTTGCCCTCAGTGACCCCTGGGTGAGCAACCCCAGTCAAGATACGGAAGCAGTGCTAAGTGGGTTCTTGAAGATAACACAGCGTGCTCTGGTCAAGAGAAGAAGTTGGGTCAATATAGCAGTCTGTCCCTGTCTCCACCCCTCTTTCACACACCACAGAAACATCAGGTCTTTCGAGGGTCAGTGTGAGAGATTATATTTTTATAAAGAAGTGTGTTCGTTCGTTCATTGAAGTTCGTAAATTATGTTTGATTATACTTAAGCTTATATTTACATTATGGCTATACAACAAAGTGCCTGATAATTGCTTTTATATACATATTTACCCAATCCCTCCACCCGGGCAGGATATGACACAAGGTCAATTTTTAAGCGGAGTTTAACAGGTTGGAATTCAGAGTTTTCCTTCTCCTAGACTAATTTTCTCACCAAGGCTGAAGAACCTAGTCTGTCCTACTATTTACCCATAGCTGGAGGGAGAATAATTGGATTCATACCTTTCCCAAGGGTATTAATGCTATGTGAAATGCAATCAGTCTCGTCCAGGATTTGAACTCATGTCACCGTGTCCATTTCCTACGACGATAACTATTACACCACGGGCACCTTGCTTTTATATATGATTCTATAACATTACACTAGAAATTATGAAGTCTTGGTATTTCTAGAGTAAAATAATTGTTTTTTTTTAAATTGAGAGTGATATACTTATATATGAACAATATTTTATATGAAATTTTAAAATCTATTTGTCTACTCTGAATCCACACACATACGAAAATAAATGTGTGAGTTGGTATATATATATTTTTTTTCCAGTAATTCAGCAAAAATACGTTTACATTCAGCCTTGGAGACATTTTCATTTATCAATCTTTGAGTTAATAAAATTAAATGTATAGATTGACATGTTAGATAACTTTTGAAACGCTGTTTTATACTCTGACGAATGGACTGCAGTGTACGATAAAATATTAACCCAGTTTTATTTATATAGAAAGTTGTCTAGACATAAACTTAAATAATAGATGAGAAAAGAGATAAAAAAAACGTGTAAAACCCCAAGTGTATCCTTTCATAAGCCGATAAACGCCTTGCTATAGAGAAATTAATATTCATTTATTTTAAAACAAATATTTGATCCTACTCGTTAAAATTATACGATCTCTAAACATGTCACACTGGCCGTTTGCAGAGTTTAGAAGATGAATGCTAAAAACTACAAGCACATAAATAGATAGATGGATAGATAAGAACGTTCAAGCAAATCTTTTTCAACAATAGTGTCCTTGATACAACTTTCTATTCAATTTTTAAAACAGATTTGAAACAGTAACGTAGGCAACTTCAAAAGACAATAGATAGATAGATAGATAGATTTTTGTCACAAAAAATATCGGATTAAGAACTGGTTGGTAAACAGACCCATCGAAAAGTTGGAATGAAAAGCAAAAACCTACTATTTCGACATTTCCAAAAGGAGAATATATGGTTTCATGTCTTTCGAAAGGCATTAGCGCCAAGTGAAACGCAAACAGAAGAATTCATTTCTTTAACTCTGGTCACCGATTCCATATATATATATATATATATATATATATATATATATATATATATATTCATATTCTTTGTGTAATGACAAGATGCTAAGATGCTGTCTACACTATAGAACACAGACCACTAGGTCAGTTTTTACTAGGATCCTCCTTCTCCCGACTTCTTGCATATTATCAAATATTGAAGAGCAAATATAACTTACAATTTAATGGCCATTATTTTAAATAAAAAAAAGAATAATTCTTAAACCTGTGCTTCATGTTTTTGCAAGAGAAGTCCAATCCACTGGGGCTCTAGAATACACCGATTGCATCTCTGCTGTGGATTAAGCCCCACCCCCGCCAAATGAGAGTCCTCTATATGACAATAAGGAATCTGATAGCGAGGCTTCAGACTTGGAGATTTGGGGAATATGGAGTACCACTTAATTGTTATTGCTCCCAGTTCCACTCAGACCCGGAGTGGTAGAACCTGATCGGGTCCTATCATTAGGTGAAAAAGAACAAAATGTTTACAAAGAAATGACTGATTGTAAATCTTGACAGTTATTGAGCAATATTTGAAAATGAGCTCAGGAGGGTTTAAGAAATTTATTAGCAAAAATCATCTGTTTAACATATATGTACAAAGATGTTTTTGAATTAAATAACCTACAATGGTTGATATGCCATAAAACCAACCCAAACTAAATCCTGTATACTTAATATATATGTATAAAGGGGATAAGGCATTAAATAACCTAAAACAGTTGATATGCCATAAAACCCCAACCCAACCAAATCATATATATTCAACATGTATGTATAAAAAACATTAGTCATAAAGTGACCTGCAATGGTAGATATGCCATAAAACCCAACCAAACCTTATCATATACTTTTAATTTCGATGTATAAAGAGTATTTATCATTAAATAACCAACAATGGTTTATATGCCATAAAACCCAACCAAACCAAATTCATACTTATTTGAGATATATATATAAAGAGGGTTTGGCATAAACTAACGTACAATAGTTGATACGCTATAAAAATAAGTCAGATCATGAGAAGGAATATTAGGCCCAAGAAAAGATTGGTCATGGCAGAAAGAACGAAGTTCATGTCGAGGAAACAAGATATTGAATAACCAATAAAGTTTGAAAAACTTGGACAAGAAGATCAGACCATTGAAGAGGACTTAATTGAAGGTATGTGCAACGCATCACACCGATATAAAATAATGGAACAACTATAAATAGGAAATATTTCTTAAGATACATGCATTGACATTATATACCAACAAGAATTAATACAGAAATACATCATCATCTTCATCATCATCATCATGTCATGCCGCCAGCACGGATATCCCTGACCATCTATCGCCACTCCTCCCTATCGTTCATCGCTTCTGGCAGGTCCTCAGGGCTACGTCCCGTATTCTTTCAGAGCTGTTGTATATAGGTTCGAGCTGGTCTCCCTGCTTTTGTTCGGCCATGTGAGGGGGTCCATAGGAGAACGTCACTTATGATTGCCTCGAGGACTTGTTCAATAATATACTTACCTGTTAAAAATGTTCCTATTATGGACGTGAACAAGAAATAAAAAGGGAAAAATGTCTAGCATTGAGGAATATTGTACAAATTGCTTAAAAAAAGATTTTCAAGCAATATGCAAATCCCAAAAGAAAAACTTTGAGAGAGTTGAAGAAAACGAATCTAATATGGAAGTCTTTTCCGTAAAAAGCAAAAACAAGAATATAGAAAAATTTGATCAGAAGAAAAAAAACCCACTAAACTAAAAATTAAAATCAACAACTTCGACTTGGATATACATATGGGTACTGGCAGTGAGATAACGATTACATCCAAAAATTCTGGAAACGCGCTGGAAAGCCAACTTTACGAAAGAACAGCTTACAACTCCGCCTATTTGATGGAAAGGATTCTGAGTAGTTAGAGAATATCACATGAATAAGAAAGGTATTCGCCTGTCAGAGAAGGTAGGCAACCGGAGATAAGGTGTTGATATCAAAAACAGTATATTCAGCAATCGGACCGGACAGTCAGAAATATTTGATCTACCAAATCAAAGAGTCTATTTGGTATCAGGGGCTATTCACGAAAAATAGCTAATTGTCAACCTTACTATCTCTCTCTCTCTCTCTCTCTCTCTCTCTCTCTTTCTCTCTCCTTGCGTAACAACCAATCACATTTTTTCTGATTATTGATGGAGATATAATTAGATAGTATCAAGTGGACAAGAGAAATTGCATCCAGAAAGAAATCAGGAATCTTCGTGCCTCTCGGAAGAGAACCATGTAAAAATCTACCACCTTTCACAGAAAAGACAGGTAAATAGCCCAGCTCTGCAGTGTAAGTCACTTTCACCATTCTGCTAAAAAACACTTTCACCCAAGATAGTAGTTCAAAGTGCATATCTATCACATTCCTCGCACCACACAACATACGATCATTTGTCCTTGTTGTTACTACTGTAAAGAAACCTGCCTAGTCGGCTGTTAGGGATTATACAATACATTGACTACTTCTCTGCAAAGGGGTAAGACCCCTCACCAACGAATGTCCTAAATGATACTAAACAATCTGATACTAAGGTTTCAGTAATGATGAAGCTTTGGGGAATAGGGAGTACCCCTGCATTGTCATCGTTCCCTGGTCCACTCTGGTCCGAAGTTGTAGCACCGGACACGATTCTATCTATTGGTCGAAACTGTGTGCTTATGCAAATCTGAATAGTTTAAAATAGAACTGTTTTTGATATTGAAACTGAGTAATGGATTTGACATTAAATAACCAACAAATGTTAATATGCCATAAAACCAACCCAAACCAATCCAAGTACAGAAATCTTACGGTGAATACTATAAAATATCCGTTTTAGTGCAGGAATATTAAATTTAAATAAAGTAATTTAAATAAAATGGTTTGCTACGTACCACTAACCATTCACTTAAACATCAGTCATTTGTTTACACACAAATAATTATATAGTTCTCTTTGCAACAATTCAACTTAACCTAAATGAACCAAGTTAAACGGTTGCAAGTATTGTTATGGATCATTAACAATTCAATTTAACACGAGTCATATGTTTACACGCAGTTAAATGATCAAGCAGTTCTATTTCCAACAATTCAACTTAACATCACTCATTTGTATGCACTCAGTTTTAATAGCAATCGTTTCTATTTGACCCATGAATATGAGCCTATCAGGTTCTACCACTCCGGCAGAGAGTGGACCTGGATGTAATGGTAACGAAAGTCACACCGCATTCGCCAAAGCTCCAGCATGAAAAGAGCCTCGCAATTAGATTGTTTAGTACACTTTTGGGGGAGTGCTAACCCCTCGGCAGAGATACAGTTTGTGTATTGTATTGTGCCTGCAGACTGGACTGGGTAAAACCAAATTGCAACTGTAATATTACGGACGTTCGCCGTCATTGAATTGCGGCGGTCTCAAGGTTGGAGGACTCGCGCGCACATCAGCTGTCATCAATCATAGGGTACATGGGTCTGACGATCAAAAATGTCACGAACCTCGCTCGTGCAGGCAGAGTGACCTGTAGAGTTCAAGCATGATTTTAATATAATCTTGCGTGAACTTTCACGTGCTACACTACTGGTGATCATCGAGCATTCGGGAACCTTCGAATTGATCCATCAAATCGCTATATAAGGAAATCAAGTAACGAAGGTTCAACAGAGGTCCATGACGCCCCGACCCATGTCATACCCACCCTGTCAGCAATTCGACTAATATGAAAGTATCAACAAGCCAATGATAACAACGCCGCCATCATCGCCAAGAAGAGAAGGGAAGAAGAACGCTATTGAAGAAACTTTTTTAACTACAGTCCGCTGTAGTCCCCAAGAATAAAAGCGACTACTATGTTTTTCCTTAAAATTCAAGTTTTGAGTGTTTCTTTTCAGCGAACTCCTTTCTTTCAGACACAAAGTATTTTGGTCCTATGCTATACAAAAATTGTGAACAGATTACTTATATGGAAGTGTGAATGAGAAACAAAATTGTTCACATATGATTTACGAACCACCAGCTTCCCAGGTTAGTTAACTCATTATGGAACGAATTCTTTCGGTACGAAGTACAGTCCTCTATGGCATATTTTGGTGAATGAATATCAAGAAATAACTTTCTCGATGCTTCAGTCGCGATTCTACTCCGCCACAAGGGATTTCAGAAACAATTTCGGCAGCATTTATTATTCTTTCCATTTCTTCTGCTGTGTTTCATCTCTTTTGATTCACACACATTTACTCTCGAAAACACACTTATAAAGAAAGCACCAAAATACACACACCTATACGTATCTATTCTACTTGTCTATTCTTCCTTGCATGCAAAATGCTATCAAGTGTAAGTATTTTCTTGATATAAACCAATGTAAGAATTGAAAAATCAATGCTTTATATTTGAAACACAAGTTTATCAAATCTAAGTATTTTTTAAAATATAAATTGAAGTAAAAATTGTAAAATCAATGCTTCATATTTGAAACACAAACAGAATGACTATTCACCCTTGCACTAAAATATGAATAACGAAAAAATTCTAAAGCGTTTAACACATTCTAGTTTTGAATATTCAACCCAAGCATGAATAATAGTATGAGCTAACTTAGAGGATTTTCACCTTGTTAATTTATTTTATTTTGCCGTAAATAAACTAATAACAGTTAAGACAACATTTTAAAAATCAAATATCAGAATATTCTCTCAGCATGAAATGCTCCTTGAATAAACAAGAAAGATTTTTAGGTATTATTTATGACCAAACTCTTTATGACTGAAACTGCAACCTAAAATATAATTAGTACACCACTGTAAAATACAAAAATTTTCATGATTATATATATATATATATATGTGTGTGTGTGTGTAGTGCCGTCAATAAGTTTCCAGACTTTTTTGTACAGGCATTTAAAATTGCCGTTGACTCTTGAAAATTCACGATGTTATTGCTATGTATATTATGACATGGCTGACTAATTCTTATGATTTCAGTTTCAAATGAACAGCTACTGCAGCAATTGGAATACCCCCTATTAAAGCCTGATTGTCACAGCTGGTGAATTTCAAAAAGGCAATCTGGACGTGAGGAGAATTTAGAAGAACGATATGCAATAAAATTCTGTTTTAAACTTGAGAAACGTATGGAAGGTTTCAGACTGCTTTTGAACAATCTTGCATGAATCGAGCGTCAGTTTTTGAGTGGCTTAAGGGATTCAATGAAGGCAGGGAGTCTGTGAGGGATGATGAGAGGTGTGGGAGGAGTAAGGAAGTCAATACATCAGAGTTGATTGGCCAAAGGGTTGGGGTTAGGGTTAGGGTTACTATGTCGAGGTTTTAAGGGAGTTCAGGAAGAGATTCCTAGGGAAGAGCCAGCACTCTTCAAATCGGGTCAGTGGCATTTCCACCGGGACAATGCACGAATCCACAACTCCACCCTTGTCATGTACTATTTGACCAAGGTAGGCATCAAAACAGTTCCTCAGCCTCACTATAGTCCAGACCTTGCTCCCTGTGACTTTTGGTTATTCCCTAAGCTCAGGGGCTGTCGTCATGAGACAATTGAGGAGATGAAAGAGGCTGTGACGAAGGTATTTAAAAGCTCACACAAGAGGACTTCCATGGGGCCTTCGAGATGTTGTTGGAACGGTACAAGAAGTGCATTGCTGCCGGAGGAGATTACTTCGAAGGGGACTAGAGTTTCATGTGTGTACTATCAATAAAAAGTCTGGAAAAATGTCTGGAAATGTATTCAATGTCGTATATATATATATATATATATATATATAGGCGCTTGTATATTAGTGGTTATCTTTATAAAAGGAAATGGACACAGCGTTTCGAGTTCAAATCCTGGTCTAGACTGTTCCTATTTTTTTATAGCTTTAATGTCCTTGAAAATGTATGAATCCAAATATCCACCCTACAGCTGCGGGTAAATATTTTGCTAGACCGACTCGTCTACCTTGCAATGGCAAGTGGTCCTGGAGAAATAAACTTCTGCATTAACATCTTTTAAACTCGGCTTTAAAACTGATCCAGGGTTAGAGCCACTCATCCAGAGAAGTTGGTAAATACATACACCACTCACTCACATATAAACATTTTTAAGACGAGGAATTATATTATAAATCGAATTATTAGCGTTTAATCAATTTTCTGGTTATAGTAATTCAAATTATAATGTAATTCCTGAACTTAAAAAAGAAGATGTACATATTCCTCCTTATTTCGTATTTTATTAAAAACCAATAGGTGATTTAACACCACGTGATATCATCCTTACTCGTCCTGATGAAGGTTCATTATAACTGAAACGTTATAATGTTGTCTTTCTTTTACTCTGATTTCTTCTTTTTTGGGGGTTAACTCGTTCTTCAATTCTCTTTCTCCCTGTCTGTCTGTCTGTCTGTCTGTCTGTCTCTTTCTCTCTCTCTCTCTCTCTCTCTCTCTCTCTCTACATATATATATATATATATATATATATATATATATATATCTTCTCATGAATTGAATTACAATAACCAGAAAATCCAGCAAACACTGCGCATGATATACGGAACCACTGAATAACAGTTTTGACCTTATTAGGCCTCATCATCAGTGTATACTGTAAAGTTGCCCCCTCAAGATCGAACAAGTGACCACAGTAGGCAGAACCAAAACTTTACCATTAAGCCACTGTCCCACATCATACACAAGCGATACCAAATTAACAAATTGTGGTAAATGCGGGGCCAATTAACCTAATGTGTCTTTAAAGTCACAGCCGTACATTTACAGTGGACACTGTCACCACCAGGGCTACGTCTTCCCAAGAGGATTGGACAAACGCATCCACGTAATCATAACCTCAGGGGCAAGGAAATAGATGTACATTTTCTTTTTTAAGAAAAGGAATTATATTATAAATCGAATTACCAGTGTTTGCTCGATTTTCCGGTCATGGTAATTCAATTTGTAATGTAATTACTCAACTTAAAAGGAAAATGTACATATTCCTCCTCGTTTTGTATTTTATTAAAAACCAATAGGTGATTTAACACCACTCGATATCATGCTTACTAGTCCTGATGAAGGTTCATTACAAGCGAAACGTTATAATGTTCTTTTTTTTACATTGAATTCTACTCTTACCTTGTTCTTCAATTTCTCTCTCTCTCTCTCTCTCTCTCTCTCTCTCTCTCTCTCTCTCTCTCTCTCGATAGATAGATAGATAGATAGATAGATAGATTTATGATGTACTTAGCTATAGACGTTACTGTATATATTCAAAAATATTTCTCTTGACAATGACTTTATGTCAAAATTAGTTGAGAACAAACAAAACATAAATTACACATTAGAAATACCTTTATTTATCTTATCAATTTTGTTAATCTGCACGCACACACAAATATATATATATATATATATATATATATATATATATATATATATATATATAATGGTGTGCCTATTTTGGGATGTAGAGTTAAATTTTGCTGATTTTACTAATAAAATAACTAATGATATTTTTTCTGATTGTAAACTGTTCCACTAAAAATATCTTTGATATCTTTGATTTAGAAGAAAATAAACTTTTATAAAAAAAAATTGTTAGGGTGTACTTAGTTATGAACGATACTATTTTTTTGTGCCTTGTTTTCGGAAAGAGGGACATGTTGTGCCAAACAAAATTAAACATGGCGGCCAACATTCGCAAT
Source organism: Sepioteuthis lessoniana (assembly GCA_963585895.1). Taxonomy (NCBI): domain Eukaryota; kingdom Metazoa; phylum Mollusca; class Cephalopoda; order Myopsida; family Loliginidae; genus Sepioteuthis; species Sepioteuthis lessoniana. The sequence goes on along the minus strand of OY757910.1, from coordinate 23,597,881 downwards.
ACATAATTGTTCTTCACTCAATTTCCAAACGTAAATAAATTCTTCTCACTTACAATTTTGATTGTGTGGCAGATTGCCAGCACTCCACTCAAGTAAATGGCTCTGTTTATTTTACATCCGAAGCAAAAAGTTTTTTTTTTTCTTTTTCTCGCAATCACTTATGTTTTATTCTAAATAAATCAACACACACACACACACACACACACACACACACAAATATATATATATATATATATATATATATATATATATATATATACTGGCACAGGCACATATGCCTGTGAGAATATAGATAGCAACATGTTCTTTGCAATATTATCCTTATACAAGTACGCGGCTAAAGATGTATAAAACATGATTGTAAAAATAACAATTTTCTTTTAAGATAACGATACCAGTATTTGATAAATACTCGTAGAACAACTTACAATCAAAACTGCTATTATTAAATATTACCTATTATTTTGACCTTTGAATTTATTTCCATAATTATCGGAACTCTGGAGTCAGAAACTAAATAGCAACACTTCTAACTTAAGAAAATTTCAATCAGTGTATAAAACGATTATGTTCATTTTGAAACTGTTACATCATCGTATTTTTGGATAAAGAGCTTCAGTTAAGTTCTTTAATAATAAATAATACCCAATTAGGCCTGTTTGTTTGTATTGTTACACAACAAATAATGAACTTTGCAATAAAAAGAAAAACATTTTTCTTTAGAAATGTTGAAGTACTTATATATATTGTGAATTGAATTAGCATGACCAGAAAATCCGCCTAGCTGTCCAGTGTCCCTGTATATTGTGCGTAGGTGATCGGCGGATTTCCTGGTCATGGAAAGTCAATTCACAATATTAATTTCTCTTCTTAAAAAATAAAGAAAATATGTACATCTATTCCCTTGCCCCCGAGGTATAATAATTACGCGGATGTGTATTTCTAAGCTTCTTGGGAAGACGTGGCCTTGGTGGGAGTGACTATGTCTTCTGGAAAGAGTACGGATGTAACTTGCAAGACACATTTAGGTTATTTGGCCGCGCAATTATCATGAGTTGTTGATTTGGCGTCAATTGTGTGCGATATGAACTGATGGCTCAGTTGTAGAGTTTCGGCATTCCAATCTGTGGTCACTGGTTTGATCTCCAGTGATAGAGATTACGGCGTACACTGCAGATGAGACCTTATAAGGTCGAAAGACTTGTCCGGTGTTCTCGTGCGTAGGTGTTCGACGGATTTTCTTGTCATGGTAGGTCAATTCACAATATTAATTCCTCCACTTAAAAAATATGTAGACTTATATATATATATATATATATATATATATATATATATATATATATATATATATATATATGGAAGTGAATAATGGATTGTAATATGTAGAAAAAAATTGATAACAAAGTAAACGGCTAACTTTTTGTTGTACAAATTTTCCCCTAGGTTTTTTTTTTCATTTTCTAAACATCCATCGTTGACTTAACATCACTAATATCACTCCTCATGGTCCTGATGATGGCTCAGTCCAACCGAAACGCTAGAGTGTTGACTTCTCAATAAATCTCTCCTTTCACTTGGATTACCTTGTCATCAGTCTCTCTCTCTCTCTCTCTCTCCCTCTATCTATCTATCTATCTATTGTTTATATTTTGTGGCTAACATTTTTTAATGTACTTTAATTTATTCATCAACAATGTTGTTAGGGAACCCATTAAAAATGAGAGTTAATTCATTGCTTCTCTAGTACTTTCGACTTCGTCTCTGGCCTTTTTCAAAAGGTGTGTGTATTGCAAAAGTGTTATAACCTTTGCATGCACATTACTCCTTTGTAAGAATTAAGTATGCAAAGACTGTATCGCTTATGCAATACACCCCACTGAAGATGGTCAGAGACCAGGCCGAAAGTACTAGGGAACCAATTAATCAACTCTCACTATTATATATATATATATATATATGTGTGTGTGTGTGTGTGTGTGTGTGTGTGTGTGTGTGTGTGTAATACTTTTTCATTGCATTTCTTATCAAAATATTTTCTAAACTGGATGTTTCTTCTAAACAACGAACAAGCAATTCTATTTTATATAAAAAATGAAAAAATAATAACAATGATAATGATATTATTTTTTTTTAAATTAAACACTGTTTATTTTTTTCTAAACCACACGCATTAAAGTGACTTTTTAATATTTTTTTTTATTAATCCTGAATCTTCAATCGGCTATCATATCACTTTTAAAAAAACCTATAACAAATTCATTACTTTATGAAAAAAGAAGTAAGTCACGCGGATGTCCTCATACTGCTTTGGTTATAGTGCTGGACTGTACTATCGTAACAATTGAATTTAAACTTCGCGCTGTTACGTTCACTTTCGGAAAAATATCCTTGGGAAAGTTATAAACCCGCTTATCCTCCCACGCTATGGGTTAAATAGCATCACTACTGTTCTTCCAAAAGGACGGCTTTGGCATTAAGTAACCTACGAAGGGTGATATGTTTCGTCACATGTATTTTGAAACAGAAATATTAACGATAGTAGAAATTTGCTCATTATTTCTTTTTATTTTTTTTTATTCATGAATAATTCTTGTATGAGACAGAACATCTTCTACTACCATTACTCTGATGGTTTATCAAAAGAAAACGAAACATGGAAAAAAATTCTTGTTGATAAATAAGGATATATGACATCAGACATGAACATCACGCCAGACTTTAGTGCCAGACTTTGGCGCCAACCTCTAGCCCATAATCCTTTGGTTCCCCCCACCTCTTAAATTCTTTAGTTTTTAATTTTTTGCTTTTTTAACAAGTGGCGCCATCGTCACACTAAAAGGCGGGCCTTTGAGTCTAAAGGACAAGTTCACCTACCAAGGAAGCAATGCCTCATCAACCGAGAAAGACATCAATACGCGACTAGCAAAGGCATGAACAGCTATCTATAGATTATCAGTCATATGGAAGTCAGACCTGACCGATAAAATAAAACGCAGTTTTTTTTTCCCTAGCAGTGGTCGTGTTGATACTGCTATATGGATGCACTACATGAACGCTAACTATACGTATGGAGAAAAAGGTTGACGGCAATTACACAAGAATGCTGCAAGCAATATTGAACAAGTCCTGGAGGCAACACCCGACAAAACAGCAGCTGTATGACCACGTATCACACATCACGAAAACTATCAAAGTTAGACGAACCAGGCATGCAGGATACTGCTGGAGAAGTAAGGATGAACTCTTTAGCAACCTACTCCTATGAACCCTTTCACATGGACGAGCAAAGGCAGGACGACCAGCTAGAAGCTATATAAAACAGCTTTGTGCCGATACAGGATGTAGACTTGAAGACCTCCACGGGAGCAATGGATGATAGAGGCGAGAAGCGAGAGAGGGTCTGAGAGATTCGTGTAGATAGCATATGATGATGATGATGATGATGGCTATCTAAAGAGGATGTTTTTTTTTTATATCAGAGACCGGCTGAAATGAACTTATAATAGCCATATGATTGTCTGTTGAATTTTCTTCCAATTATATATATATATATGTAGAGAGAGAGAAAGGGAGAGAGAGAGAGAGAGAGAGAGAGAGAGAGAGAGAGAGAGGGAGAGAGATACCTGGATAGATTGGTTGGTGCGAGAGAGGAGAGAATGATACATATATAGATAGATTGGCAAATAGATAGAATGAGATATGCATCTACATCTGTGTGTGTATGTGTTTGAGCAAGAGAGAGATAAAGAGAGAGAGAGAGAGAGAGAGAGAGAGCAAGGGATAGTGAGAGTGGCAGATAAAATGAAAGATATATCGATGTCTGTGTGTGTATATGAGTGTCTTTATTTATGTGTGTGTTAGACAGAGAGAGAGAGAGAGAGAGATAGAGAGAGAGAGAGAGAGAGAGAGAGAGCACACACACATATTGATAGATTGGTAGATTGATGCGATGAAAGTTGTACCTACATCACCATATGTATGTGTTTGAGCGGGAGAAAGACGAAGAGAGAGAGGCGGAGAGAGAGAGAGAGAGAGAGAGAGTAAGAGAGAGAGAGAGAGAGAGAGAGAGAGAGAAAGAGATATATACATATGGCAGATTGGTGGAATGAAAGATATATCTGTGTTTATATGTGTGTATTTGTGTACGTGTATGTGTAAGAGATTGAGAGAGAGAGAGAGAGAGAGAGAGAGATACATATAGAGATACATTGGTTGGAAACGACATATGTATATAGATCTCTGTGTGTATGTATGTATACGCAAGAGAGGGTGTAAGAGAGAGAGAGAGAGCGAGAGAGAGAGAAATACACATTGATAGATTGGTAGATTTGTGCGATGCAAGTTGTATCTACATCACCATATGTATGTGTTTGAGCAGGAGAAAGACAAGAGAGAGAGAGAGAGAGAGAGAGAGAGAGAGAGAGAGAGAGAGAGAGAGATACATATATAGATAGATTAGCAGATAGGTGGAATGAAAGATATATCTGTGTGTATATGTGTGTTTGTGTACGTGTATGTGTAAGAGAGAGAGGGGGGAGAAAGGGGGAGAGAGAGACATATAGAGATACATTGGTTGGAAACGAAAGATGTATATAGATCTCTGTATGTGTGTATACGTCAGAGAGGGTGTTGGAGAGAGAGAAAGAGAGAGAGTGATAGAGAGAGAGTGAGAGTGAGAGTGAGTGAGTGAGTGAGTGAGTGAGAAAGAGAAATAGTGAGAGACATATATTGATAGATTGGCAGATATATGAAATGAAAGATGTATGTGCATTTGTGTGTGTATGTGTATGTGAGTGTGAGGGCGTGTGTGTGTGTGTGCGAGAAAGAGAGGCATAAATATGTAGATAGATTGGTTGATCGATGCCAAAAAAGACATATCTACATCTGTGTGCATATGTGCGTTTGAAAGAGAAAGAATGAAAGAAATATACATCGATATATAGATTGGTAGATGTAATGGAATTTGTATCTACAAGTCTGTGTGTGAATGTGTGGATGTGAGAGGGAGAAAGAGAGATACATACATACATACATACATAGATTTGTAAATAGATTGAATAAAAGATGTATCTACGTCCACGTGAATGTGAGAGAGAGGGAGTGAGAGAAAGAGTGAGAAGTTGGGGGAAATGAGAGAGGGTTTTAGGAGAGTTTTTTTTTTATATTATCAGTAATATTCACGTAAGAGGGATTTTTGGAAAGAGCTTTAAATTGCTTCGACGTAGACTTACTTTGATAAAGAACAAATTGCTGAAAAAGTTGGCCAAACTCTACCGCACCTAGTTGTACATAAACTGATAAAATTATTTAGAATACTTTTTGCCACAGAAATATCTCAACGTTTCATTAGATTAGATTTTTTTATGTAGGATTAACTTCACACTCGTGAAAATCAGCAATGATATCACTCTAAACTTGAAAGCCCAGTCGGCTTGGGCAGTAGAATACGCCTATGACAACACCGCAGAAAGATCACTCCCAACAAAACAAGTTCCCTGTATATGTCACTAAACTGCATCAGGTAGTGATGCTCGAGTTCTGGAGTTTTGGCATATATGGAGTACGTCTGTATTTCCATTACTCCCAATTCCACTCTATCTGGAGGGTTCCATTTATAGGTCGAATAGAACTATTCAATCTTTTAACTATGTGCAAACAAATGGCTGATTTTGAATGGAATTATTAATGTTAAATTGCAATTCTTGAAACCTCTTAATTGGGTTCTAATAAATGGGCTTTCGCCTGTTTAAAATCTTATCCAAAAATTATTTTAGTAATATATTAAAAGAAATGAATTAATATTCAAATGTAGAAATATAAATATATTTAATTAAAAGAGATCATCATCATCATCATCATGTCATTCCGCCAGTACGTATATCCCTGATACTCTCTCGCCACCCCTCCCTATCGTTCATCGCTTCTGGCAGGTCCTCATGGCTACGTCCCGTATCCTTACAGAGCTGCTGTATGTAGGTTCGAGCTGGTCTCCTGGCTTTTGCTCGGCCATGTGAGGGGGTCCATAGGAGATCATCATTTATGAGCTCGGCTCTGCTTCTCCAGCAGTGTCCTGCAAGTCTGGTTCGTCTAACTTTGTTAGTTTTCGTGATGGGAGGTAGGTGGCCTATTAAAGAGATACGTTGATGATACTTACTGCAATGTTACTATTTCGATGTATACATTGGATGAATAGTAGTTATGAAACCCATTTTTGATATGTAACAAATATAATTTACCTGGTATCACAATAATAATATAACCAACCAATCTGCTGAGGGGTATGACACCCCAAAGAGTGTCCTGGTTATGACACTAAACAATCTGATGGTGAGGTTCCAGTAATGCTGGAGATTTGGGGAATGCAGTGCACCCCTTCATTACCATTGCTCTTAGGTCCACTCCAGCCCGGAATTGTAGCACCTGATAGGACTCTATATATGGGTTAAATAGAACTAACTGCATACTTAGGCTAAACTGTATTGTTTCAATTAGAACTGTTTGACTAAATTGAATAGCTTGAAATAGAAATGTTTTTAACAATGAAACTGTACTTATGCTAAACTGAATTCTTTGACTAAACTGAAGAGATTGAAATAGAATTTTTTTTGACAATAAACCGTACTTACATTTAACCTGCATGCTTTTGCTAAACTGAAATGTTTGAAATGGAACTGTTTTTGACATTGAAACTGTACTTACTCTAGACTAAATTTTTATATATAGAACTGTTTTGACATTAATAGTGTGTAATGTACTTATACTAAACTGAATAAGCTGAATTAGAACTGTTTGAATAAATTGAATAGTTTGAAATAGAAATGTTTTTGACAATTAAACTGTGTACTCATGCTAAACTGAATTGTTTGAAATAGAACTGATTATTTGCATAAAAATGGATTCGGTTTAAATTACTTACAAAGGTTGATATGCCATAAAACCAAACCGACCTACTAAACAATAATAATATATTATTACTTGTTACAAATTTATATAAAAATCACATATGATATTATACACTAGAATAATAGACTAAAGGAACTGGATTTCTTAGAGATTAAGCTATCTCCATCTGTTAATCTAAAAGATCTAATGGAACAGATTAAACTTAGATGAAGTGAACTAAATATGCTATTACTAATACATAAAATTAAATTCACCACCGATGGAAGGAAGCTAACTTAATGAGGAGCCAATTAAAAAGTAAACAAAGGAATTTACTACATCCCGTTCCAATTATGATCAAACTACATGTAATCCTAAGATTATTCAGATATGTATTCATTTGACTAAATTGTTATGATATTAACTGATTACTTCGAAAGCTATTGGATTTAACAATATGTGCAGCCTTTTTGAAGTAAAATAATATATATAAAAGACTGTACGTTAGGGGGACGAGTATTGTTGTAAAATCTAATCTTTTAAAATAAAATTGAATAATTATAATTCCTAATTGATAGATTGGGAAACATTGAAAAACATTTGAAAATTCGAATGATAATGATAGGAGTTTTACGTTTTTAAAGAAATAGGTGATTAATTTAGACTCGGAAACGTAGACTAAGTTTTAGCAGATTATTTTTCTCATATAACACCGAATAATGAACGGGATTACAACAATATATCTCATTGAGTTAAATATTTAAGAGGTTATATTGTGTTTTTGATATTTAATTTCGATTTTTGTAGTGGTATATTTAGTTTGTTTTTATATGTCGTTGCGTGTTTTCATAAGTTAAAAGGTCGCCATTTATAGGGATGGGAATAACATTATTACTATTATTATTGGGTTTTTAGGTTTAAACGTTTAAGTTGGTTTTACGTTGGTTGCGTTGGTATTTCGCTGGTTGTTATCCCCTCGTTAAATATTGATGGAAAATGAAGGTGGTGAAGAAGAAGGAAGACATCGTTAGGTTTTAAAGGAAGGTTTAATGGCAGCATGAAGTGAAGTGTTTTACGCTGGTGTGCTGGGAGCCTCGTAGTAAAGAAAGAAGGTCGGGAGTTGTTAGAGTGTATAATCTAATTTGTTTTTAACTAAAATCCCTTGGTCTAGAAGAATAGACCGAATGTATCCATGAACTAGATGGCTCTCCTCATAATGGTTGATGCTGCTATTCAGGAACAGACGTTAAGACGTCCGTTCCCGTTGAGGATTTCTAATCAAGAGAGACAGATTCACGGGATTTCTTCAATTTTTGGTGCTGCTAGAAAATATGGTCCGTGCTGAATAGGACAAGTCATCCTGATTGGGTGCAAATGTTCGGTGACTTTAACGGTCAAATTAAATTACGAGCAAAACAAAAGTTTAAGTTTCTTTCTGCAACAAATATTTTTAAAAGAATATTTTATATCTATGGACTTTGAAGCATAAATGTTTAATTTATGATAAACTTTCTTTCCCCGAAATAACTCTCCCTTAAAACTGCGAATCATGACTTGATACAATTCGTACTAACAAATTGTTGAAACAAATTTATTATGTTCAGTTGAGTTTTACTTGACGTTATATATATGTTATATTTTGACCTTCGACCCGGTCCAAAAATGCTATTCCAAGGTGATACACCGGAAGGAAGTGACACATTCCAATGGCCAGTAATCGAAAGTGATCACATGGGCGGATTAAGGCTTATGATATGGGACAAGGTGAAGGTCCCATTGTGCCACTACAGTGATGCACCGGAAGAGAGTAACCTCTGAGCTGCATGACAGTTATTTCTGCTTGATGACGATTAAACATTCGATTTCAAAGATCCAGTGGGCGATCGTGTGGGCGTTGAATTATTATATAATTCAGCTGAGTTTGGGTCCCAGAGCAGTTGCCAGTAGAATTCCAGACAGCTAAAGACCAGATGTGGTAGGGAAGGCCACACCCGACCGAGGGAGCTCTTGGAAACCCCCGATGGAGTTAGGGGTCCAGAGAAGATGCTGATAAGATGCCATAAAGAAAGCCAGCATCCAGCAGTGGACCCCAAGAACTCTGGTTGAGCATCTAAGAGAACAAGAAAGGCACAACGTGACGGTCATAAGTATTTGAGGTCAAAATATAAAGTTTTCTGTTCGGTCTCCAGCACCCTCTCACACGCAAACCTTACAAATAAAGTGAGAGGTAAATATAATTGTAAAGAAGTCTTTTTGCGTTTTCCCTCTAGCGTCTTTATCGTTGTGTCGCTGTGAATTATTCTACATATATATGTGCATGTATGTAGATGTGAATCTACATATGTGACTATACAACATATATATATATATATATATATATATACATATATAGAGGAGAAAATAATTGATTTCAATCTGAGAGTTTGTAAAGAGAAATTGCTAACAAAGTTATTAAAGTGGAAGGCACACGCATTAGTATAACCCCACCCCCAAAAAAAACTGATGTATAGGATTTGAACTACGTCGTAAACAAAGAATGATTCGAAATATCTGAATGAAGGAATGGAACGTGGATTCTTCACAATATTCCTAATAGGTCAGGTGATGTTGTTTAAAGAAAGGAACACTGACTCATTGATCAAACGGCCAATTTTTCTTGTCATAAACAGCCAACGTTTTCATGTCATACAACTTTTCCAATGTTTTCATATATTTTTACACTTTTTATACATCCATCGTTATCTTAACATTACTAATATAACCCCTCATAGCCCTGATGATGGTTCAGCAGAACCGAAACGCTATAGTGTGGACTTTGTTTCTCAATAATTCTCTCCTTCTACTTATATATATATATATATATATATATGCAGGGTCAGACAAAATGATCTGACACATTTGTAGGTTTAATAAAAGACAAATAAAGTTAAGAAACAAAACAGTGTTTTTATTTTCGAAAAGTGCATATAATGCAATTCTGTTTCATTAGGTTTTGAAAATTAAATCAGTCAAATGGGATCCGTTATTGTCTACGCTCTGTCGAAGGCATTCACAAAAGTTGTCTATAACTCGGCGGGTCATTTAAGTTGTTCAATGGATTGAGGGCGATTACTGTATACCTTTGATTTGAGGTATCCCCAGAGGAAAAAATCCCACGGATTTAAATCAAGTGAACGGGCGGGCCAACCGATGTCACCACGCAATTAGATCAAATGACCAGGGAACATCACCCTCAAAATCCCCATAGCACGTCGAGAAGTGTATTATATGAAAAAAATGGCATTATATGTACTTTACGAAAATAAAAACACTTTTTTGTTTCTTTACTTTATTTGTCTTTTATTAAACCTAAAAATGTGTTGGATCATTTTGCCTGACCCCATATATATATATATATATATATATATATATAGGATTTGGCAATTAGTAACCTAAAACGGTTGATTTGTTATGAATCCTAACCAACCAACTAACCATTTAAACTTAAATGTATTTAGAGACACTGTTTAATTTAAAAAGGAAACATTTATGAACAGGAAAATTAATATTAATTATCAAATAGCCAAATATTGTTTGCTATAATCTATTGCCAATGTTTTAAAGTAAATTGTTACGTAATGTTAAATAATTGCGGAAGGATTTTTTATATTATCATTTTTCGTAACTTATTTCTTATCTTTCGGTTAAGTTAGGCTTAGAACTATTCGGCTTAGTGCATGGGTAGAGGCACACATTGAGTGCAAGTGTTCACGCTCGTGCGGGGAGGATGTGGCAATCACAGATATCATAAAAAAAACTCCGGATAGAAAATGGACTGGGGATGTGAATGATGTCATGCCAGGAATCGATGGGCTGAGGATTTTGGGCGATTTTTGAAAAATAGCAGTTAGTTGAGATTCGAGCCTCGGCGAGGCCAGGCCAGTTGATGAATGCATATTATTGCTGCTGGGCCAACACTTGTTCATACAATAGTAGGAGCCCATTGAAGAATGTTGCTTAAGACTTCATACTTACTTCTCGAGTACTGACAGGCATGTATCCTCGTGCTACTTGTGTTGTTTATGAGATAGGAGATAAGTTGCCGTACTGTTGTTGTTCTGTAAAGAGTTGCGTACAGGATTTAATTTAAACAGCTTATGACATTCAAATGTAGTTCCTATCTAGCATTTTTTTTCTCGGTCGTTTCATTCGTATTCAAGTGGTGCAAATATATAGAAGTATTAACACGGCAACAACTTGGAAAAATTCCTGTTATATATTATCAGGAAGATCTGAATCCCCTAAGGTCGATAACCTACCAACTGTGGTCCATGATTAAGCTATAAATATGTTGAGATCACTTTCGATAGATGAGATATTGTTACCGAGGTATATGACCTCGTCTTCTGATTTTAGTGGATTTATATTTAATGAGGAAATAATACCATCTTATTCAAAACACACCGTATAATCAGAGTTCACTCAGAGACCACTGCTTCTCGCTGCCTGTCCGAGCCAACGAATCTTATGTTCGGTTTGCTCTGGTGTGTTATTAAACTAAACATACCAAATATCTATAGTTTCTAATGAAACATTATGTTATCAATACTTACTAATCAGATCCGTTTTGATGGTCTAAATTCTACTGTAGAAATAATGAAACCCTGTAATTTTTTGGAAAACAAAAACGTTTTTCTTCATCCAAAAATTTGAATATGCAGCCGCCCAAAATGTTTCAAGCTTTATTTACGAAGAATTTCCAATAAATTATGTGAAATTGCTTTAAGATTTTGCAAATGAGAATACTGCTTACCATAGCACCTTTCTAAAAAAATCGATAGTGATGGGTCCTTTCATGTCGCAGAAGACAGTCAGAATCACAACCTTTTCTGATGGTTGCTCCAGGAACTTTTTCTTTGCCGGAAAGTCATTATGTTTTCACTCCATTGGGTGATTTTTTGTTTGGGCTTGAAGTGTCTGTTAAAACGGGGTGAGGGGATCCAATGTAATTATAAAAAACAACTCAGTGTGTTACGAGTAGTAACTGACCGAACATTTTTGTGTAGATGTGGCACAAGGACGTATGTATGAGGCACCCAATGGGTCTCGAACTCACTCAGTATGCTTTGATTGTCTAACATGTTAACCATTACCCAATCAGAGGCACTCATGTGTGTGTTCTGAGTGCTATCAATCAGCCGAATGAGACATCTTTAAGTTTTCTGAATTTCTGAGACGAAGCTCATAGGAGTTTTTGGCCTATTGTCTTCAACTTTATTATTATATTCTCAGCGTTTCGGACGATGTGTCCTTCTGCTTTTTCAGGTGTTTCATGTCGAACTCGGAAGCCGATACAGAACATTGAACCACGTCCTTTATTTAATCCAAGGGGTTGCTTGTTCTGATTCCGGTTAACTATAACCGGGTGCAAGTGTTAAGAATACCTGTATTGTTACTAGTCTGCAGTCAGGATTGAACCTGCAACTTCCAGATGATTGTCCCATTGAAGCATTAGGAACCGATTCCAATAACCATTATAGCTGTACACATAGCGTAACGGTAATACGCCCTGAAGAAGGTCGGAAGACATATCGGACGAATGTTTGTGAATATAACAATAAAAATGATTACAATAGTCCAAAAACCCCGAATGATAAGAAACATCTTTAATTTCCGAGAATTACTTATGGCTGTTCCAGCACTTCCGGGCTATGTACAGTGGAGAAAAAGGTATTTCCGTTTCTGAGTTACCGGTTATTGCAGTAGGAAGCCTATTTATAACTTTATTGCAAACATCTTCTTTACTAGAACGTGATTCTTTGTACACGTGGAAATTTCTGCTGCAAATTTCATATAGTTTGCCTATTTCAGCAATAAAAATGTTGATGACAGACCTATGTTCAAGTCTGGACTACTCTATTTGATTTACTGCAGATTTGAATAGCCACCAAAGAAGTACTTATAAGGGATACTAAAATAATTTTTGCTATCAGCCAACTCCAAACAATGCAGTATTAACATTTGTGAAAAAAAAATTCTGGGAAAAATTGTTGTTTAAAATCAATGCACTTTATTTATTGAATGGCATTCGTATTCATGAATTTAAAAAAAAGTTTAGAAGTGTTACAATTTTATTTTTTATACGGGATTTCGGAGCAAAGATGTTACATTCAAGGATAAAATAAATCCTTGCTGCATAGTGTGGAGAAGGCAGCAGGCAGCATAGGCCTCCATGTCAGTGCAGACAAAATACATGTGCTTTACTCAACATCAAAAAAGAGATATCTCCTCACTAAAAGGTGGGTTTCTGAAACTAGTAGACAAGTTCACCTACCTTGGAAGTTGCGTCCTATCTACAGAAAACGAAATCAATACGAAAATATCTAAGGCATGGATAGCTATCGATATACTATCAGTCACATGCAAATCAGCCCGATAAAATAAAACGCATTTTTTTCCCAGGCAGCGGTCGTATCCATACAACTACATGGATGCACCACATGGACATTGACTAAGCGTATAGAGAAAAAGTTTGACGGCAATTGCACAAGAATGCCGCAAGCTGTAAAGAAGAAATCCAGGAAGCAACATCCCACAAAGCAGCAGCTATATGGCCACATGCCTCCCATCTCTAAAACCATCCAACTTCGATGAACAAGAAACGGTGGATACTGCTAGATAAGTAAGGACGAATTCATAAGCGACATTCTCCTGTGGACCCCTCAACACAGACGAGCAAGTGTTTGACGACCAGGTAGAATTTATCTACAACAGTTCTGTGTGGAATCAGGATGTAAACTAGAAGACCAACCGGAAGCGATGGACGATGGAGACGAGTGGCAAAGGGAGAGTCAGGGAAATATGTGCTAATAGATGATGATGATGATAATATCCGTATTGATTGCAAATATTTTTATTTGAAATTCTAAAATCCTGGTAGCTTTTTTCAAGAAATTTAACGTTTCAGTAAAATAGTTAAATGCGATTATTTACGGGTGTAACACTCTCTTTTATAACAATGCCTACATTACTTATATATTATATATTACTTGAATAAATTATTCGACAAGTCATCGAGTCTTTCAATAGGCTAAGTGTATCCTCAGTAGAAGCCTAAACCTCACACCAAATAAAAGGTGTCAAGCGTATGACTCAAAAACTTCATCTAGTGGCGAGGTTTTAGTTCTGAAGATCTAGGGAGGGTGACATACGTCTTCATTGCCATTACTCCCAAGCCCACTCTGCTCTTGCGTGACAATACCTGCTGGGTCCCATTTATGGTTCGGTTTGGTTTGGTTTGGTTTATTTGTTTAATGGTATATCGACCTTTTGTAGGTTATTTAATGCCAAAGCTATTCTTCTAGAAGAACAGTAGTGGTACTATTCAACTCATAGCTGGGATGATAAGGGGGTTCATACCTTTCCCCAAGGGTATTTGTCCGAAAGTGAACGAAAGAGGGCGACTGGAATACGAACTCGCTTACTAGGATTCCGCAGTCCATCGCTTTAATCATTACTCCAAGAGGACATCTTCGAATAGATCAGTTAAGATATTTGTGAGCGATAGGACCGAATACTAAAAACAAACAAAAAACAAAAAAAAAACGCACAAATATGTAAATATGAAACTACGGTACGGTACATGTGATTCCCAAACATCTAGATATAAGATAATAGTAGACGGGTTGATTATGCTCTCAAGAAATACATACCATATTTATAGACGTTCCCTATTGTTAACAACGGCTACAAATACAAATTATTATATGTAAACACATGCGTAATACTTGATTACATTTATTCATTGTTCAACAGAAAATACCTCTACATCTTAAACTGTCATTTTTGTGGTCGAGGTGAACTTAGGCAAGTGGTTATAGTCGAACCATCTAGTAAATGCCTTACTATTCATTCCCCCAACGAGCAGTTATGATCATTGCTTCGGTCCGTGCACAGCAGGCGTTTGCTTTTGAAACATTTTTTAAGACCGGTGAATCCGTAATTGCTACTCAGAAAGCTGCTGTGGGCGGAATATTCTGTCCGGAATTGCATAATTCCGATGTAATAAGAAATAAGCACAAAAACTCTCAGATTAATCACTTTTTAAAAAATCGGTTCAAAAGTAAAAAGCCGGGTGTATATACGGTTTTAAGACATGATAACTGATTGTATGTAAAAGATTATAGGATGTGATAATGTCATGAGCGAGAAGGAGCTATCATTACCTAAGTTCCCACGTACCACACAAGTGTCATACATGATATATTGAGTCATACATGATATATTTCTGACTCATCCTGTAGTTGGAACAAGGGTAGAGTTGATTTTTATAGTATGCCGTGTAATAAAATATTATGTCTTTGAAAATCGGTTTTTGTTAGAGTGAGTGCATACAAAAATTTTCTTTTCAAATGGACGAGAAAAAGAACCAAGAAATGCGGATTTTTTAAGAATAATTTTTTTTACCTGTAATTTACGTACTTTGAAATTTGAATTGTCATTTAGATATTCAGAAGAACAAGAAATAAATTTCATTGTAAATATATGAAAATAATAATTGTGTATGTCGTATTCGTATTCAGTTGTGGATTAGGTGAATGTCGACCCCATTGTAAACAAGAAACCAATTCCAATATTGGATGAATTACTGCGAACCAATCTAAACGCTTCTCTTGCCACTCTTCTATTAAAGTGAGATTAGAAGACATCTCTACAAAGCCCAATCAGATTGAGCTGTAGAATACACCCAATGCATCTATGCAGATGGGTAAGGCCTCCTTCTTTAAAGAATGTTCAGGATATAACAGTAAATTATCTAATGGCTCCAGTAATGCGGAAACTTTGGGGAATTTTGAGTACCACTTCATTGCCATCGCTTCCAGATTCACTCTGGCACAAAGTGGCAACAGTTGGTAGGGAGCTACTTATGAGTCAAATAGAAATATTTGACATTTAAACAGAATAAACAAATTAATGATTTGTGAAAAACAGAACTTTTGACGATTTGACTGTGTGTAAAAAAATGACATATGTTTTATTGAATTTTTAGTGATACACAGCGATACTTGGAATAATTTACTGTGGGCCAACGTATGCGAAATGTTGAATAGAATTATTAATGTAGATTAACAATACTTGAAACTTTTTAACTGAGTACCTAAATTATATTAATATTGTTACTTAGTTATGTTTGAAAAAAATTAACTGTGCGCAAATAAATCTATTTATGCTAGATAGTAATATTTAAAACCACTTGTGTGCAAACAAACGAATAATACTAAATAGAACTACACGTATTATATACTTGGAACTTTTTAACTATGAGCAAAAAAAAGGAATACTTGTGTGCCAAGAAATTAGCTCTTATTCATTCAAAAAATAAAGTTACTCACAAAATATTGACTTCAAGTTCATTTGCCTTGTGGATAGTGTTCACCAATGGTCCGGGAAACCTAGGTTCAGTCCCAGGTTGCGTCATACCAAAGACTTTAAAAATGGTACTTGATTCTCCCTTGCTTAACACTCAGCAATATAATGTACGTATCAAGTGTAATGTGGAGCAATCCAGAGAAAGGGGTAGCGCCATCCTCTACACCTCGCTGTAGTAGCTATTGAAAAGGGAGCCTTCTGGTTGCCCTCGACTACGGTTGCCAACTTTACTTATTGACTTACAAATCATATATATATATATATATATATATATATATAACCTTTTAACTTTGTGCAAATATATGAGGTTTGACGTGCAAAAACTTTTATTTACAAACTATTCACTTACTAGTCTTATATATAATATATATAAAGAGGATTTGTCTTTAAATTACCAACAGAGGCTGATTAGCCATAAAATTCCAACCCAACCAAACCGAGCAATAAGAAACACACACAAGTTGAAACCTCAATAAGTCACATTCTAGTCGAATATACCCTGATATTATAATAGGCCAACATTTAAAAAATGACCCGAATAACTATAAATTAACCCTCAATATGATCTTCTGAAAATGTCAGGAAGTTCTAAATATTTTTTAATGATTAGAGTGCCACTTCTTCGCATATTGGTCTGTTTCGTCAAATGGCACTTTACTGACTAACACATATCTCATTAGCCCTGTACCCATCGGCACCCTTGGTGGTGTAATGGTTAGCAAGCTTGACTAGC
The DNA here is from genome assembly GCA_963585895.1 of Sepioteuthis lessoniana. Taxonomy (NCBI): domain Eukaryota; kingdom Metazoa; phylum Mollusca; class Cephalopoda; order Myopsida; family Loliginidae; genus Sepioteuthis; species Sepioteuthis lessoniana. The sequence goes on along the minus strand of OY757910.1, from coordinate 23,580,858 downwards.
AAACCTACAGGAGTGAGTTCGAGTCTCATTGGGTTACCCTTTCATATGGCCCTGTGCCACATCTAAGCAAAAAGCTTAGTAAATTACCATTAGCCCTGTACACATTTTACGACACACCAGTGACCAACGTAAAATGTATTTTAAGAATTATGTAAAAAAATAAAATCAATACACATTAAACAGTATACACTATGCGACAAGAAAATACTTTTTTAATACTTAAAATTCGAAATATGGTTTATTACTTCAATATTTCTCTTTACCTGTTTTGGTTTGGTTTTTTGGGTTTCATGGCATATCAACCTTTGTAGGTTATTTAATGCCAAATCCATTTTTATGTAAATAAGCATTTCAACCAATTCAGTTTCACATGAGTACACTGTTTAATAGTCAAAAACATTTCTATTTCAAACTATTCAAGCAGTTATATATGAGAATACAGTTTAGTGTAAGTACAATTTTAATTTCAAAAACAGTTCAATTTCAAATAATATAGTTCAGCACAAGCACAGAGTTTTAATGTAAGTACTGTTTAGTTATGAAAAACAGTTCTATTTTAAACAATTCACATCAGCATAAATACGCAGTTTAAATGCATAAAAACAGTAAATGCCATCGACCAGTTAGTTCTATTTAACCCATAGATAGGACCCTTATCAGGTGGACCTGGGAGTGATGCCAATAAAGGGGTACTCCGCATCCGCCAAAGCTCCAGCATTGCTCAAACCTCACCATCAGATTGTTTAGCGTCATAACTAGGACACTCGTTGGGTGGGTGGGGGGTCTTACCCCTCTGCAGAGAAGCAGTCGGTGTATTCTACAGCCCCAGCCAAGTGGGCAATTTACCTGTTTTACATTGTTGATTCTATCAAAAGTTTTCATAGACGCTACTTGCATTATTGTACAGCTTTAGAAATTTATATGACGAGGAATAACGATCGATTCAGGAAGGCAGATTTAAAAGAAAAGGATCCATCATAATCAGGAATTGACTTTTGCTGAACAGGTGTGTGTGTGTGCGCGTGCGCGTGTGTGTGTGCGGTGATGGGTTGTAGACAAAATAATTATGTATTTCTTTCCTTTTCTTTCTCTCCCCCACCACCTTTACCAAGAAAGATAGATCAACAACGTCAGCCAACGGCTGATATCTCAGTTGATTGTTCTGTCACGTTGAAATGAAAATAGACCGGCGTCTCTAATTGCTTTCCTTCTCTACTGGTTTACATTACTGTGACTCGTTCCCAACGGACAGTGACAACAACGGCGTCGACGTTTCATTGTCTATGACGGATAGATGGGTGGATAAAAGAGGGACAAATTCGCACGCGTGTGTGTGCTGCATATGAGATCCCATCACGTACTTTCTCGGATTCATTTACCTATATCTGACTAGTTACCTCCCCTGATTTTACCACTTTGTCTTCAAACGTATTATTATTTTTATTATTATTATTATTTGCTTTTGTGTCTGTGTGTGTGTCTTTATTAGCACAATAGAGCTAATATAGTCGTGTTTCCACAGAAATCGACATAACAGAAGCCCATGTATTTTCCTTTTGTGGGTTTGTTTCTTTTTCTTTCGATTAAACTTCATTATCTTTGGTTTGCTTAGGTTACTTTTTCTTTTATGTCACATCAGCCTTTGTAGGTTATTTAATGCCGAATCGAATTTTATGCATATAGACATTTTTATTCCAAACAATTCAATTTAAAATAAGTAAACAGTTTCAACGTAAAAAAAATGCATTTCAAACAATTCAATTCAGTGTACTTACGAGAATCATTAAATAAGTGTCCAGACTTTTTTCGAATGGGCACTTTTATTGATAGTAGACACATGAAACTCTAGTCTTCTTCGAACTAATTTCCTTCGCCTGCAATACACTTGTTGTACCGTTCCAACAGCTTTTTCAAGGCCCCATGGAAGTCCTCTTGTGTGAGCGTATCAATGACCTTCTTCATAGCCTCTTTCATCTCCTCAATTGTCTCATAACGACAGCCTCTGAGGTTAGGGAATAGGCAAAAGTCAGAGGGAGCAAGGTCTGGACTATAGGGAGGCTGAGGAACTGTCTTGATGCCCATCTTGGTCTAATAGTCTTTGACAAGGATGGAAATGTGGACTGGTGCATTGTCCTGGTGGAAATGCCACTGACCCGATTTGAAGAGTGCTGGCCTCTACCCTAGGAATCTCTTCCTGAACTCCCTTACAACCTCAACATAATAACCCTAACTCCAACTCTTTGGCCAATTACCTCTGATGTATTGACTTCCTTACTCCTGCCACACCTCTCATCATCCCTCACAGAGTCCCTGCCTTCCTTGAAAAAACTGATGCTCTATTCATGCAAGATGGTATAAAAGCAGTCTGAAGCATTCCATACGTTTCTGTGTCATTTTTTTCCAAGTTTAAAACAGAATGTTATTGGATATTGTTCTTCTAAAGTGTCGTCACATCCAGATTGCATTTTTGAAATTCACCAGTTGTGACAATCAGGTTTTAGTAGGGTGTATTCTACTTCCTGCTGTAGCTGTTCTTTTGAAGCTGAAATCATAAAAATTGGTCAGTCATCTCATAGGATGTATAGCAATAACATATGGAATTTTCAAGAGTTTACGACAATTTTAAATGCTTATACAAAAACAAAAGCCTGGAATCTTATTGGATGCACCACGTACACTATTTAGATCTTTTTGACCCAAAGATATTCATTTGTTTGCACACCGTTTAAATGTCAAACTTCTATTTCAGCCATAAATAGGACCCCATAAAACGCTACCACTCTGGGGCTGAGTGGACCTGGGATTGATAGCAATGAAGGAGTACTAGGCATTACTCAGAGCTTCAGGATTACTTGGACCTCACCATCAGATTGTTTAGTGTCATATCAGGACACTATTTGGGAGGATCTTACTTCTCTGCAGAGAAGTAGTCGGTGAATTCTACAGCCCCAGACGACAGGGCAATTTATTATTCAATATTCTTCTTTGCTCCAACATGTTTTACATTCCCTTTTTTTTATTTTCCAGTCCAGTCTATGGGCTTTAGAATGCACAGATCCTGTCCTCTGAAAAAGAATAATTCACCCATCTCAAAAAAAAAAAAAATGGTGGCTTTTACATGTGATTAAAGCTCCTAGTTTTTGAAATCTGAATAATGTGGAGTAACTCTTTTTTGCCATTACTCCCAGGTTCACTCCGATCTACGATGGGAGTACTTGTTAGGAATCAACTATGAATCAGATAGAGAAGTTTTAAAATGTGTTCTCTTCGCGAGTGCCTTGTGCAAAAGCAAAGACTTTTTGGAAACAATTACACAAAAAAATATATTTATGTGAACGTGAATTAAACATTATTCACTATTCTCTGGGCATAAGATCACAATTGACAGTTTGAGATGCCTTTAAAATCAATCGATCTCTCCTTTTTTAAAAATTTAACCCCGATTGAATCCTCTGCCGAGGAGTAAGATGCACCCATCACAACTCTCTCAAATAAGAAGCACTCTGGGCATCAGACTCAACTGCAACCAACAAATATGGATTGTCACCATAGCAACAGGCTTTCTCGTAACCTAGGAAGGAGTTCAGCATGGTAATGTACTGAAAAAAGGCTTACCGCTTCAAAATTCACTGTGCTCTGGGTATGGCACAAAACTGTATTCAATGGGGAAACTCGACTTTTTGGGACCTGGAGAGTTTGCAGTCAATCCTTCACGACTCTTGCTTCCAGATCCATACCGGCCCTTAGTAGGGGTACTTGTGAATGACCCACAGGTCAAATAAATGTTTGAAAATTATTCGTATTTGATAGTAATATGTTACACTTTATAACTGCATGCAAATTATTTTAATTAAGATAACTTATTTGAATATATAATTGTTAGCTGCTGCTGCTTATAATAATAATTACAATAATAATGATTTTAATGAACCCATGTAGTTCGTACTCCAGTCGCGCTATAATGTTCACTATCGGGCAAATACCCTTGGGAAAGGTATGAACCCCCATATCCTCCCAGCTATGGGTTAAATAGTACCACTACTGTTCTTCTCGTAGAATAGCTTTGGCATTAAATAACCTACAAAGGTTGATATGCGATTAAACAAAGAAACCAAACCGAACCCATGTAATTTATCGAAGCTTATTGGTGGTATATAGCAATACAGGAACTCGTGTAACTGTGTGCAAACAAATAAATATTATCAAAGTGTAATAACATATGTGAAACATCTAATCGTGCATAAATTATTTGTATTTGATAAAAATATTGTTATCAACTGAGCTAGCGAATGGGTTTTGTTACAAAGAAAAACTGTATAATTACATAAATTATTCCTCTGAAACGTTGAAAATATAGTTTACTAATTAATTAAATTTCGGTAATAAATAACTTATATAAGATTGGAATGTCATGAAATAAATCAATCAGACCACAACTTTTTTTTTAATTTTCATTGTTTCCTTCACAATCCTCTTTATTCATTTTTTAAATAGCAGTTTGTTCTTCGTTTTTCTTATATTCAGAAATATCTATTTTTCATTTCTTTATTTTGAATCTCTAGTTCGTCCATCCTTTTCGATTCAAATGAAATATATATGTTTAATACATAATAATACGGTTCGGACATTTAGAAACATATTGAATCTAGATTGAAGTTTCTCAAAATAATCCATCTACATCCCTGATTATAAATACAATTTTGAATAGGTGAATAAAATAAATGTTAACAGATTAAATCAACTATTTTTCATTATATATATATCTTTTATTACAGATGAACAAACATCGCTGGATTATGTACATAAGTTGCTATATTATCGTGCACATTGCAGAATGCTCGATCGACTGTGATAGCAGATGGTGTATGTGTCGTTTATATACGACTCCTTCAAAACATACCAGTCATTGGAATAAACGAACGATCTGGCTCTAAGCAAAAAGACCCGGACGTTTTCGGCGTCGTTAACGACATATATAATCGTATTTTCAGGAGTGGAAACATGGAAGAATCTGATTTTAGTATTGTGCATTATTTACTAAGTAAATAAAGAACATTTTAAAACAAGTAATTACGGTAAGTAAAGTTGGCGACCGTAGTCGAGGGTGACACGAATGGCTCCATTTTTAATAGCTATTACACCAAGGTGTAAGGGAGGACGCTACTCTTTTCCCTGGATTGCTTCACTTTATTCTTGATACGTACCTCATAATGGTGAGTGTTAAGCAAGGAGGTAATAAGTTCCATTTTAAGTCTTTGGTAGGACTCAACTTGGGATTGAACCCCAGTCTCTCGGGCCATTGGCAAACACTCTATCCACTAGGCCAATGAGCCGGTTTCTTAAAACGAAGAAAGTGGTAATTCACAGAACAAACTCGCAAACTTACAACCTAATATATTCGAGATCTCTTTTATGTCTACTAAACCCATTCTTTCCTGATCGTTTCTAGGTCCTCTCTGGCCCAGAGTGCTAGCACCTGATAGGGGCTTATCTGTGGGTCAAATAGCGCAAACAAATGACATATGATTAATTGAATTGTTTGAAATAAAACAGTTTGACATTCAAATAATGCTCTTAGACTGATGTTTAATTGAATCATTAGCAATACTTGAAATCATTTAACTTTATTGAATTGTTTGAAGTAAAACTGTTTTATCATTTGACTGTGTGCAAACAAACGGCTGATGTTTAATTGAATTGTTAGTGATACATTGTAATACTTGAAACCATTTAATGTTATTAACTTTTGTTTAAAAATTATATATATCTAATAAATATACGAGGTGTATACGATAGGTTTCCAGACTTTTTCATATAGCCATTTAAAATTGTCGTAGGCTCTTGAAAATTTAGTATGTTATTGCTATACATCTTATGAGATGACTGACCAAATGAACAGCCACAGCAGCAATTGAAATACACCCGACTAAAACCTGATTGTCACAGCTGGTGAATTTAAAAAATGAAATTTAACACTTTAAAAGAAAAATATGCAATAAAATTATGTTTTAAACTTGGAAAAACATCCCACAGAAACGTATGGAATGCCTCAGACTGCTTTTGGCACACCTTGCATGAATCGAGCATCAGTTTTTAAGTAGCATAAGAGATTCAAGGAACGCAGGGAGTCTGTGAGGGATGATGAGAGGTGTGGGAGGAGTAAGGAAGTCAATACACCACAGTTGATTGGCCAAACGGTTGGGGTTAGGGTTATGGTTACTATGATGAGGTTTTAAGGGAGTTCAGGAAGAGATTCCTAGGGAAGAGGCCAGCACTCTTCAAATCGGGTCAGTGGTATTTTCGCCAGGACAATGCACCAGTCCACAACTCCATCCTTGTCACAAACTATTTGACCGATATGGGCATCAAGACAGTTCCTCACCCTCCATATACTCCAGACCTTGCTCCCTGTGACTTTTAGTTATTCCTTAACCTCAAAATCTGTAGTTATGAGACAATTGAGGAGATGAAAGAGGCTGTGACGAAGGTCATTGATACGCTCACACAAGAGGACTTCCATAAGGCCTTCCAGAAGTTGTTGGAACGTACAACAGCTGCATCGCCACCAGAGGAGATTACTTCAAAGGGGACTAGAGTTTCATGTGTGTACTACCAATAAAAGTGCCCATATGAAAAAATTCTTGAAACTTATCGTATGCACCTTATATATATATATGTATATATATATATATATATATATATATATATATATATATATATAAAAACCAGACAAATTGCAATAGTTGATATATCATAAAACCCAACTAAACCAAATCATATATATCTAATACATATGTATAAAGAGCATTTAGCATAAAATAATCCAGACTGGTCGATCTACTATAAAACACAACCAAACCAAATCCTATATATCTAATATATTTGTATAAATTGGATTTGACATTAAATAACCTACAATGGTTGATATGCCATAAAAAACCTAACCAAACCATTCCTTCCATTAAAATAATTCAAATGTTATAAGTGAGTTAGAATTTATAGTTTACTGATTCTTTTTTATGTAAATTGAAGTAGACACTGATAAACTAGTAACGTACCATTCGTCTGATTTTTTTAAATGAGTCTTTGATGTGTATTATTTTGGGTGTGATTTTTCAGACTGTTATCATCATCTTTAAAATTGTGGTAAGTCGAAACAGATTACAGGGTGAAACGATAAAATTGTCATCCTAAAGAAAACAACACTACAGCTTTATTCTAAAACTTTTATTGAAAAAATCAATTCAGGTAACTTGATTATGTAGTAGAGCTGACATCTACAGGGTGGAACGATAAAATTGTCGTCCTAAAGAAAACAACACTATAGCTTTATTTTAAAACTATTATTAGAAAAATAAATTCATCTAACTTGATTATGTAGTAGAGCTGACATCTATTCAATGTTGCAGCCTTCAGCCTTAATGACCGCCTCGATACGGATCCGGAACTGGGAGCATGCCTTTTCCAGAAGCGCCGGCGGGAATACTCGGTGGATGGCGGCGATCAGGTTGTCTTTGGTGTTGTGGGAGGTCATGTTGGTGATGTACTCGACGTATCACCAAACGAAGTAGTCCATCGGGTTCAGGTCAGGGGAGGAGGGGGCACTGACAGAAGGGTACAAAGTCGTAGCATTCCTTCTGAAGCCAAGTCTGGGTCTCTTTGGACTTGTGGGCCGGCGTCGAGTCTTGCTGCCACACCCAGGGTCTGCCACTTGCCACCTGATTGCATCAGGGGATCACGAACACTCTTCAGCACATCCAGGTACACTTTGGTGTTGACTTTCAAGCCGACTTCGAAGATGTTAGGTGGCATGATGTGGCCCTCACTTGAAACCACACCAAGGACCATAACTGTAGCCGGAAACTTTGTTTTCATCACCTGTTATTTGTGGCAATCCAGATTTGCATTTTAAGGGTGCTTGCAATGGTCCTGTTGTCAATACCTGAATCAGTAGAGAGCATGAGTTGTACAGCGGCGCATCTCCGATCTCGCTCGTTGAACATTTTGTCACTTTCAGACATGATAGAAGTGTCACGTAGTCTGCCACTGAGACGAGAGAGGTAAGAGCAATTTTCCCTACCCCTCCCTGTTTGAATTAACAGGCCCCAAAGAGTGACCGTTAAAAGATAAATTAGAATGTAGGTCAAGCTATCTGCACTCCACAACCCCAACCGGTTGGACAGAGAAGGGGATATAGGGATCATGATAGTAGCCCGAATGAATCGTATGACAGGGTGAGGAAGAGAAAAGAGCCAAATGATTGGCCAGAACCCTAGAGCCGGAAGTAGTGACCTTTTCGTCAGAGGAAATAGGGAAAAAGAAATTCAGTTTTTAGGACGGAGGTCACCGTGAGAGGGCGTGTTGACCTGATGCCAAACAAACCCCTGGGTACCTAACCCGTGAAAAGAAAGGAATTGAGTATTGGGACAGCAGTTGTCGTGACAAGATGTACTGAAGCTGCAGCCAAAAACTCCGGGAAAAGAAGCGAAATAGAGTTCTTGGACAAGAGATAACAGATGCCTTCAAGCCGAGCTCTCCAGACTCCCACTAGCCCGTGAAAGAAAAGAAATCTCAGAAGAAACCCGTCGAAAAAGCTTAGTAAACCTTAAAACCGTTTTATCCATCCATCCTTCCTAAGTATTGCAATTAGGTGATCTCTCCCTCTCCCTCTCAACTTAAAGAAAGAAGCATATAAAGAAGTATATGCATTAAGAAAAGAAGAGAAATAGAATGAAAAGATTAATTTCATAAACTGTGAACGTATGAGTGGACTTTGCTAGCTTTTCAAGGTTCAAGAGAAAACATGGAAAAGTATAAAGAAAAGAAAAAAGAAGAAAGAGACATTTATGTCGGAGACTGTTTGCCGGAGAAACATAGCCGACCCCTATGAATATTTGTTTGGACCTTGACTATTAAATCTTTGCTTATATTTTAAATGTTCCCTTGTTTAGAATTTATTTGTTGGGTTATTTACCCAGCGAGTTGCCTTCTTTTGCATGTATATCTTTTTCAGCTTCATTTGCCTCAATTTATTCTCGCTAAATGTCTTATTCGCCTTTAAAAATATTACACGGGAAATCGGAATTGTCGATTACGATAAAATAAGAATATTTTATTTCAACGTAGGGGCCAATATCTTCCGTTATCCTAGGGGTAGGAAGACGAAGTGGTCTAGTGGGTGGGTGCAACGTGAAAAAATGGAAACCCCTTGCCAGCGGCGGTCAGTCTAGCCCCAAATTACCCCCACACACAAACACACATTATCTGCCTGTTCCCATTTGCCCGAAGAAGGAATCTTAATTAGGACTTATTTTGCGAGGGATCAAGTGCCAGGATGCCCCGACGTCACACGTGCGTAGAATAGACTTCCGTCCTGGGATAAATATTTTATGCACCGTCACAGAAGGCTCCTATCGCTCTTGGAATTTGTACACAACTGGCCAACTAGTAGATGGTCTGCAACAAAATAAGAAAACCGGTTTTCATTAAACGGAAATGGAATCATGTTGTCTCATCTAGGACGACAATTTTATCGTTCCACCCTGTAGAATAAAATCTTCATAGTTCTTGAACACTTTGTTTGATATATAGTCAAACTTTAAAAATGATTTTGCTGGTTGAATCCTTTCTATGCTCAGATAAGCAAAGGACACCTTAAGGAAGGCCAGAGAATACAATAGCCGAAATATTCAGTTTCAAATTACCGCAACCAAAATAGTTAAGTTTTGTAATTTATATTCATTTAATCTATTTTAGTCTGAATGGAAATTAAATTTGGTTTCGAGGATTTATATAGCAAAAATTTTGAGAAACCCTTATCTAGACAGGACCGTGAATTCATGGTTCTGAAAAAGAAAATACAATAACAAAATAAAAAAAAGCTGAAAGCAAAAGGCAAAACACTATCTTTAATGATTTTTCTTCTAACAGATATTTTATCGTATCCTGGCTATAACTGTAAAATACATCAGTTATTCAGCCTTAAGTTTATGAAAGGCTTACTTTTTCTATTACTCAGAGGTCAACTTTCACTATGAATAAAAGTACCTTTCGAATTTCATGTTGTTAAATCGATATTAAATATATCCGTTTTACATAATGGTTTTCATCATTTTAAACTTCATTAATCCATAAGTACTTAAAACATTGTTATTAATTTTGATATTTTAAATATACTAATTAATATCAATATTTTAAATACCCTTATTGTAATTAATATTCTAAATATCCTTATTGATATTATTATTTCAAATGTCATTATTGATATCAATATTTTAAATATCCTTATTGCAGTTAATATTTTAAATATCTTTGATATTAATATTTTAGATATCCTAATTGATATCATTATTTTAAATATCCTCCTTGATATTAATATTTTAAATATCCTTAATGATCTCACTGTTTCAAATATCCTCCTTTATATTAGTATTTTAAATACCCTTATTGATATCACTATTTTAAATATGCTCATTGATATTAATATTTTAAATATCTGTGAAAAACAACTTGACGGCAATTACACGAGAATGCTTCGAGCAATATTGATCGAATCCTCAAGACAGTACTCCACAAAACAGCAACTGTTGGATCACCTACCAACCGTCACGAAAACTATCAAAATTAGACGAACCAGAATCCGGGACACTGCTGGAGATGTAGGGACGAGCTCGTAGGTGATATACTCCCGTGGACCCCTTCAAAAGGACGAGCAAAGGCACGACGTCCAGCTCGAATATACATACAGCAGCTCAGCGCCGATCCTGGATATAGCCCGGAAGACCTGCCAAAAGCAATGGACAATAGGGATGGGTGGTGAGAGAGGGTCAGAAATATCTGTACTGATAGGGTGGCATGATGATGATGATGAATATCTTTATTGATATTATTGTTTAATATCCTTATTAATAATCATCTTTTAAATATCCTTATTGAAATTAATATTAAACCCGGAAGCTCCTGCAGTGTAGTGGCAAAGGTTTAAACTGACTCATAGTTTTAAGCATGTTCGAACCCTTGAGACACTATTACGTTAAATGTCTAATACTCTAGAGAAATTTATGAATCCCTTATCATCCCGAGCTATAGCTTGAAAAGCACCTGAACTCTTCTTCTCCAATGATGGCGTTAGCATTAAATAACCCTTTAAATAAACTTTATTAACCCTTTCCACTGTAGTGGCCGGTATTTGTGTAACTACTTAGAAGTAATTAAACCAAGGGTTTCTGATTTCCGGCCAGCAAATCCCAGTTTATAAAGTGCTAATAAAAGAAGCCTTGAGTAGATGTGCCACAAGCGTAGGTAATTCAGAATCCTAATGGTCCATCATCATCCTCATCACCATGTCATACCATCCGAAGAGATATACCTAATCCTCTCTCGCCATCCCTCCCTATCGTCTATAGCTTCCGGCAGGTTTTCATGACAACATCCCGTATCGGATCAGAGCAGATGTATATAGGTTCGAGCTGGTCGTCCTGTCTTTGCTCGTCCAAGTAAAGGGGTCCACTGGAGTACATTACTTATGAGCTCGTCCCTACATCTCCAGCAGTGTCCCACATGTCTGGTTCGTCTGATTTTGATATTGTTCGTGATGGGTGGTAGGTGGCTGTACAGCTGCTGCTTTGTGGGGTTGTTCTATATTGCTTGCAGCATTCTTGTTTAGTTGCCGTCAAGCCTTTTCTCCACACGTTTAGTTAGCGTCCATGTAGTGCATCCATGTAGCAGTATCGATACGACCGCTGGTTGGAAGAAACTGCGTTTTATTTTATCGGTAAGGTTTGACTTCCATATGACTGATAGCCTATTGATAGCTGTCCGTGCCTTTGTTAGTCGCATGTTGATGTCTGTCTCGGTTGATGAGACACTGCTTCCTAGGTAGGTGAACTTGTCTACAAGTTTCAGAGAGCTACCGTTTATTGTGGAAATGTCGCCTGTTTGATTAAAGCATATATATTCCGTCTTGTGTGCATTCATGGAGTCCAACTCCTGCAACGGCTCGTTCCAGTCCGAATTGTTAAATTGGTAAAATAACATGAAAGCCAACGATTCGTTGGAAATGATCAGTATTAGAAAAACTTAACATTATACGATGTTGTTATTAGTATCACTGTGACCTTGATTTCCAACTCTTTAGCATTGTGAGAAGGTCACGGTATTAATTTAGTTTTTCGCTTTCATTTGTTTTTAAATTGTGTTCGTTCTCCTGACACGATTACTGCTCTTCAGTCTCCGATGAGCTATTCAGCTTTTTTTTTAATTTCAGAATCGTGCAAAATTTTATCTTTTTTTCCCGAGCTGATTCAGATCAGTAAATGTATATTTTATTAGTATGATCTAATTCTACTGACTTTTACAATTACGAGTGATTACATCTCCATATCAAGAATATATATATATATATATATATATATATATATATATATAGTACATTCAAATGAATGAATAAATATGAGTATAAATAGCAAACCATATATTGGTTATCACAAACTTGTTTAGTATGTTAGTCATGGACCAAATTTTGCTGTATCATTAAAAAACGCTGAATATCAATGATAGAGCGTACATAGATAGATAGATAGATAGATAGATAGATCTTTGACAGTACACACATACATATATGTATAATAGTATATTTAGTTTAAATGAAGAGTCTAATTTTTTAATAGCATTAATACTGCTGCATTTAGTTATTTTGTGTTTTTATATCGTCATATTTTTTTATTTGTTCATTTATTATACTTTACACGCTGTCAATGACACTAGTCTTCTCTCTCTCCTTCCACACACACACACACACACACACATATATATATATATATATATATATATATATAAAGATCTGAAGAAGTCCTGTTAATTTTTTTTCGTGTTTTTAAAAATTTCAAAAATGCGTAACAGGATGGAAATAAATTTATAATCCTATGTGACCGGTTTTGTTGTTTTTCTTAAAGAGTATATATATATATATCGCAACGTGTAAAAAAAGAAAACTCAATATTGGTGATAGAGCATGTTTATCCTTGTCAATTAAGTCTACAGAAAGAGTCAATAACGTTTAGTGATAGTTTCGAACACGATCATTATATATATATATATATATATATATATATATATATACCACGTGGCTATAAGTGTTCACCAATCGCTTCAGAGACCAGGGTTCAATCCTAGGTTGAGTCATACCAAAGATTCAAAAATTGGTACTTGATGCCATCTTGCCTAACACTCAGGATTATAAGGTACGTATCTAGGGTGAAATGGAGCAATCTCGGGAAAGAAGTTGCACCCTCACATACACCTCGTTGTAGTAGTAATTAAAAAAGAGCCTTCGGCTTATCCTCGACTACTGTCGCTAACTTTACTTATATATATATATATATATATATATATATATATATATCTTTAAATTTAACTTTCACACACACAAATATATATATATATATATAATTTTCTTTAAATTTACCACACACATACATACCATATATATACACACACACACACACACACACACACACACATATATATATATATATATATATATATATATATATATTACAGTATGTACATTTCAAAGGAAATATCTAATGTTTGAAATGTGGTTATACTTTTATGATAAGTGTAAATAAATATATCTTCTATGCTGTACGAGAAGAAAATTATAATTTGCGATCTGTTTTTGTACTATCACAAACATCAGTACGATGTGCCTTTTTTTCAATGTAAATATAACATAAAAACATAAAAAAGGGAAAATCCAAAAGATATTTACTTCAAAGCAAATGAATCAGAAATATTACTGACAACATTGGAATGTACACTTGTTTTTATTCTCGGTTTCTTTGCGGTTTCACTTTCTAAGTTTAATGGTATATCAACCTTTTTGAGTTATTTAATACCTAACCAACCTTGTAGAAGAACAGTAGTGGTGCTATTTAACACATTGCTCTTAGGATTAGGACGTTCTTGCCTTTCTTAATGACATTTGCTCGAAAGTTAACCTTCTAACCCAACTGGAGTTCGAACCAGCTTTTTGCGAAGTCACAGCGTCTCCCCCAATCTTATATCTTTTCTGAATTTGTCCAATGTTACTGCATTATTATAATAAGAGTTTTAGCAGTTATGGAAAAATGAGAGCAAAAATGAAATTTCACCTTAACAATAGAGTTTCTTTTAATCCCGTAAAGAGTCCAGTATTGTAAAACCTTACGGATTAAAAACAGTTAGTGGCTTGGTTTGGTTGTGTTTTATGGCATATCAACACGTGTGATTTATTGAATGCCAAATCCTGTTTATATATATATATATATATATGTGTGTATATATATTGTCATCCCCAGACAAACTGATTCGTTGTTTCACAACTCTTCAGTGCGGCTAGACACGCAGGATGCTTCTAACTGGGATCAAAACACACCTAACTTTACGCTAGACTTGGTATCTTACCACTCAGCCATTTCAGTAACCTTCTTCAGCTTGGGAATTATGATGCATTTTGTATTAGCTTTCTTTTTTTTTTTTTTACATTTTTAGCGCTATTGTTGTATAGTCGCAACCATGACCAACTATACAAACGCATAATACATATACATCTGCATATGCATGCAGAATCATAACGACGACACAATAAAAACGAGTAAAACTGTTCTTTAGAAAAATGTACCTCTCACTTTATTGAAAGGGTTGTCTGTGAGAGGGAGTTGGAGACCGAACAAAACTGCAACATATTGACCCCCACTCTTACGGCCATCAGCGTTTCTTTCCCGTTCTCCTAGGCTGTTCAACCGCGGGCCTGGGAGCCCAGCCTCTCTGGGACATGTTCCTCAATCCACCATCTTCTCTCGAACTCGTCTGATATCCAAACTGATTAATCGGGGGCCTGAGGGCTCCCTCTGCTGGTTGCTGGCTTTCTCTAACGCATCTTGTCTCCAACTGGTCTGGTCTCCAAACTGATTGAATTTCCTGTGCACTGAGTTATATAATAGTTCAACGTACACAATCTTCTTGTGGGCGTCACAATTTCGCACTCATTCAACCTGTCCACGGTTAAGGTTATAATATCCTGGTCGACCGGATGCACCTGTTATTTACACAGGTGCATTTCCTATTTTGACAGACCGGTCGGGTCGTAGGTCAATATACAACACTATCAGGTACCGGAGTGTTCAATTCGTTGGAAGAGCTTTAGATTACACTGGTGCTAGCCGTTAATTCCTTCGACAAAGTCCTAAACCCCCGGATAGGGGAGTGTATATATTGTCCTCCAGAGAGTGACTGTGTCATTGTATCACAATCCTTCAGTGTGGTTAGACACGCAGTATGCTTCAAGCTGGGATCGAAACCCACCTAAAGTGAGTAGTTTCTTGGTAACGTTATTTTTAAACGAACCAGAACTCATATTTGTTACATAGATATTTTCAAGGATAATTATCCAAAAACGGATATTTTTTTAAAATTAAGTATTCTTATCCAATACGAACTAACACAAATAATTTTCTGTTTCCTACATTGCTATTAAACATTACTAAATCTATTTAACATTAATAAACTGTAATCACATTAATGGTTTCAAATATAGTAAATGATTAATTTTCTCTATCGAACCCCAAGATGAGACTTTAAAAGCTCCAACCACTCTGTGTCAAAGTCGACCTTGGAATTATAACAATAAAGGGGTACTCCAACTTTTCTAAAACTCCAAGGACAGGAGTCTCACTAACAGATTATATAGACTCAAGATATCCAGAACAGTAGTCTCACCACTGGATTCAGTTTAGTTTCATACCCAGGACACTGTAAATTTTGCCATTTTAGCCAAGGCAGTAGAATACACTGACTGCATCTCAACAGATGTGTAAGACTGTCCAACTTGTGTTCTTGGTTTGACCCTAAATAATCGGGTGAATACGCGTTGACTTGGCGGGAAATGAGGTTAAGCGGGTTCTTAATAATGTATGTACTCTCACGCAGCTACATGAGTTAAGAAAGAAAAAGAAAGTTCTTCAGAATAGCGTCATTAACGAAAGGAAAAAAAAAATAAAAAAATTCGCCGACATGATTAGTCCTGGCAAAATGATGCACTACATCCTGAACTTGAAAACCTTTAAAAATGCTCATCATATTTAATTTGAGTTCACCCTTTGTCAGTACTGTTCAAAACTTTTTGAGTGCAGATACGAGAATTTTTATTTTGTGTTCAGTTTTTATAAAGGTATTTCAAGACATTATAATCAGAAAATATCTGGAAAAAGAAAAAAAATTCAAATTCGAATGCTATTCAATAAATAAGGGGAATTATATAACTAAAATTTTTCCGATTACTTTTTCCGCAGTGTTAGGGATTAGTTTGTAGAAAAAAAATTAATCACACTAAAATATTTGTTTTGAGACAATTCAAAATGACCTTAAATCAAACAGAAAACTCCCGACGGGAACAGAGGTCTGTCATTAACTTTTGCCAATCAAGAAGTACAAACCCGGCAGAACTTACAGAAGAATATGTGATGCGTCCAGAAAATTGCGTTTGGTTTTGATTTTATAGCAAATCAATCGTTGTAGGTTATTTAATGCCATTCTTGAATATACATATATATTAAGTATACATAAGAGTTGAGAATTATTTTTTTTAGATAACATTCCTAAATGAGTCTGAGCTCTTTTTTGCACACATTAAAATGTTTCCCAGGATTGTTATATAAGATCATTTAACATCAGTCATTCGTTTTCACAGTTTATTCTGTTTGATCCATAGATAGGCCCCTATTAGGTGTTACCACTCAGGGTCAGAGTGGACCTGGGAGCAATGATATTGAACGGGTACCTCACATAACCCAAATCTCTAAGGCTGGAGCCGAGTCATCAGATTGTTTTCATGATCAGGACACTCACTGGGGTGTAGTCTTACTCCAGTGCAGAGGTGCATTTAGTGTATTCTACAGCCCCAGTCGACTTGGCTGTACGGCAAAGCTTGTTAAGTCAAATACATTTTTACAAATGGGCTGAGCATATGTTTGCCTTAACAAGCCTGAGACAAATAAACCGTTCATGGAATGGATACACACTTTCCTTTAAAGAAAAATTTCGGACGCAGTGGTTAGTAAACAAAATCACTCTACAGTCTTTCTGTGGTATGAAAGGGCCCATCACTAACAATTTCTTTGGAAAACGCATAACTGTAAACAGTGCTTTTTGTTGCCAAATTTAACCAAATTTAATGAAAGATTTCCTGTCACAGTAATGTTGAGAACTGATGTACTTTCAGTTTTGTTTAATGTTTTTTTTTATTTGCTTTTAATAGTACTTTTGAGTTAGTCTGCAAAAAATATTTATTTATATTTTTTTTCTCTTGACAGACGTCCATTTAGATTAAGCAACAGATTTATTTTAACGTCAATCTCTGCAGAGAGATAGTACCTTCCCAACAAAAAGAAAAGAAACTGTGAACTTGATTTGCCATTAAATTGCATCTGATTCTGAAATCTCTGTTTTAGGGGTCAAGAACGTGTGGAGTACTCCTTCATAGTACTTAGTCCCAAGTCTACACTGACTCAAAGTAGATGAGACTTAGGGTTACATTTATGGGTCAAATAAACCTGTTTAAAAATTTTACATATCGGATAGGAATGCTTGAATCTCTTTAACTGTTTGTAAACTAATGACAAGAATAGGTAGTTGAAAACATATTAGACAAGAATAGGTACTTGAAAACATATAATTTGGTATGAATTATTCGTATTAGATAGGAGATACTAGAAACTATATGACTGTGTGCAAATAATTAGTTTGATATGGGAATAATTGATATATATATATATATATATATATATATATATCTGTGTGCAAGCAAATGATAATATATATTTCTGAGATGAGGTATTGTGTACATTATTTACATTTTTCGGACTATTTTTCATCATCTTTGTCGCCATGTTTATCACAACGTTTCGGCCGATGTACGCTCCGGCATTCTTCAGGTGGTTGGAATGTCGAATTTAACCCTTTATTTCGCTTACCAGAGTAGACTGTTCATGGCTCATAGAACTAGAACAGTCTACCCCGGTAAGCGAAATAAAGGGTTAAGTTCGACATTCCAACCACCTGAAGAAAGACGGAGCGTACAACAGCCGAAACGTTGTGATAAACATGGCGACAAAGATGAAGGCAATAGTCCGAAAATGGTAAATAATGTAGATTATCATTATATACAAGACAATGTTCGATTAATAAATTGTAGGTTCATTGTTGGTTTCTTTTTTAAATGGCACATAAACCTTCGTTAGTTATCTAATGTCAAAATAATACTTGTAGTAGGACAGCAGTTGTGGTCTATAATCAATTACTGGGGGTTTAGAATAAATCATACAATTTCTAAGGGTATTAGTCCGAAAGTGAATGCACGACTGGAGCTCGAACTCACTTAACGTTGTTACAGTTTAGCATATTAGCCACTAAGCTACAGGAACTTCCTTTGAAAACATCGATATAATTATAATCAACGAATATATGAATCAAATCGGTATAATATCACCAGTTAAAACGTTTAAAATCCAGTTAAAAATCAAGCTAAAACAAGCCAAAAATTTATTCATTCTCGACATTTTCTGGGAAACTGCGTTCCTAAATTCTTACTTCTTCCTCAGATCTCTTAATCCCTTTATCTCTTTAACTGGTTTTCTACCTGGAATGTTTGTTTATAATTCGGCTATTTTTTTTTTTTTCAGATTTTACCTTGACTCTTTTCAAGGTTTTGTTCTTCAAACCCTGGGATATCAGGTTTTAAACAGTAATTGTGAATTTCCTTATTTTAGGAGTTTGAATGATTTGGATCTCCCTGCTACTCTTAAGTTTTTTTGATAGTAAAATTTCATCACTTGGCTCCCAAGATTATCTGGGCTACTTTTAATTTTTCATTTTCAAATTAGTCCCTCCTACCTCACCCTCGATCTTCCGTTTCTCTTTGACTATTAGTCCCAATTCTTTTATTTATACTCTGACAAAAATATTATATACAAGTCTTACGGAAATTTACATCACACATGTAATGTACTTCAATAATCTAGTCAACGATATTTAAAAAAGAACTAAAATGTTCATTTACGGTATCATTTTTTCTTTTTTAGGGGTATGGTCGAAGCGACGGTATCATAGAGCGTCCTTGTTGCTCATTGGGTGATATGTGTTTTTCTGCTTTTGTTATCTTGTGCTGGGCCATTTTTGTCTGTCTTTTTTACGAGTGTGAGAGGTCGCTTGTTAAACGCTTAAAACGCCCATAGTGTTGTTTTTTGTTTCCTGGTTATTTTCGTTTAACTGGTTTTCGTGTTGTTAGTATAGTTTCTGGTCGATCTAATCAGTTTTCCACCACGATTTTCTATATAGTCCTCGAGTCGTTGTATCGATGCGTCAACACTGTCTTCAATTCTGGTGAGTCCTATTTCGTCCTCTCTTCTTGACACATATAGTCTGTCAACGTCATCGCTGGGATGCAAGACCTTACCCTGTTCATTAGTTTTCTTGTTCTCTGGTTTACTTCAAGAATGGTACCGAGTATCTCGCGATGGCTGTCCCAGCCGATGTATTTATCCCTTTGACAAAATTTTTGCTACATAATTTTGTTTCGAGTATTTTCCTGATTCTTCTAAGAGAGTCTTTTTAAAATGTTTTTTTTTTATTTCCACTTATTTAATGGTGTCAGCTTCCAATATCCCAAGAATTTGTAGGTTTCCTTTTTCCTGAGCGTTCTGATTACTACTTCTGGTAGTTCAACTCTTTCCGTCATGTCTCGTTTACCACTTTTCATTATTAGCATGGCGCATTTTTCAATGCCAAATTCCATTTTTATATATTGTCGGTATATACCCACAGTCTATATTACGGTTTCCAATTGTCCTTCGTTTTTGGTAAACAGTTTGATGTCGTCAATATACATCAAATAGTTGATCTTTTCTTGTGATTTACTGAATTTGTATCCGGCTGTGCATTTCCTAAGAATGTGGTTGAGTGCTAACATGGCTATCACGAATAATAATGGTGATAGCGTATTAGGGTTTCCAATTATCATAGTTATTGTTATTCTTGTGAGTTTTTCACGCCACCTTTGGCTGATGGTCTTTTAATGGAGACTGAGTGATAGCAAGCCACGTCAGGTGTCCAGGACTCTTCTCAGTTTTCAGACCGATCATAGCATTTCTATAGTTAGATGGTCTCGATTCTTCCTCCGATTTTAAATTCTTCCAGTCTTTCTAAGTCTGTGGGGACAATTTCATGCGTGCCAATAACAATTAGTTCCTCTGTTACTCTCCGCTTCCATAGCTTTTTTAGTTATCTGGCAAAGTCCAAAATTTTTTCTGTCTTTTCATTTCCTTTCATTTTCAATGTATGGTCCGCTGAGACGGCACAGTCCACTCGACTGCAGGTTGTCTTTTTTGTTAATTGTTATTTTTGTCATTGTTGTTATTATTACCCTTGTTAATAATTGTAGTAGTTGTAGTAGTAGTAGCAACAGTAGTAACAGCAGAAGCAGTAGAATTATTAATAGATCTATTTTTTCATGAGGACATTATCGTTCAATAGCTGCATTGCAGTCTCGGTGATATTATTATTGTTCTTATCCTAAATTACACGATGGTTTTCTATTACTAAAAATGGAATGCTTCCAGTATTGTATTTTTATACAACCAATGTCATCGTCTTCTGTCTATCTCTGTCTCTCACTCTCTATCCGTCGCTCTCTGTCTTTCTTGTTTCTTGGATTTCTTTCTATTTCTTCAACTTTATATGATTACGAGCAATTGCTTTTGTTGTGAGAGCTCACTTGTTTCTTGCACGTTTTCTTTTTCCTTTGTTTCTTTCCTTCAATTGTTCTTTGCCTCTTTTTAAAACAATGGCGCCCTTTTTTTCTTAACATTCCCTTCAGTTTTTAATACTTTCAGACATTTCTTAGCCTCTTCTTCAGACACTTGATATTCTGCTAAGGTTACTAGTAGCCTTAGGAAAAAAAAAAAAAGAAAATTATAACATTTTCAAACAATTACTGTTTCTATAGTAATGAATGAATTTCGAACGTTTCTCGCAGTTGCTTTCGTATATATATATATATATATATATATATATATATATATATATATATAATAGAGAGGGAGAATAGCGTACTCACATTGTCAACGACATTTTCTGACCGTCAGTCACTCGCCTATATCATCATCAGACCAAGTCTTTTAATGTGGTTGCAATTCATTTATATACTGTTGTGTAGGACATAACATGAAGAGTGATCCAGTTATTAAGACATTCTGGGAAGTGTAGGCTTGATGATACTGGGTGTTTTTTATAGGTGATTATATTATATGATACTAATTCTTTAATATGTTCATATATTGTCAGTTAATTTTGATTTATTAATTCCTTGTGTTTTTACCAATTATTTCCCTCCTTGCCAGTGTTTCACTCTAATTTCAACTGGTGGCCTTTTCCTGAAGTTTGAGTGACAGCAAGTCTTATCAAATGTCTAGGTTTGCCTTGTCGGCTAGGGCTGGGAATGCATCGACTGCTTCTCTGCAGAGGGGTAAGACCCCCACCCAATGAGTGTCCTGATATGACACTACACAATCTGATGGTGAGGTTCCGGTGATGTTGGAGCTTTGGGGAATGTACCCCTTTATTGCCATTACTCCCAGGTCCACTCTGGCCCAGAATGGAAGCACCTGATAGGGCCCTATCTATGGGTTAAATAAAACTAACTGCATATTTATGCTACACGGAACCGTTTGAATTAGAACTGTTTGACTAAACTGAATAGCTTAAATAGAAATTCTTTTGACATTTCAACTGTGCTTACATTTAAACAGCGTACTTATGCTAAACTGAATTGTTTTAAATGAACCTTTTTTGACATTGAAACTGTACTTACACTAAACTGAATTGTTTGATATAGAAGTGTTTTGACATTTAACTTTGTGTAAAGAAAAGCCGTACTCATGCTAAACTGAACTAGCTGAATTAGAACTGTTTTGACAATTAAAGTGTGTACTCATGCTAAACTGAATTGTATTATAGTAAGAATATTTGCATTAAAATGGATTCGGCGTTAAATAACCTACAAAGATTGATATGCCATAAAAGCCAACCAAACAGTGTCCTAGTCAGTATTCCTGCTGGATTTTGGATGTTCGTTGTTTGTATTTCGATTTCCAACTCTATCAGCCCCCCTCACCAAAAGGTTTAGGGATCATTCCGTTTTGAATGTTTTTTAAAATCTCTCTATCTATCTATCTATCTATCTATCTCAATGGAAGAAAGATTTGATAAGCATTGAAGTAGCTTTATAAATACAATGTTCAGCAATAGAACAACTTCATCTTGTCACATGATTGGCTTAATGAGTAGCGTTTTCGCCAATGGCCTGAGAGACCTGGGTTCAATCCCAGGTCGAGTCATACCAAAGACTCAAAAAACAGTACATGGTGCTGCCTAGCTTAGCACTCAGCGTTATAAGGTAAGGATCTAGAGTAAAGTGGAGCAATCCAAGAAAAGGAATTGTGACCCCCTATACATCGGCGTGATAGCTATTGAAAGTAATTTTAATTACTTTACCAGTCATTTATTTTCTGAAACTTGTGGAGACCATTTCAAGGCACCAGCAACAATTGTTACCATGATGTTCCATAGCTTTTATAGTTCTCTGGCAAGATCTAAGTATTTGTGTATATTTTTGAGATTTTACATTTTCACTCGATTGTAAATTCAATTTGCAGCTGATGGCAAGTTCTTTTTCCTTGTCAATAAATCATTTTTTTTTTACTGTGATTATAATTTTACTCCATGAGAATTTTTCACATCAACTTCAGCTAGTGGTTTTTCACTTGAGTCCCAGCGACAGTAAACATTTCATGTCTCCAGAACTCTTTTGAGCATTCTTGCCGATTTTGACAATTATGTGGCCTGGATAGTCTCGATTCTTCCTCTGATTTCCTGCTCCTTCAGTCATTTTTCCAATCATTTGGGGACTCTTCCAAGCGCACCAATAACAGTTTGTGAAACAGTTAATTCCATATTCCAGTGTTTTTAGTTATCTGGCAAAGTCTTCGTAATTTTCTTTTTTTCTTTCTTTTTATTTCATGCTGTGGTCTTTTGGGACGTTAATATCCACTAGCCAACAAGTCCTTTCTTCTTTTTTTCATCTACAATTGATTCAGTCTTCTGGTTACAATTTGGAGATCAATTTGTATTTCGAAATCCTTAAGGTATTTTATGCTTTTCCTTCTCAAAGACAAATAATGGTTTATGCATATACCTTTTGTATTAGGGTGAAATTTCGATTTTTTGCACAGTTCCCTGTGAATCCTCTTACCCATTTGGTCATGCCAAGTCTTGAACTCTTTTTTTTAATAATTTTCTATTTTTACTTTTCACGAGATTAACTGTTTCATCAATGTCTCCACTTCACCTCTACTTGTGACTCTGTTGCGTACTATATTATTATTATTATTATTATTATTATTATTTACTCATTGAGTGTTTTTCACATCAGCGTTAGCTAATGGTCTTTCAGCGGAGTTTGAGTGACAGCAAGTCTCCTCAACTCTCCGGGACTCTTTACAGTATTCTAGCTGTTCTCAATAATGCTGCAGTTTGGATCGCCTCCACTCGTCCTCCAACTTCTAAGTCATCCAGTCCCTTTAATAATCCTTAAGTTACTATACCAAAAGCACCAATCACAATTAGTTTTATTGTCACCTTCATGCTCCATAGTTTTTTTTTTTCAATTCCCTTGCAAGGTCGAGGTACTTATCATTTTTTTCACATTCTTTCAGTTTTATTCTGTGATCACAACCGGGACAGCAAAGTCAACATTTTTTTCAAATTCTCTTTTTTTTTTTGTTGTTGATTATTATTAGGTCTGGTCTTCTGGCCGAAATTATTATTATTATTATTATTATTATTTAGAGTTTTTCACATCAGTGTTAGCTGATTGTTTTTCACTGGAGTTTGAGTGACAGCAAGTCTCCTCAGGTCACCAGGACTCGCCTCAGGATTCTAGCCGTTTTCGGCAGTGCTGCCATTTGGATAGTCTTTACCCGACTGTCAACTTCCAAGTCCTCCAGGACTTTTAATAATCTTTTAGTTATTGTGCCTAAAGGAACAATCACAATTTATTATTATTATTATTATTATTATTATTATTATTATTATTATTATTAGTGAGTTTTTCACACGACTGATAGCTGATGGTATTTCTATGTAGCCTGATTGAGAGCAAGTCTCCTCGTCTCCTGGAATCCTCAGAGTATTCTCGCCAATCACAACAATGGTGAATTTTAGATCGTCTGTCTTCGTCCTCCAATTTCAAAAACTTCCAGCCCCTCATGAAACTTTTAGGAATCGTTCCATGTAGTATTTTTTCTTTATATATATATATATATATATATATATATATATATATATATATATATATATATATAAAGAAAAATACTACAAGGGGTTGCAGAAAAAATTCCATGGCATTATATATATAAATCTGATATATGCTTATTTATTATTATTATATAGTAGCTCTATCCTGGATATTGAGCACTCTCCATATTATATTGTATTTGGATTGCCACAAACCCACAATGCGATGTGGTGACAACCAACACTGTTATAATATATATATGTATATATAGTAGGTGAGTATGTTGAATTTGATACTGATAGGACAACAGTCATTAAATGGAAAATGAATTTTAAAAAGTATCATCATATAAAGATAATTTGCTGATTATACCTTAAGGAACATGTGTGCATATTAGAACACCCGGATGCAAGTATTTTGTTAAACAGTAAAACCAATTTCAAATTACATTTATTTGAATGAAGTTCCCATCAGAAAGTCTCCTCCTCAGCTTGTCTGCATTGTTAACTTGAAAAAGAAAAATAGTCGTAAAATGAAAAGAAAAAAAAATATGTGAAGAAAATAAAATAAAAGATGTGGGAATTCTAAATAAAGAAAAACAGAAACGATTTCTTATTCATTTAACTTTCGCCATCCAAAATCATCCTCTGCCATGCCATCTTTTGCCTTTTGCCAAAAAGAATATATTGGACGAAATTTTTCTAAAAAAAGATTAATATCCATCAGAGGATCAAGTTATTGAAACGCAGTGAACTCAGAGTCATGGAAAAAGGAATATTCGGAAGGATTTTACACTTTAGGTTTTGAATTTTCTCTGTTTTGATAAAGCGCTCAAACACACACACACACAGACACACACACAGACACTTGCTACAAATAAACTACCTTAAAATTCCCTTAGTCAACGTAATCCGCTTGTAGCCGTGTGGTCTGAAGCCTTAGTCTATCGTAAAGTTGGACGGGTTTCGATCCCGGCTTCGAGCGTCCGCGGGTCGAGCCACACTGAAGAGTTCTGATAGAACGGAACAGTCTGTCTGTGGATGACAGTATATA
The DNA here is from genome assembly GCA_963585895.1 of Sepioteuthis lessoniana. Taxonomy (NCBI): domain Eukaryota; kingdom Metazoa; phylum Mollusca; class Cephalopoda; order Myopsida; family Loliginidae; genus Sepioteuthis; species Sepioteuthis lessoniana. Next base: position 23,555,417 of record OY757910.1, on the reverse strand, counting down.
TATATATGTGTGTGTGAATGGGAGGAATTTGGATGTCCGATATTATTTTGAATGACTTTCTCTTGATGGAAATTGCGCAAACAAACAATTACCTTAAGTATATATATATATATATAGTTTTTAATAACTTACCACTGATGGAAACACTACTTAGAAGCTCGGCATGAGTGCTAAAGAATTACTTTGCTATCATTATAAACAACTGTGATACAAGGCTAGACCACCTATCCGGCGTAGACGAATAATTTAATTAGAATGGCTCCAGAATCATCATCTAAAGCGGCTTTGTTGTCGGCACAGCATTTCTTTTCATTTTTTCTTGCAACACGTGTGTGAAACGTTATACATAATCCCCATTCAGACAAGCAACGGACAATAAACACATATACTTAATATCCTTTGTGCTTATGCACAAGAATATGACTGTATCTTTGCCATCAAGCAGGTTAAAAACCACTCGAGGATTTCTCATCAAAAATTTTCGAATATTTCTTCGGTGTATTTGTAAAAATTGTGTTCTCATTCGTTTAAATTTTATCTTTATTTAATTCCCATTCCCCCATTTTTTCTTCTTTATGTACAAATCACTTAGAGTTTTAGATACTGCCTCAATGTCAAGGACAAACACAATTTACAACTCAAATCTAAAATTAACAATAACCACACATTTAAGCTCATTTTTTTCTTCCAGAAATTCGAGTTATTTTAAGAAAATGTTTATCACATTACCATGTCGCTTTTGCGAGTAACTCTAAATCAACAAATTTTTCAGCATTTTCTTCTTTTTTTACTTTATTTGGTTCCCACCAGATGTGTCCTCGAAATCCCACTCAAATTCTATCAAGAATCATCATCATAATCATGGCGTGCTGACAACACGGATTCCCTTGACTATGTCTCGCCATCCGTCCCTATCGGCTATCACTCTTGGTAAGTCTTTGAGACGGCTTCTGCACAATGATGGTCAAAGTAGATTATAGCTGGTCGGCCAACACAGATGGGTCCACGCGTTGGAGTCTATTAGTGAACGTCCTTTATAATTTCGTCTTTACTTCCCTTGTCGTGCCCAGAATATCTTTTCTGTGTGATGAGCTGCCTGTACCGGTGCATTTTTGTTCTTTGTTAGTCCAAAACAACACGTGCTTCATTTGTGTAGTTCCAATCTAACTTTTTCTAGAAGCGTTTCCAAGTGGTGCGGGCATACAGTTGAACTAACATGGCTACAACTTTAAAGAATTCATTTAAACAACCCCAAATGCTTATTTTCATCACGCCTATTCCTGTTGGCTTCAATATTCTTCAAGATTGATATTAGGTGTATTTCACTGCCTCTAGTTTTTATACCTTTTATTTATGTACCACTAAACGCTCTTCCATCTCTGGGTTCACACATTTCAGCGCAATTGCATCTAAACATCGACCAGAGATAGAAATGTTAGGTTCTCCAGGAGATGGAGTTAATACAATAAGGTTCTTCAGATTGAAGACGAGTCTCAAAATAGCGCATGTTCCGGCGAAAAGAGTCATCATGGCTTGTATGTCTTCTTTAACGACATCTGGATCCTTAGTGTCAAGGAGCTCCGGAACGAGGGTCTGGAAAGACTTCAATTATGCGTTGAGGTGTTGGTGTGGGAACTCAAAGACTTTATTTGATGATTTAAGGTGAATGTAGATGCCGATGTCTCAATCGTGGAAAACGTACCATACGATTTAACCCATAGGAGTTGGATAAGGGATTTAAATAATTTTCCTAGGGGTATTAGCTCGAAAATAAACTTAATACCGTGAATGTAGTGTGAAATCGTTTACCTCGAAGTCGCAGTCCAGCACGCAAGCAATTCACTCAGGAAATTAGGAAGGTCGGTAGATTTTAATAGATAATCGAAAGTAAGAATAGGATTTGTCTAAGGGGGTAAGAAGGTTAGATTTTTATAATGTTTGTTAAAACACAAGTTTGCGAATCTAGTTCGGTCAGAAGTCAGTAGACAATGACATGATTTTCTAAAGAAATGGGGAGACTACTCGAGAACGGGGTTATTTACTAGAAGCCTGGAAACCATATATTCTAGGAAGCAATCAGATGTATAGACCAGTTGCGACCCAAGGCAGTGAGGGTTGTGCTGACGGTCGAACGTCTTCCCTCGCTCACCAGTGTGTGGTTTCGTTGGAATTCATGGCATATCAACCACTGCGGGTTATTAAGTGTCAAATTCTGTTTATACATAGATATTAAATATGATTTGTAAACAGATTACATAGATAAATAAAGATAACAAGCCTCCGCTCATTTTTTGCACACTATTATATAGTTTTGATTTCAATGAAAGTTTGTTTTGGTTTTATGGCATATCAACGCTTGTAGGTTATTTAATGCCTAATCTATTTATATGTAAATAATCAGTTATATTTCAAACAATTCAGTTTAGCATGAGTACACAGTTTAATTGTCAAAAACATTTCCATTTCAAACTATTCAGTTTATTGAAGCAGTTATATATAACAATTCGGTTTAGTGTAAGTACTGTTCCAATGTCAAAAACACTTCAATTTCAAATAATTCAGTTTCCCATAAGCACGTAGTTTCAATGTAAGTACGTTTTAATTGTCAAAAACATTTCTATTTCAAGCTATTCAGTTTAAACAAACAATTCAGTTTAGCATAAGTATGCCGTTAGTTCTATTTAACCCATAGATTGGGACCTCTCAGGTGCTATCCCTCCGGGCCTGAGTGGAACTGGGAGTGATGGCAATAAAGGGGTATTTAACATTCTCCAAAGCTCCAGCATTGCTAGAACCTCGTCATCAGATTGTTAAGTGTCATTTTCAGGACACTCGTTGGGGGGGCGGTCTTACCCTCTGTAGAGAAGCAGTCGGTGTATTCTACGGGCCCAGCCGACTGGGCAAAAATAGTTTCGAGTATTTCTATCAAATACGAATAGTTCTATTTATTATTAATCATTTGTTTGGACAGAGTTAAATAATTCTAAGTATTACTTTATAAGTCGTAATTTAACATCAGTCATTTGTTTACAAACAGTTTGTAGATAATCTTTAAATGAGTTAGTACTAGTTGGCACATTAGTATTGCTGCTGTTTCTACACATTTAAAAGATATCAAACAGTAATAATTCTGTTTGTTATTAATCATTTGTTTGCAGACAGTAAAGTGTTATTGTTATTTAGCCCCAATTATTCTGTTCAACACTATTCTTTCACTAGCACACAGACAAATGGTTCCAAGTGTTGCGTTACCCAGTCGGCCGGGGCTGAAGAATACACTTCCTGCAACTCTGCAGAGGCGTAAGATACCCCTGCAATGTGTGTTTTGGATATGACTCTAAACAATCTGATGTTGAGGTTCTAGTAATTATGGAGCTTTGGGGAACGCAGAGTACCCCTTAATTGGCATTGCTCCCAGATCCACCCTGGTCCAGAGTGGTAGCACCAGATAGGGTCCTATCTATGGGTCAAATAGAACTAAACAGTGTACTTATGCTAAACTGAATTGCTTGAAATAGAATTGTTTTGACTTTTAAACTGTGTACTTATGCTAAACTTAATTGTTTGAAATAGAACAGTTCTGACATTTAATTTTGTGTGGACAAAAACTATACTTAATCTAAACTGATTTGTTTCAATTAGAACTGCTTGTCTAAAGTCAATAGCAAGAAATAGAAATGCTTTTGACGATTAAACAATGTACTCATGCTAAACTGAATTGTTTGAAATCGAACTGATTATTTGTTTGTCAATGGATTTGGCTTTAAATAACCTAAAAAGATTGATATGCCCCAAAACCCAAACAACTAACTAATCAATCAAACAAGCGTTGCTATGTTATACAATTAATTCATACATTTTAAATGTCAAACAGTTCTATTCTAGATAGGTGGGTGAACCTGGTTAGAGTGAACCTGGGATAAATGGCAATGAAGAGGTACTCAACATTTCCCAGAGCTCCAGGACTGGAGCCTCGCCATCAGATCGTTTATTTTCATATTTACGATACTCGTTTGGGTTGAAGTTTTACTCTTCAGCAGAGATACAGTCGAATATTCTCCTGCCCCAGCTGATTTGACTATCGCCAACCATAATTGCCCACAAGAAGAACGTAGACAATAGAGTGAAGAGACTGATTTTCGAAATCGAATGGAACCGAAATCAGTAAACTTGAGGGATCAGTGCCTCAGTTAACATTATGAAGTGTGATACGCGTCCTATGGTCAGGATCAATCAAAGAGAAAGAGTTATCAATAAAGAGAATCGATCAATTTTATTTATTTTTTTCTTTGTTCAGCTGACCCGTAGCTTATACAAGTTCGACCAAACCCGGCCGGCGATAGATCTCCATTTGGAAACAAATACAAAATGGGATGGGGAATTATCGGCTAACCGGTGAGACTGTACAGGTCTCGACCATAACTGGTTCATAACGTGATCCACTTCTTTGCCAACCATCACAAAAATAGGACTGTAATTATACGTGTGATATCTGGCGTACTATGAATGTCTTGTGTTGAAATCTCAGATTTGATTGCATGGTTTCAGACGCCGTTAGTTTCAATTAGGAGCAATATTTTGTCATTTCCATAAAATTAGTCTTTACTTTGCGTTGTACTTCAATTTTTTTTTTTTAATCAGCGATCGGGAACGTTACTCTCTATATTATACAGGGTGATCCATAAATGACTGACACATTTTTTTAAGTCATGTAACTTTCTCTTTTTTAATTAAATTTGTTATATTATGTGTCAAATAGTGTAGATAATCTAATGAAAAAAAAACCAGTAAGTTACAGGTTGAAAGAATAAACTAAAATAATAGAATTTTTCTCTGGACATCGGCATAATGGTTAGAGTATTCGCCAATGGCCTGGGAGACCTGGGCTCAATACCAGGTTGAGTCATACCAAAGGCCCAAAAATAGTACTTGATGCCTCCTTGCTTAGCACTCAGCATTATAAGGAAAGGTATGAATCCAATTATTATCCCTCCAGCTATGGGTAAATAGTAGGGCAGACTGGGTTCTTCAGCCTTGGTGAGGCAACTAGTCTAGGAGAAGGAAAACTCTGAATTCAAACCTGTTAAACTTCGCTGAAAAATTGACCTTGTGTCAAATCCCGCCCGAGCGGAGGGGTAGGTAAATATGGGCATTATAAGGTAAGGATCAAGGGTAAAGTGAAGCTATCCAGGAAAAAAAAGTAACGCCCTCCCCTACACCTTAGTGTAGTAGCTATCAAAAAGGGAGCTTTCGGGTCACTCTTGATTACGATCGCCAACTTTACTTTTTAACTTTTTATTTAATTGACACTTCTACAATTTCCACAGAAAGAAAATACAGCGTCACCCATTTTATGGGGAGTATCTTCCAAGTAAAAACGTGATAAAGAACTTAGAGCAGGGATTTAAAACTCGTAACCCATTGACAGACAACCCACAAAGCGATCATTGCAAAAGTCTTTGCACTGAGATAGCAGCGAAAGTTATTTTCCCCTGAGTCAGAATTTTATTGCTCACTGTATATTTTCAAATTTGAATGTCTCGTAGATATTTTGGTGTCTGGTTGGATGGAATTCAGTTATGAATAGAGCACAATGATAGTATTAGGCATCTAAGTAGCTTTTAGGTAAATAAATAGGTATTTAAATAAATAAACAGATTTTTAGCTAAATGAATATGTTTTGTTACATGAATAAGCGTTTAGCTAAATAAATCGATGTTTAGCGAAGTAAATAGGTGTTCAGTTAAAAAACAACGCTATTGAAAGAAGCATGATGAGGATAAAATTCCATGCAAAGCAGTAAATGTCTTTTAAAAAAAATTAGTTAGGTACCATTGATTTGATTTTAAAAAATTGATTTGATTCTTTAAAAAATTAGATAGGTATCATTGATTTGATTAAAAAAAAATTGATTTGATTTGATTTTTTTTTAAATTAGTAAGGTACCATTGATTTGATTAAAGAAAAAAAAAGAAAAAAGAACATAAAAAAACAACCAAAAAGAAAAAAAAAACAAAAACAAAAAAAAAAATGAAAAGTCAATAATTCAACTCATAAATTGTCCATAACACCACTTACACACAAGCGTCTTTGTATGGGAATGTAAGCATTTATTCGATTTCCCATGAGGCCAGAATGTAACATAAGATCAGTTTAATGGGGATGGGGCTATGCAGGGAGCAAACCTCCCCATAGCGGTTTCGGAAATTGCTTGAATTATGACTGTTAAACCCTCCCTTAAAGCTTTTAGAAGAGCGGCAAAATAAAACATTCAACTAAGCGGTTTATTATTTTTTTGTTTCAGGAGCCGAAAGGATCATTTTTTAAAAGAAAGAACTTCTTGTAATTGCTTTTTTCACTGCATACCAGTGACATTGATACATTTTTGTTATGATATGCAAACTTTCCTCAATTTTTATTTGAAAGCTAAGAGATTGAATACACCGTTGGATTCAATTATTGATTTACTGATGTTCAACACACACACATATATACACATCCCCGAAAGATGACATAGACTGACAATATGTGTCAAGAAAAGAAAGAGGAAGAGCACACGCCAATACTGAAGATAGCGTCAATGCATCGATGCAACAACTTGAAGATTACACGAAAAGGTGCAGAGGAAGACTTATTACAGCAACCAGAAACAACAAAAACAACACAAGTATCAACAGAACAACAATAACTAGGGAAACAAAAATTGGAAGAAAAACGGCTCTATGGATATTCCACGCGTCAAACTGAGGAAAACTCACTCGACAAGACCAGGACATGACTAATAAAGAGGAACCTTAAGAGAGAAATTGAATCTCTTCTAATGGTAGAAAAAAACAAACAACAACGCCATAAGGACAAAATATATTTAAGTATAAATAGATAAGACACAACAAATTAGCAAATGTAGATCATAGAGAAAAAAAGATCAATCACATACTACGTGAATCCAGCAAATTATCGCAAAAAGAGAATAACACTAGACTCGACGGGATGGAAAAGGTGATCTACTGAGAATTGCTCAAAAAATACGAACAAGAAGTATATGCACAAACCAGAATCCATCGTGAAGAATAAGACGCCCAAAGTTTTCTGGGATTTTGCAATACAAACGGATCACTTAATATCGGCCATACGACAAGACCTAGTGATAGTGAGGGGAAAAAAGAGAACTTGCAGAAATGTGGACGTTAACATCTCAGCGAACCACAGAGTAAAAATGAAAGAAAACTAAAAGAGAAATAAGTAACTAAACCTTGCAAGAGAACAAAAAAACAATTGAACAAAAAGGTGACTGTGATAGAAGATCTAAATTATTTTCTCCGAACAATCCCAAAAAGCTTGGTAAAAGGACTGGAAAACTTGGAAATCAGAGGACAAGTAGAAACCATCCCAGCAACAGCATTATTAAGATCAATCAGAATATTGAGGAGAGTCCTGGAGACCTGACGAAACTCGCTCCCACTCCAGAGATTAAACATCAGCTAACGCTTGTATAATAAACTATCAAAGGAGTAAAAATAAGTCAGTATATAGGAATAGAATTTGGCATAGAATAATAAGCCATGCCGATAATGAGAAGTGGAAAAGACAAATAACGGAAAGAAAAGAACTACAAAATCAAAAAAGAATTCGAACACTTGGAGAAAAGGAAATTTACAAGTAGTAAGGAATAACGAAAGCGGACACCATCAAACCAAAGAAGGTGAACAAAAACATTAAAACAGTTTATTTCAGGTGAACGTGAAAACTACTCGAAACCTAACTATATAATAAAGATCTCGTCAAAGGGATAAACACCTGGGCTGTCTCCCTTGTAAGATATCTGGACCATTCATGAAGTGGACGAAGGAAGAGGTTCAAAAATTGACCAGAGAACAAGAAAACTAATGACGATACATACGAGAGATAAGAGAGCCAAAGTATACGTATCAAGAAAAGATTAAGGTAGAGTACTCGCCAGCATTGAAGATGGAGTCCATAAATCGATACGAGGACTGAAAAATTAGAAAACATAAATTGGAAGTAAAACAACTGTATGGATATTTCGAGCGACAAACTGACGAAATCTAACACTAGAACACCTGGACATGGCTAAGAAAGGGAAACTTTTTTGAGAGAAAATGAATATCTTCTAATAGTAGCACAAGTAACTGTCATAATGAACAACTGTTGAAATACCTAAGACGCAAAAAAATACCAAATGTCGGTCATGTGATGATTGGGACGAAATGATTAGTCTCATAATAAGGTAATGCAGAAAAAATTCAGGAAAAGGTTATAAGACTAGACATGATGGAGGTACCCGTGGTGTAATGGTGTAATGGTGGTGTAATCCAATTATTCTCCCTCCAGCTATCGGTAAATAGTAGGACAGGCTGATTTCTTTAGGCAACTAATCTAGGAAAAGGAAAACTCTGAATTCCAAACTGTTAAAACTCCGCTTAAAAATTGACCTTGTGTCATATTCTGCCCGAGCGGAGGGTTTGGTAAATAGGATAAGACTAGACATGATTGGGTAGAGAAGGTGATCCACTGGTAATAGTGCAAGACCTTATAATTTGAGCACACTGCTAATTATATATTTATATGCCAGAAACCGTCCTGTAGAATGAGACAAACGATTTCGAGATACAAACTACCGAATCCCGGCCATATTACAAGACCTAGTGATAATTAACAAAACGAAAAAAAAAAAAAAGAAACCTCTCGCTATGAGGACTTTACAAGCAAGACGGTCTACCGTGAATAACAAAGAAAAGCAAAAGAGGGACAAGTTCTTTGACCTTGCAAGAGAACTAAAAAAATATTGTACATGAAAATGACAGTGGTATGAATTATAATTGGCGGGCTCGGAACTGTTCCCTTTGGAATTGGTAAGAAGACTGGAAGATTTGGAATCGGTGGACATGAGAAGGTCATCTAAATTAATGCATTACTAAGATTGACTAAAATGCTGAGAAGATTTCTGGAGAATTGAGGTGACTAATTCTTGCTCAAACCCTGAGAATAACCATCGGCTAACGCTGGTAAGAAATACTTACTAGGGAATACAGGAAGCAGACTCCATCAATCAAACGGAAATGAAGAAAAATAAAAGAATATCTTGAAAGAACATGAAACTGCTCGAAACTAAACTCAGCCGCAAAAATCTCATGAAAGAAGAAACTCGGGGTCATTCTTTTAAATGAACGAGGAAAAACCTTGAGGAAATGAACCAGAGGTCTATACAACAGAAATGGAATTTGGCATCGAAAAATGTTTCAAGCTCATATTGAAAAGAGGAAAAAAGACAATAGGAGTAGAACTAGCAAATCAAGAAAGAATCAGAACATTTTAAGAAAATGACAATTACAAGTACATAGGAATATTAGAACAAACAAGCGGAGATGAAAAGAATATTAAGAAGAGTATTTGTGACGAATTTCTTGAAACTTCTCAAAACAATCTGTTCCCCATTATGGAACTCAGTACCATTCTTAAAATGTAAAAAAAGGGGGGGGGAAGAACTTCGACAAATGGATCAGAGGACAAGGAATTTGATGACGATGCACAAAGCTTTGCATCTGAGAGATTGTTTAAACAGTACATATGAAGAAAAGAAAAAGAAAAAGGACGCACCAGAATTGAAGATTGCGTGTAAGCATGAATATGAGGACCAAAGGACAATATCAAAATGAGCAAAGAAAGAATATTTTCGGAAGTTCATAATGCCCAATTGATCAACAGTAACTAGGAAACAGAAATGGGAAGAGTATTTCAAGCGAAAAACTGGTGAAATCTCACAAGAAGACCTGAACATTTTAATGAAAGGGAAACCTTAAGAGATAAACTGAATCTCTTCTAATTGCAGAACAAAACAATGCCATAAGGACCAATTATATTAAAGCGGAAATCGATAAGACGCAATAGAATGGCTAGCGGACATTATGGGATGACTAAGACGAAACAATTAACCACATCATGAGTGAATGCTGTAAACTAACGTAAAAGTAGTATAAGACAAGACATAACTGAGGGAGAGGGAGATGATACACTGGGAAGAAATTGAAATGTGACAAACCTACCAAATGGTATATGCACAAAGCAGAACCCGTCAAAAAGAATTAGACGTGAAAACCTCACGGGGATTTTAAGATACAAACAGGTCACCTTATCCTTGCTAGAACATCAAACCTAGATATGATTAATGAAAATCAACAAAAAAAGAGATAATATGCTGTACAGTGGATTTTAACGTCCTAGTGGAACACAGAGTGAAAATTTAAAAAATAGGAAATATGTGCTAACAAATGTGAAATTCACAAACCAGAATCCAAACTACAAAACAGACCCATAAAATTCTTTGGCGAAAGAGATCACCCACTCCCATCCTGAAGACCAGACATAGTATCAACTACCAAGACAAAAAGAATTTGTCATTGTTGTAACCTAACAACAAATTTACTAAATGAGAAATAACCAAAAAATGAAGTTGGAAATGAAATAAAACTCTTTATAACATTAACAAAATACAATACTCACCGGTGGCGTGAAGAAGGTAACCACTGCTAGTGGTGACTACTTAGTATATTTTCTCCCAATCAAAATAATGTCCAACGTATTTATCATATTTACCGACCCCTCCGTTCGAGCAGGATATGACACAAGGTCAATTTCTTAGCGGAGTTTAACAGGTTTGAATTCAGAGTTTTCCTTCTCCTAGACTAGTTGCCTCACCAAGGCTGAAGAACCTAATCTGCCCTACAATTTACCCATAGCTGGAAGGAGATTAATTGGATTCATACCTTTCCCAAGGGTATTAGTGCTATGTGAAATGCAATCAGTCTCGTCCAGGAATTTGAACTCGTGTCACCGTGTTCATTTCCTACGACGATAACCATTACACCACGGTGTCCAACGTATTTATGATGAATGGGGTATACCCATAAATGTTCATAGGTAGTGCATATAACAGTCATCTTGTCGATTTTGCAGTTCACAGCGGATCACATTGTGAAAAAGAAACAAAGCGAAAAGAGAGAAAATGTTTACATTTTTTCAGAGAGATGTAAAAGCTGGGAAACATGAATGTGATAATGATACTTATTGTTAATGGTTCTCGTTGAACAGTTCCCAAAGACTTAGAAAAATTCCTGGAGGAATTGGAAATCAGAGAGAAAACCAAAATCAGAGGAGCCTTAGCATTGATTGAATTGGCCAGAATACTCCAGGAGACTTAATGTTTATTAGTTTCCTCTGATAGACCACCAGCTAAACTCATGTGTAAAACTTGCAATGTGTAAAATAGTAAAATGTTACTTGTGCATACTAATTTAGCACAAGTTTCATCCATTTTTGAAACTGGTATTTGTCGTACTTCCTACTAACCAGACGAGTACCGCACAATGACATTTTAAAGGTGGGGCCGGGCACAGGGCCGGAACCAAAACGTGCTTGTTGGCTCCAAATACGCCTTAGGCCCCGTCAGCATTCCCCTAAAAAGAGGTGCCTCATGCACAAGGCGATAAACCGAGCACCCCCGGAGAGGGTAACAGCCAGGAGAGACCGCACTCTTGAGCTCGAGGAGAACCGCTGTTAGCGCACGGCTTCCAGGTATACAGGCCAAGCTGCCTCGACCTCACCAAGCGAAAACACACTCGACCCGATCTGTGAACCAGCTAACACAGCCGGCTAAAGTGCGTCTCGGCCAGTGGCCTTGCACAACGTAGCCGACACAGATAAAGAAATCGAGTAAGCAGTCGCAGCGCAATGTCGAACTATTCTCTGAAACCTTGATCCGGTGGCCATGCAACTCTTATCGTCGCTGATATGCAGCGGCCACAGGATATTAGTCATTGTAGTTTTGTTATGTTGATATAGATTGAAATCCAGTTTCTCTCTTCTGATTTTCATTTCTTACTTATGCCAATGTCACCTCATGTGCAATTCTTTTTGGAGTTGGAAGTATATGTAGAGTCGTTTTTCTTTCCATTTTTGTTTATTGGATTTTATTATATTGCTTTTCTGTTTATTTTAAGATGTTTCTGTTCTTCTTTACACAACCTGCTGAAATCAAAGTATAATTGTTTTTGTTTCTGTATTCTTCGAGTTCCTAAATTCCTGCGTCTACGCTATTGTCAATGCTGGTGATTCTTCTTTTCTGGGTTTTCTTTTATAGAATTTTTTGTAACATCTCTGGAGTGTAAGACCTTGAGAATAGTCATGAATTTCCTCGTTTTATTAACCATTTTCCTGGTTTCCTCTCTTATTTGGTTTCAGAACGATCATCTCGTTGATTGCTTAATTTTAAGGATTGTCAACACGTTGGGCATTATTTTTGCGTCAAGGTTAAGGAATCATGTTCATTCTGTATATTTACATTTTTATGTAGTTGTTAAAGGGGTAATTAATTAGAGTTTCATGTGTACTATCAATAAAAGAGCCCATACGAAAAAGTCTGGAAACTTATCGTATGCACCTCGTATAAAGAAGTGGGAAAATCTTGTGCGACTAATGTGTAATCGGAATATAGTGAGCTGTTCCTTTCTGTATTTTCTAAAAACTGGTTTTTATTTTCTTAAAATGGGGTTTATCTGTAAAATGTCATTGTGTATGACATGACCTACGAGGATCATTAAATAAGTTTCCAGACTTTTTGTATGGGCACTTTTATTGATAGTACCCACATGAAACTCTAGTCCCTTTGATGTAGTCTCATCCGACTGCAATGCACTTGATGTACCGTTCCAACAACTTCTGGAAGGCCTCATTGAAGTCCTCTTGTGTGAGCATGTCAATGACCTTCGTCATATCCTCTTTCATATCCTCAATTGTCTCATAACGACAACCTCTGAGCTTAGGAAATAACCAAAAGACACAGGGAGCAAGGTATCGACTATAGGGAGGGTGAGGAACTGTCTTGATGCCCATCTTGGTTAAATAGTCTGTGACAAGGATGGAATTGTGGACTGGTGCATTGTCCTGGTGGAAATGTCACTGACCCGATTTGAAGAGTGCTGGCCTCTTCCGACGGAATCTCTTCCTGAACTCCCTTAAAACCTCAACATTGTAACCCTAGCCGTAACCCTTTGGCCAATCAACTCTGGTGTATTGACTTCCGTATCCCTCCCACAGCTCTCATCATCCCTCATATACACCCTTCCTTCCTTGAATCTCTTATGCCACTTAAAAACTGATGCTCGCTTCATGCAAGATGGTCGAAAAGCAGTCTGAAGGATTCCATACGTTTCTGTGGCATTTTTTCCAAGTTTTAAACAGAATTTTATTGCATATCGTTCTTCTTAAGTGTCCTAACGTCCAGATTGCATTTTTGAAATTCACCAGCTGTGACAATCAAGCGTTAGTAGGGTGTATTCCAATTGCTGCTGTAACTATTCATTTGAGCTGAAATCATAAAAATTGGTCAGTCATCTCATATTATGTATAGCAATAACATACTGAAGTCGACGACAATTGTAAATGCCTGTACAAAAAAAGTGTGGAAACCTATTGAATTCACCACGTAGTTGCGGTAATGGTCCGTTTGTATTAATTATGTTATTATCTTGCTACGTTGGGTCGCGAGTTTTTCAGTTAAATTAGCTAAAATCTTTGAGGGAAAAAAGTAAGTCAAATTGGAAAATTTAGACGAGTACACAAATAACCAACTAGGGTTCATGGATTCATGTCTTGTCACAGGTTTGATTGGGGAAATGAAGACGGGAATTTGGGGATACGTGCGCGATGACGCAATAACTTCGCAAGATGAGATCACGCTACCGATAACCTGAATTTATATATACAAAGATTTGCGAATTTTGAAAAAGTAGTCAGTTGTCAGTAAGGCGTTGTGTACCATAGCCAGATATACGGATGTGTGTGAAACGTACATAGAATGTTCATAACTCATATATAGATAACATAGAAATCCCGAAACACGAAAAACGCTAACGACTTCTTAGTTCAGGTACGAAACTTTTTATTACCTTTGAGTTTAAAGGTTTTTCGACATAATCTTTCTTTGACGACTTTTTCGACGTCATCTTTCTTTGACGACTTTTTCATCTGCCCCAAACCACGTGCGGGCACCCGCCGCAAGGCCTTGGCTAGCTCTGAAAGCCAACCGTCTTCTTCGGACGCTTGAACTCAACTTCTCCGTCCGGACGCAGGAACTCAACTCACTGACTTTTCTCAAATCTCCAAAATTCTCCGCACACGCTTCCAGTGCATGACGTCACTCACATCCCCTGGTCACAATTCCTATGTGGGGTTTTATTTTGACATCTGTGAATGACACGTCCACTCCGCGCGCGCGTGAACACCTGCGTTCACGTTGCTCCAAATGCGCTAAGCGAAAGTTTCTCTGCCTAACTAAACCGAAAGGCAAGATATATAAAAGGAAATCCCTCGACCATTATCTTACAGTTGGCGTACAGAGACATAAGTCCGGGCAGGGGGTGTTTCTTTGTGTCTATGTTCATATAACCTTACAAACTTTATCTCTCTCGTGATACTGTATGCTGTCTGAACATCAAACAGTATGTATGGATAATAAAGCGACAATCTTCTATAAAATACTGGACATATTACTGTTACGCCAATACGTTCCATGTTAATTGATGACGGAAAGTTCTTCTTGTCTTTGACTTGCCAAAACCCAGGAAACTTTGTTCTAACGAATCACCCCGACCTTTGGAAGAATTTCCGAATAAATTGTGTCATCCTCTATCTGTGGATCTTTCAAACAAAGCGTGGGCATAGAGAGGATTGATAAACAAACTATTTGGAAACGCATATTTGGAACCGTTACCAGGATATGACCAACGTAAAAGTAGCGTGACCACTATAGAATCACACTTGGCGCCGTAACTAGGATAGCACTAAGTATTACAATTACATTTGGCATCACAAATGTTGTCGTGCTCAACGGTATAATATTTGGCGCTGATATCGGTGTTGGCAGTCGTGACCTTGATATTGTAAGAGTGGTGCCGTGCCAAGATATTGTTACTGTACCCAAACAATAGTTTTACAAATGGTAACCGGCCCCAGAACATAGTATCACAATAGGTAACCGGGTTAAATCATAGTATGTCAATGTTGCAGCCCTTTTGAATGGACATTTTTGCGATAGTAATTTTTCTTCACCGTTTTGTTTTCAAGATTTTACGATTTTCTACTTCGGTTTTTCTAATTTCTTTTCTTACTGCTGTTACTGTTTATTATAATTAATATTGTGCGTATTTCTACATAGGGACCTCCGAAATCCCATAACCTAATGACGAAATATACTTTTGTGGGAGTGTATTTGTGTGTGTTTGCGTTTGCGTTTGCGTGTGCGTGTGCTAGTTATTCGATACTCTTCCACAAGCAGGCTAGCATGACCTTTATAACAAAAGAAACCTTTGATCTAGAACAGCATATATATTGAGTTGTCTTCAAATCTGCCCCAGGTATCACGATGAAACCAGTTAAACAGTAAATAATTACTTTGTATTGAAAAGTTGTTCAGTGCACTGTTGATACTAAGCCATAGCCCAAACATATTTGGAATAAAAACATTAATTCTTGAACTGGCTTGGGTTGTGTCTGTTTAATATATAACAGAATCAAGGAAATTTGAAAGTTTACTATCAATAAATAAACAGATAAATTAGGCTAAAAGATTAGGAGCTAATTTGTACGCGTGCACACACACACACACACACACACACACACACACATACATACATACATATATATATATATATATATATATATATATCATGCATTCAAAAACTTTGTACAGACAATGGATGCCGTCAAAAGAACTACGCAATTGGGATGTATGGTGAAAGAGCATTGAAGGGATAGCCGGCGTCAAGATGATTTGATGAAGATGAAATATAAACACACACACACACATATATATATATATATATATGTGTGTGTGTGTGTGTGTGTGTGTTTACTTTCTAATTTGTTTTTATTGAATATCCTATTATTTTTGCATGACATTTATTAAAAAAATTCTTGAAGATTATTTATCAAATTTAAGAGTCAAAATTGCTCCTTACCCCCTCGACAGAGTTAATTATAGCAGTGTCCAAATAGATAGATGAGTGTAATCACTCCTCCGTGTTCTGTGTAAGGCACAGTCTAAGCGACATCTCACCCTTTTAGAGGCTATAGCTATTAAGCTATATTTCCCTACTGTGTTCAGGTCGAGAAGGCAATTTGACATACTTAGCTTGTTTGGTGTATTGTGTGGAAATCGAGGGAGATGATTTCTTACATTTAATTTTAATCAAACCCGCTGTGCTTTGCTGAAAAAGCGCAGAGTAAAAGGTCACTTCAAACTGTTTTATCATTTTAACTAATAAATTATGATACATCTTAACACAATATATATATATATATATATATATATATATATATATATATATATATATATATGTTCAAGTGGTGCATCAATACGGTAGTACCCCAACGGTTCCAGTTTGGAAACCTTCCGGTTTCATTTTATCAGAGAACTCAACTTTTGAAGTGGTCATTAGGTTGACATCATTTTCAGTTAATGAGATATTGCCACCGTTGAATATGAACTGATCAATTAATTTAAGAGACTAGTCATATAAAGAAGTGATAGCACCGTCTGATCAAAACTCATGAATTCTGTTTTATCTGAATTTACGCTGAGACCAATCTATTTTGCTGCCACTTTTTGGCTGTGGAGCAGAGATTTGGCTTGAACAGATGTATTTTCCTAAAAGACTTACTAAAAGACTCACTCATTATATATATATATATATATATAGGTAATAATCGGTCAGGTTAAACCAGAGTTTTGAGTAATTCCCTCAGGACAAGAAAATCATTCAAGAGCTGAACATTAAAATTTTCCTGGTAGAGAGCCTGTATAAATTTTTTCTTCATGTTTTTGGTTCACACCAGAAACTGAAAAGACAGGATGGAAATAAATTTATAATCCTGAATTAACCGGTCTTTGGTTTTTTTTTTTCTTAAAGAAAAGAGTTTGCTTAGTGGCCGACAGGTCTGAAGGTTAGTCTAACGTAAAACTGGACGGGTTTCGATCCCGGCTTCGAGCGTCCTGCGTGTCTAGCCACACTGAAGAGTTCTGATAGAACGAAACAGTCTGTCTGTAGATGACAATATATATATATTCGCGAGATAAGAAAAGGTCTAATAACCGAAGGGTAGGCAACTCTTTGAGTGGAATTTTACTCCAAAATCAGCACTAGGGAAGGGAGGTAGAGAGATACCGACTTGTTGGTATTCTTTTACTTTTCCAGTCAAAGAAAATGTACTCCGAAATAAAACGAGTAGTTTATATCCTCACCCGTTATCTGCCCATACCTGTTACTCGGCTGTAGCTCTGTAGAACGACACATTGTCATATATGTTTTACAAGCACATGGCACTAGCATCCATTAACGTGCATTATCATTTTACATTTCCTTTGTATTTGTCAGAAGTTGAATAAGTTATTTATCGGGATTATTGAGTTTCAATTTTATTTTGTTTTGTTGGGTTTTATGGCATATCAACATTTGTAGGTTATTTAACGCCAAATCTATTTTTATCTGAATAAGCAGTTCTATTTAAAACAATTCAGCTCAGCATAAGTTCACAGTTTGTCAAAAACATTTCTATTTCAAACTATTCAAGCAGTTATCTGTAACAATTCAGTTAATTGTAAATACAGTTTTAATGTCAAAAACATTTCTATTTCGAATAATTCAGTTAAGCATAATCACGTAGTTTAAATGCAAGTACGGTTTAATTGTCAAAAACATTTCTATTTTAAGCTATTCAGCTTACTCAAAACAATTCATTTTAGCATAAATACGCTGTTAGTTCTATTTAACCCATAGATAGGACCCTTATCAGGTGCAACCACTCCAGGCCAGAGTGGACCTGGGAGCGATGGCAATGAAGGGGTACTCCGCATTCCCCAAAGCTCCAGCACTGCTGGAACCTCACCATCAGATTGTTTAGTGTCATATCCAGGACACTCGTTGGGGGGTCTTACCCCTCTGTAGAGAAGCAGTGGGTGTATTCTACAGCCCCAGCCGACTGGGCAAGTTTTAATTTTAGTCATAACGACATATATAAGCTGTGAAAATGTTGCGGCTAATATATATATATATATATATATATATATATATATATATAGACAAATCTGGATTGCCTGGTCATTTTAAGGCATAGTTATTCCAGCATGCAGTTTTGCCCCGGATATTGTGGCCATTGCTCGTCTATGATATTCCGATTACCACCGTAGAATCGTTAGAAAGAGCAATTAGTAATCGATTGAGAAGGTGGATGGTCTTGCCGAGATGCTTAAGTGGTGCGGCTCTCTACGGGAACAGCAACGCGTTGCGCCACCCCTGCAGCAGTCTCGTGGAAGAATTCAAAATTACGAAGACAAGAAACTTGCTGCAGTATGCAAGGTCTGAAGATCCAAAGGTGGCGGCAGCAGGAATTCAGATAAGATCTGGCAGGAAGTGGAGTGCGAAGAGAGAGTTGCAAGTGGCGGAGGAGAGTCTTAGGCATAAAGATATCTTAGGGTCGATATCTAAAGGCAGAGCGGGATTGGGGTTTTCCCCCGCTACGCATACTAACAGTGCCAAAAGCAAAGAAAGACGCCAACTCATCCAAGAAGTCCGTGAGGGCGTAGAAGTAGTGCGTTACTGTGAAATGGTCGATCTGAGTCAGCAAGGAGCCTGGACAAGATGGGAGGATGTAGAAAAAAAAGGATTACATGGTCTGATTGCTGGCGGCCGGACTTTAGCGAGATTCAATTTCTCATTAAATCAGTGTATGATGTGTTACCGATCCCTGCACATATGGGGGAAGAGAGAGACCCCCAATAGTCAAATATGTGCTAGGAAAGGATCTTTACAACATATCCTTAGTAGTTACCCAAAAGCTTTGGGTGATGGACGGTACCGTTGGCGTCACGGTCAAGCACTCAAGGTAATTGCGAATGAGGTGACTAAAGCTATGAGGGTTAGTAATCATCAACCAGGAAAGAAATTGAAGCAGATCAACTTCGTAAAAGCAGGAGAGAAGATACAGAGAAAGAGGAGAGAGAAAACGAACCTGTTATCTTCCGCGGACGATTGGCAGTTGATAGTGGATCTGGAGACTTAGCTGAAGTTCCCTAGACACATAGCTGTAACATCGCTAAGACCGGACCTGATATTGCACCCTGATAACACAAAGCAGTGCATTATTTGGGAAATAACTGTGTCATTGGAGGAATATATTACTCTCGCTAATGAGAGGAAGAGGTCCAAATACCAAGAACTGGTCGAACAATGTCAACAAAAGTCATGGAAGATATGACCCCGTAGAAGTTGGTTGTAGGGGCTTTGCTGGAAAGTCTTTGGGCAGAGGCCTAGCAAAAATTGGTATAATCGGGGCAGCTAGATTGAGGGCGCTGAAGAACATTACCAACACAGTTCTGAAGGCGTCAAAGTAGATTTGGCTTAAGAGAGCAGAGCCATGGAAGAAATAAAGAGGTGGATGGAAGAGCCTAAGAATTAAGAATAAGAGACATATTACACATTATAAGAGTATATTGAGATAATATTAAGTTAGGGTAGTCGGAATGTTAGGGGGAGGGATTGAGAATCATTGGCGTTTGCAAGGTGGGGATGGATATTTAATTATCCGTTTTTTTTTTTTTGTCCACGTATGCTGGTTACGGTCCGCGACTAATTTAAGGCTTATTTAAGGTTTTTTTGCCAGCGCCCACTAGTAGTTTTAGTTAATTGATTGAAACCTAATTGCAAATAGTTTATGGGAGGAAGGGTGAGTAGGAAATAGGTTCGTAATAGTAATAAGTTAGAATGTAAAGAGTTAAATAGAAAAGCGTGTTTTTTTTTGCGGTGGGGGTTCTTTTTTTTTTTTTTTTAGAAACATGCCTTAGATTGGTAATATGAGTATAGATTATTGACAAACGGGGAGGGAGATCTAGGCAAATAAGTATGAGTTAATCTGTAGCAAATGATTTCGTGAGCCAAATAAGTGGGAGTTTTTCCTTTTTTTTTTCTGGCTTCGAATAAGGGTATTAGGTAAGAGTTAAAGACTGACTGAATAGTTAGAGTAGGGGCTTATTTCATGTTACTTTGGAAGTATTAGTATCGGATAGATTTGGGGTGGGATATGTGTAAGTCTTCTTAAAGTGTGAATCATGGACGTGGACGAGTATTAAAAATACCATCTTACCTCGGTACCGATTCCAGAAGGAGTCAGCCGAAACCGGATGAGGTAAAGATGGTATTATATAGTAGAGGAGTGTGAAATGCCCTCTTTTTCATTGGCTTTTACTGAAGGACAGATGTCTATAAGAACGGCCGAAGTCCGGCCTTATTATTTCTTTTTTTTTTTTTTGCTTCGGTAGAGGCACGAGCGTAGCACGTCGCGATCAAGGAGGCGGCTTGGCTCTTCCAGAGTCATGCCGGGGTTGCTGTCGGAGCCGATATGATGCAAAAAAACACGAAATCGGCGATGAAGACAGTGCATCACTGAAGACCTACCTTGATGCATCTAGGATGTATGATTGAAATATATATTTAGAGAGAGAGAGAGACAGAGACAGAGACTGAGAGAGAGAGAGAAAGAGGGGGAGAGAGGGAGGTATAGAAAGAAATAGAGAGAGAAATAGAGAGAGAGGGAGGTAGGAAGACAGACAGACAGATGAGAGAAAGACTGGTGAATATCAAGAAAATTATGTTTAGCCACAATGCCTATCATAATCAATCTGCTTACTGAATCAAAAAGAATGTGGCCGAAAATACAGAAGCTGAATCATTATTTCTATCTAACCTTTTATTTTGAAATTTCCATAAAGTCGTGTGCACAGTAAACTAAGTTATAAAATAATTGATGTTTAGGAGTGTAGATTTAGCTTAGTCAGTATTAACAAGAAATAAGAAAGCTGTTCTTGATATCAATGGTAAAACAGGACGTTGCAAAAATAAATAACCCTTCATACTCACGAAACCCAACGCCGTGCAACATTTTCTAGTTTTTATTTTTAATCTTGAAAATGAATATGAAGGTTAATATATGAGGACGTGTGTGTATATAAAAAACAACAAGGCATAAAAGCGTACTTTCAAACGTCCTTCGACCAGTTGAAATCCTGTTGCGAAAGAAAAAAATGTGTTGAATCACAAAAGTATTATTTTAAAGAAAACCAAAACTTCAAACGTTTTTCATCTCTGCCATCTAAACTATTCTGTATCTTGAAAACATACTTATATTTGAACAGCCCAGTCGCCTGGGGCTGTAGAATAGCATCTCAGCAGGGCGTAAGATCCCTAACCTAACGAGTGTCCTGGATATTTAATTAAACAATTTGATGGCTACACCCCAGCCCTGGAGATTTGGGGAACGCGGACCTCCCATTGCCATTGCTCTCAGGTTAACTCTGACCTTGAGTGTTACGAGCTTATAGGGTCTGATCTATTGTCAAATAGAACAAACTGTTTGAAAACAAATAATAACTGTTATATAGCAATACTTGAAACCATTCAGATGTGTGTAAGAATTAGCTCAGGCTCATTGAAGAATCTTATGTACGAAAAGTGTTTACAAATCATACATCCAATACATATGTATTAAGAGGATTTGGCATTAGATAATTTACAATGGATACCTTCAAGGGAAATAACCGATTGGGATGTATGGGGAAAGAGCATTGAAGGAATCCCCGCCGTCGAGATGCTTTGATGAAGATAAGAAATAAACACATACGATATGCTATAACACCTAACCAAACTAAATCATATATATTTAATATATATGTATAAAGAGGATTTGGCATTAAATAACCTACAATGGTTGACATGCCAAAAAACCCAACCATCATATTTGGAATCATTTGGCTTGATACTCCTTGGAACGTTTTCCTGGGAATTACTATAAACTGCATCCGGTGGTGAGACTTCAGTTTTAAAGCACCAGGAAGTTTCGTTTCATGCCTTCGTAGCCATTACTTCCAATTCAACTCTTATATAGTGTCGTAATTCCTGTTCGGTTCCTATCTATGAGTAAAATAGACCTGTTTGAGATAATGTTTAATAGATTTAAAATTCATATACACATTTACACTTAAAACCAGTTATATTGTACTTGAAATCATGTAATTCTGTACAAATTGTTTGTATTTGATAAGAATAAATACCCAAAGCCAAAAGAATTTTATCAGTATTAAGTAAGAATTGTTAATTGGATCTTATAATCCACTTAATCTCAATCTCTTCTCGTAGTTAAGGCTTTACCATATTTCGTCAAATTTCAAATAAGTTTTAGAACTTTTTAGACTGTAGCTTAAGACAGTTTAAATTACTCAGAGATCCTGTTCACACTTTTTTGTGTGTGTGTTTTCCCTTTTTATTCATTTAGACGCAATCTGTCTTTCAACCTTAATGTGTTCCTGTACTTTTCTCTATAAAAAAGAGTTTATCTCAGTTTTCCCCTAAATAACCTACTATCTTGGTAATATCATTACCTCAATACTTGTAGACCTTGTTGGTCGCAGCCAGGTATGAAGCTGCTTTCCATCATTCCTTCCTAACGGTCAATGTAGAATAACACCTAAATCAATTCCTTCCAAACGGTCAATATTGAATAGAACATAAAATAGGTCAATATTACCAGTCGAAGTAGGGAAAATAATACATTACCAAATTTATTCGAAATATTTACAAGCGTTTTTGAGATATCCAAACGAACCAGAATTTGTTTTCCGTATGCCACACATAGTGTTAACAATGCTGGGATCACAAATACTTAATCCTATCGTTATGAACTAAAAACAACCTACATTAAACGAGATTTATTTCATCCTGGAAGAAAGGTATTTAAGTGAATCTAATACGTCTCCGTATGAAGAGTTGCATTAACTTTGTCTGTAAAGTTTAGTAGTTAAATATACCCATTAAACATCCATTGATTACTCTGTTATCTTTTAGAGTTCGCAAACAGCACCATGACGCTTATGTTCTTTATCAGGAACAAGGATAGTCAAAAGTATTCACCGAGTGAAATAAAGCAAAAAAAGATAAATAAATAAAATATTTAAACAGTTTTTATACATCTGTGATTCGCATTTGTTGCTTCTTGTAGATAATAGAAAAAAAATGAATAAAACACTGAATGAAGAAACCTTGTCTTTGATCTTCAATAAAATATGTCTAAAAGAGGCTTTGCAGCCTAAACATACACACACACACACCACACACAGTTTCACATGTGTCTGCATGTAGGTGTGACTATTTATTCGGTGCCCAAGCGACCAGAATATGAGTAAAGGTTGCATTAATGTTGGATTCTCCGCAGGGAGCAAACCACCCGTAGAACGGTTTTAAAAATTACTTAGATTCCTCAGTCACAGGGCAATAAACCCAATCCTTAGGGCTCATAGTAAAGTAAGTAAAGTTGGCGAACGTAGTCAAGGGCGACCCAAGGGCTCCCTTTTCAATAGCTACTATACCGAGGTGTAAGGGAAGGTACAACCCCTATCTATGAATTGCTTCACTTAACCCTTGTTACATACTTTATAATGCTGAGTGTTAAGGAAAGCGGAATCAAGTTCTATTTTTGAGTCATTGGTATGACTCGACCAGAGATCGAACCCTAGTCTCCCGAGCCACTAGTCCAATGGGTATAATTGTGGTAAAGTTCTTAACTTCCTAAAAATTGAGCTGATAGTTTGATTAACTGCCCATCAACTTGTTTAGGGTTATTTTCTTTGCATTTTTCGACTTCCCGTCAAGTTAGAATTGACGTTAAGACATTTTATCGAAAGAGACAGCACTGGAATCTAAACTCACTTGTGGCCATTATAAAAACGCTTTGTCCCTTAGGGATTTCCCTTTAGGGTAATTTCAAGAGTACGGCATTTAACACGGTTGCCCAGTCGGCTGGGGCTGCAGAATACACTGACTTTGCCTCGGCAGAGGGGTAAGTCCCCCCTAACGAGTGTCCTGGATATGACACTAAACAAGTGGTGAGGTTCCAGCAGTGCTGGAGCTTTGGGGAATGCGGAGTACCCCTTCATTGCCATCGCTCCCAGGTTCACTCTGGCCCGCAGTTGTGTCATTTGATAGTGCCCTGTCTCTGGGTTACATGGAACTAACAGCATACTTATGCTAAACTGAATTGTTTGACTAAACTAAATAGCTTAAAATAGAAATGTTTTTGACAATTAAACCGTACTTGCATTTAAACTGCATGCTTATGCTTAACTTAATTATTTGAAATAGAACTTTTTTCGACATTAAAACTGTATTTACACTTAACTGAATTGTTACATATAACTGCTTTAATAGTTTGAAATAGAAATGTTTTTGACAATTAAACTGTGTACTTATGCTAAACTGAATTGTTTTAAACAACAGATAATTTACATAAAAATGGATTCGGCGTTAAATAATTTACAAAGGTTGATATGCCATAAAACCCAACAAACCAAACCAAACCAAACCAACTATTTAACCCGGTTCTTTTTTGCTTGGTAGAGTAGGTACTACTTGGGGAAAAAAACCTACAAGGATAAAGCGAACAATTACCTTACTTCAACTACCCATCTTGGATTATTTCTATGACTAGAGGTTCGGAAATAACGTTAATACTCCAGATCTCCGGAATTGAAACCATCTGTCTAGATGCAATTTAGTATAAAACACAGAACAGGGTACCATTTTTTTGTTGGGGTCGAGACTTACCTTCTGAAGGAGATACAGAATATATATTCTGCCTTAAAAACAGGGCTAACTGTCAAATGTCTCATATTAAAAATATATTGAATCAACCAAAAAAATATAGTTTTTCCAATAAAAATTGAGCTTTATAGAAAAATGAATTCGTAATATCAAGATCATTATCATAGCACATTCAACATATTTACAGGTAGTTTTAAAATAGCAGAGAGTCCCTCTGGCATAGTGACTAAGGTGCAAGAGTGCAGAATTTTAGTAACAGAGTTCAAGTTCCGGACGTGCAATCATATTCACTTTCAGACTTAGGGGAATATATGAAATAGATTCCCTCAAACTAGAGGTTAAATAGTACAACGACTGTTTTTTCTGCTCGGATAGCTGTAGTATCGAATAAAGAATGAAAATTTATATGCTATTAAACAAAGAAACAAGCGAAAATATCATCGCTCGAATTTGTTTTCTGCATCGATAAATTTATGAATAAATTTGAACAAATTGTTGATTAGTGAAGAATATCTTAGGAACACTGAACAAATTTTCCAATCAGATATTCAGGAAAAAAGAATTTAACCTTTTCATTTCTTTGATACCTAGTCAGGCAAATATATATATATATATATATATATATATATATATATATATATATATATATATATATTCGCACCGGTCGGGCATAGTATTATTTTGCTGTGGCATCCAATATTTTCGTGGGGCTTCTTTTAGCTTCTTTCAGGTAAATTGCTGTAAAATTTTGAATACGTAAGAATTAGATATTACCTAGGGGCATCAGAATAGTAGAAATACCAAAGTGGGACATATCCCCAAATCGATTGGTAGCCACTAATATATATATATATATATATATATATATATATATATATATATATATATATATATATCGCCAAATAATTTTTTCATTTAATATCTGATGGGTGTCATCATAGAACAGAAAAGAAATTATAATGATACCAAAGATGTGATTATCTATTTTTATTTCTATTTTTATATAACAAATATTTTAGGCTCTGCATGTTAAGTTTTGATGTTTTCTCAATCCAAAATTAATCATACGTCGATAGCCGTTGGCATTGACCACTTCAATCCAATACTCCTACCTACTTGATTTTCTCCTTGGATTATTTATTTATATATATATATATATATATATATATATATATATATATATATATATTATTTGGCATAAAATGAATTAAAAGGGTTAGTATGCCATAAAAAACAACAAGGCGAACACCATAGTCAAGACACATACATTTCTATGTCTACAGTGGCATCATTAGTTAGCAATTACAATAGACACATATGTATCGATTTTCGTTGACTAAACCGACGATAGCAGAAGACAATATTAATGAAGAACTGGACGCATGCGCAATCCTTGTAAAAACAATGAGGCATAAAAATTACTTTATAGCAAGTAATATATATATATATATATATATATATATATATATATATATATATATATATATATATATATATATTGCAGTATGTGTAGATTTTTGTTGTTTTTTATACTTATTATTCAGAGTTAATGTCTGTTTTGGATAGAGCGTTTTAGTCTGTAAGGTGGGCAGAACAGAGGAGCGACCAGGATTGTGTTAGCGGCCATATTGGTTTTCGAGAGCCTGCAACTATAAGTAACAGAGATAATGAAGGAAGAGAGAAAAATAAAAACAAACTTTAGAACAAAAGGTAGGAAAAATGAAAGAAAAAAATGGAATCCCAAAGAAAGAAATAAATGATGCTTCTTGCAAGGGAGATAAATCACAATTCCTAATTCTTTTGTCGCCTCAGAGACGTTAGCGCGTATAAAAAAATGAAGACGGATTTTCTTTTTTCTCCCTTTGCTTATTAGTTTGCCGTTAATTTGTATTCTTTCGGTATCCTGTTCATTTTTTTACAATCAACCTTTTTTTTGTATATATATATATATATATATATATATAATATCGCTTTTTCTCCTCTATTCTTTTCTTCTTTTTTATTTATATGCTCTTTCTCTTACAATGAATAGGAGAATTCTTACCATAGCCATATAGATATGTTGAGTAATCACTACTTTGATATCATCCAATATGTCTATCAATTAATTTTTTTGGTATTTATTATTAGCAGTGGGTTGATTTTTATCATTGTGCTTTCTTTTCTTTTTTTAAGTAGTTATAGTCGGAAGAATTATTTTTTGTTGGTTTGGTTTGGTATGGTTTCTTTATTTAATGGCATGTCTACCTCTGGGAGTTATTTAAAGCGAAACCTTCCCTGTTGAAAGGACAGTAGTGGAAATACTTAACCGATATTTTGGCTGTTAAGGGGTTAATACCTTTCCCAAGAATAACTGTCTAAAAATTAAACATTGTGGCTGTAGTTCAAACTTGCTTATCCCAATGTCACAGACCAGCAGGTTAACCACTACATCACAGCGCCCTCTAATATTCTGGTATAGATGTTTTTATCATCCTTTTTGCTGTGTTTTAATGGTGTTTTTTGTTTGTTAGGTAATTTTGAGTAGTTGAAATAATTTGACTATGCAGAGGAAACATCCCACAGATTTCACGTAAATTGATTTTTCAACAAAATATAAAAAGCAAAAAATTGAAAGAAACATAGAATATAACCCCACTGCTACAAATGCACAAAATGCAGAAGAACAAGATGTCAGAAGAACAGAGACAGAAAGACAGTTATACGGTAAAACAGAAGAAGAATGAATATATATAATTCATGTTTGATAGGAAAAATTGATCGATCGATTGACTGATTGATTGATTTTCACGCTATATCAACCTGTCTATGGTTATTTAAACACAGAGATTTGGAAATCGCGTACATTGTTTCTTTTTTTTTTTTTTCACAGTTCTGTTTAATCATATAAAGTATTACCAATCTAATAGTCTCAAGTATTCCAAACTCAAACGAATAATTTTTAAACAGATCTATTTCACTCATTCATGGTATCCTGGTAGATGGTTCCTCTCCGTAGACAGAGAAACCCTGGAAGCAATGGCAAGTGAAGGATACCCAAAGAGTATTGATTCAGTTGCAATTTGAACTGGAATTTAATTTAAAGGCTTGTCAACCCATCATCATGTTTTTTCCTAAACGTTAGTTAATTGGGTAAATTGTACGTTTCTATCTTTATTTGTTGCGTGGAGTCTTAAGAATTTTTGTACACAGTTATATACGAGGATCATTAAATAAGTTTCCAGACTTTTTTCGTTTGGGTACATTTATTGATAGTACACACATAAAACTCTAGTCCCCTTCGAAGTAGGCTCCTCCGGCTGCAATTCACTTGTTGTGCTGTTCCAACAACTTCTGGAAGGACCCATGGAAGTCCTCTTGTGTGAGCATGTCAATGACCTTCGTCACAGCTTTTTTCATCTCCTCAATTGTCTCATAACGACAGCCTCTGAGCTGAGGGAATAACCAAACGTCACAGGAAGCAAGGTCTGGACTACAGGGCTGGTGAGGAACTGTCTTGATACTCATCTTGGTCAAATAGTCTGTGACAAGGATGGAATTGTGGACTGGTGCATCGTCCTGGTAAAATTCCACTGACCCGATTTGAAGAGTGCTGGCCTCTTCCCTAGGATTCTCTTCCTGAACTCCCTTAAAACCTCAACATTGTAACCCTAACCGTAACCCTTTGGCCAATCAACACTGGTGTATTGACTTCCCTATTCCTCCCACACCTCTCATCACCTCTCACAGACTCCCTGCCTTCCTTGAATCTCTTATGCCACTCAAAAACTGATGCTCTATTCATGCAAGATGGTCGAAAAGCTGTCTGAAGCATTCCATACATTTCTGTGGCCTTTTTTCCAAGATTAAACTGAATTTTATGGCAAATCGTTCTTCTAAAATGTCATCACGTTCAGATTACATTTTTGAAATTCATCAGCTGTGACAATCAGGCGTTAGTAGGGTATATTCCAATTGCTGCTCTAGCTGTTCCTTTGAACCTGAAATCATAAAAAATTGGTCAGCCATCTCATAAGATGCATAGCAATAACATAGTGAATTTTCGAGAGTCTACGAGAATTTAAATGCGTGTACAAAAAAAGTCAGGAAACTTATTGAATGTACCACGTATCAGTATTGGGTTTTAGGACCTATTAATATTTGTAGGTTATTTAATGCTAAACCCTGTATATACAAACATATCAAATACGTATAATTTGTAAAAGAATAGTTTGTAGGTAACATTAGTTTTAAAAGAGCCAGAATTTATTTGTTTGAATTGACTTAAAGGGTTTTATGCCTTGCTATGTAGTACTAATAATTCAATTTAACAACAGTATTTTTTTTGCATATAGTTAAATGGTTTCAAACTTAGATGATAAAATATTTGTATTTGATCTTAACTTATACGATGACTCCTGGTCTGAGTCAGCCTCGGGTTAATAGCAATGAACGGGTACTCTACATTCTCATCAACTCCAGGTTAGGTACCACAGTATCGGATGGTTTAGTGTCAAATCCAGAATACTCGTCGCAGAGGTTTTTCTCCTCTGCAGAGATGCTGTCATTTTATTCAAAAGAACCATCCGATTGAACAGGTTTATATATTGGATATTTCTATCAAAGACAATATAATTAGCTAACATATATACATATTTCTATTTGGCCCTTAAATGCGACCCTAACAGGTATTACCACTCCAGGTCAGAGTTGACTTGGGAGAAATTACAATGGCGGTTTACTTCACTCTCTTCAAGGCTCCAGAACTGGAATTTCACCATTCAATTTAGTATCATACACTGGTTGTTTTGTTTTTGCGTATTTTCGGGGGTCCTACCGTTCTAAAGGGAATGCAGTTAGTGGAAGCTAAGCCTCAGCGAGCTGGCAGGCATATAAAAAAAAACTTACAAAAATCAAGTGGAAAGATAAAGAAAACATGAAAGGAAAAGAAAATTAATTTAAAACTTTAGTTTAGTTTGGCTTGGTTTTATAACATATCAACCACTGTAGGTTATTTAATGTCAAATCCATTTTAATACACATAAACAGTTCTATTTCAAACAATCCAACAATTCCAAACAATTCAATTTGGTCCATAGATAGGACCCTATCAGGCTCTACTTTAATACATATGAACTGTTTTATTTCAAACTATCCCATTAAGCATAAGTTGGCTGTTTAAATGTCACAAACAGTTTCAAACAATTCAATTTGGCATAAGTACACTGGTTAGTTCTATTTGACCCATAGATAGGACCCTATCAGGTCCAATCATATCGGGCCAGATTAGAACTGAAAGTGATGGCGGTAAAGCTCCAACATTACTGGAGCCTCACCATCAGATTGTTTAGGGTCTGATGGTGAGGCTCCAGTAATGTTAAGATAATTTGATCATTTGTGAGGCTCCAGTAATGTTGGAGCTTTACTCGTTAAGGAAGTCTTAATCCTCTGCAGACATGCAGTCGGTATTATCTACAGCTTCAGCCGACTGGGCCATCCATAAGTTAATGATGAAAAGGAATTTTCAAAATCTGGTCAAAATTTGAGAGATAAATCTCCGAAGGTCTTTCGTAAAAATGAACTCAGGTTTATCTTCGAAATCACGAACTATCATTGTTCATAGCCGCTCATTATTCAAGTAATTCAAATCCAGTTACATGTATACACTCCAGTTTTTGGACGCTTTATCTTTTCTTGCTACCAAAGCAAGGGGGCCTAGTCAGACGAGAGGAAGAGAAATGCATTCTTTTCTTTCTCATTGCACGAAATGAAATGCAAATAATTTCGCGCAGATTACGTATTCTATCTGATACTATTTTCCTGGATGATTGCTATTGTTACATTCCATCTCCCTTTCCCCTGCCTCCCACTCCCTCTACCTACCACTTTCTCTTACTCTCTCGCTCCCTCTCTCTTTCTCTATCAGTTTCTCTTTCTGTATGTTTTTTTAACCAAGCATTTCGCAATGGGCAAGTGGTGACACAAGGTAAATTATTAAACGAAATCCAACTCGTTTAAATACAGATTTTCCAGATTTTCCTTTTTCTAAACTGATTGTCTTATCATTGCTAAAGAAACATGTGTGCCTTATTTCACTCTAGCTGCGTTGGAAGAGTAAAATATGGATTTATGCCAATCCCAAGGGCTTTTGAGTGAATGAAAACCTCGTTCAGGATTTTAAGTTATGTCACCGATTTCATTTCCTACAACGATACTCGTTACGCTAATCACTCCTTATTTCTCTCTCTCCTCCCTCTCTCTCTCCCTCTCTCTCTATATATATATATATGTATGTGTGTGTGTATATATATATATATATTTCTATATATATTCGTTGAAGGGCTCGTTGTGTAATGGTTATCGACTTTGGAAATGGACACGGCTACACGAGTTCAAGTCCAGGACAAGGCTGATAGCATTTCAAATGACTAATATCCTTAGAAAAAGTATGAATCCAATTATCCTCTCTCCTGCTATAGGTAAATAGTAGAGGAGGCTGGGTTCTTTAGCCTTGGTTAGGCAACCAGTCGAGGAGAAGGAAAACTCTGGATTCCAACTTGTTAAACTCCGCTTAAAAATTAACTTTGTGTCTTATCCTACCCTAGTTTAGACGTTGGTAAACACTCAAATATATATATATTTATATATATATAAGTGAGGTTGTCTTTTCTATCTTATGGAGCAGATAACAACGGAGTTGTTTTCTAGAACATTTCTTAGTGGCTCTTTTCTATCATTATGGTTAAAATGCTGAACTTCTCCAAACTCCGACCTAATTTGTATTCTGATTTACTAAGCAAAGATGCCATAGCTTTATCCTACCCATATATGTGTGAAGAAAACTGGGCTTGGTATATAGGCATTGTAAATGTAATACTCTATTGCATGAAACTGATACAGAAGGTTAGGTGTGATCTGCTTGGAATTGGTTGTTTCGCAGAATGAAATAGATTAATATTTCTTATTACAAATTCTAATGATTTTTTTCTCCAAATTCTATTGATAAGGGTGTAGCATAAATGTCTTCTACATTTTAAACCATCACCTGTGAGTTGAAAAATAAGTTGAGCAAGTGACAGTATAGCTTCGACTTGCTAATGTCAATACATTTTTCAGATACGTCTAATTTAAGATAATGACTCGAACTGGCCATATTTCTAAAGGTTGAAAAAAGACCAAAAGTCATTCTCGTTGTTATTCTAATACATTTTGGTGATATCATCCTGTAATTTTTCCGGATGGTTTTCTTTTAATCGATGAACCTATGTTCTTAAGTTTTAAACCTATACCAGTATCGATTTTCTACCCGTAATAGCATCATTCAACATAACATAAAATAAGCACGAAAATCCCTCGGTGTATTAATTTAAAATTATCAACCTTAAAAAAAGTTTCAAATGCCAATTGTGCCTGTAATTCTCTCTTCGAAATATTAATTGCTGCTTTCTTGGTTTTAAAGTAAAAAAAAAAAAGATTTTATTTAAAAAATATCATAGGGTGTGCTTACCTCTGGGTGACACTGTATGTCTGTATTTTTGACAAATTTATTGATAAATTATCACTATATCTGTTTGGTAGTATATATATAGCAAAATCAAAAGAAACCTTATAATAAATGCCCCCCACCCTGCCGATAGGACTCGGAATACCCTGCATGCATCCCATGTGGAGATGGAAGTCCCTTATATACCATAAAAAAGCTATGTCCTGGGAATGATTCTAAACTGCAAAGACTCTAGTTCTGGTATATGTAGAGTACCCCTTCA
The DNA here is from genome assembly GCA_963585895.1 of Sepioteuthis lessoniana. Taxonomy (NCBI): domain Eukaryota; kingdom Metazoa; phylum Mollusca; class Cephalopoda; order Myopsida; family Loliginidae; genus Sepioteuthis; species Sepioteuthis lessoniana. The sequence continues at coordinate 23,522,953 of OY757910.1, read as the reverse complement.
TAGCAATTACTTCCAGGACTACTATGACCTCTTTTGGTGGCACCTCTTACACTCTTATCTTTTGATCAATTAGATATGCTTAAAATTATTCGTATTTGATAGGTGTGTGTGCAAACAAATGATCAAATTATCTTAAGGAATAACATCACAAAAATGTACATATTTACGTACAATAAACACGAGGCATAAAATTACACTAGGAGGGTTGAAAAGCCGTTAAAATCAATCAATCAATCAATCAATCAATCACCCTTCGTAAATCAATATAGCATTAGGTATATCTACTCACATCATCATCATCATCATCATGACGTGCGGCTAGCACGGATATCCCTGACCCTCTCTCTCCACATCTCTCTATCATCCATCGCCTCCGGCAGGTCTTCAGGGTTACATCCCGTATCCTCACATAGCTGCTGTATGAATGTTCGAACTGGTCGTCCTGCTTTTGATTGGCCATATGCAGGGGTCCACAGGAGCACATCACTTACGATCTCGTCCTTGCTTCTCCAGCAGTGTCCGGCATGACTGGTTCGTCTAGCTTGTATAGTTTTCGTGATAGGTGGTAGGTGGCCGTACAGTTGGCGCCTTGTGAGGTGTTGCTGCCAGGACCTGTTCAATATTGCTCGCAACATTCTTGTATAATTGCAGGCGAGCTTCTTCTCCAACCGTTTAGTCAGCGTCCAAGTAGTGCATCCATATAGCAGTATCGACACGACCGCAGCCTGGAAGAAACTGCGTTTCATTTTATCGGTCAGGTTTGATTTCCATATGATCGAAAGCCTATCAATAGCTGTCCATGCCTTCGTTAGCCATGTGTCGATGTCTTTTTCGGTTGATGAGACGCGTCTTCCTAGGTAGGTGAATTTGTCTACCAGTTTCAGAGAGGTTCCGTCTAGTGTGGAGATGTCGCCTTTCTGATTAAAGCACATAAATTCAGTTTTGTGTGCATTCACATGGAGTCCAATGCCTGCAGCGGCTCGTTCCAAACTATGCAGTAGTGTTTCGGCTTGGTTGGGTGTATTGGCCAGTAGCGCTATCTCGTCGGCGTAGTCGGCGTCGGTAATTGTTTTTGCGGGGTACCTTCTGCTCCTTTTCTTTGTCAGCATGAAGCCGTTTTCCCTAATGTTATCGATCGATGTCCTAAGTAAGTAGTCTAGATAGATGATAAAGAGGTATGGGGCAAGCGTGTCCCCTTGTAGTACTCCTGCTACAATGTCGAAGTAATCTGTGTCTCCATCCGGTGAACGCACTTTCACTTTGGTGTTTCTGTAGAGAATCATTATTGCTGCTACGGTTTCTTCTGGTAGGCCGTATGCTAGTAGGAGTTTTTCCATCTTACCTCTGTGAATGGAATCGAAGGCTTTGGTAAAATCGACAAATAGTAATATCGCCTGTAAGTTTTTTGCCCTCACGCCTTCTAGGCTTCTACGAATGGTCAATATTTGTGAGGTCGTGGACCTGTTTCTTCTGAAGCCATTTTGGTTTTTCCTCAGAATTTTGTCGATTTGTCGATTTGGGGTACTATGCGGTTTCGTAGTAGGGCATAGTAGATTTTGGCTGCTATGGATGTGAGTGTTATACCTCGATAGTTCTTGGCTAATCCGAGGTCACCCTTTTTAGGGAAGGGGAGGATGCATCCCTTCGTCCATCTGTCTATCGGATTTTGGTTATAAACTGCATTGCAGTGTCGGAGCAGTATGTTGTCGAATTGTGGTCGAATTGTCTCGTCTTCCACACTTCTGGGGGACTCTCGTCAAGCCCTGCAGCTTTTCTATTTCTAATTTTTCTAAGAACAGAGTCAAGTTCTTCTTTAGTGAACGGCCCTAGTTTAATGTCTAATTGCTTAATCTGGGGATCGCTTCCTGCCTAATGTTCGGAGGGTTAGCCAGTAGATTTTCAAAATGTTGTTTCCACAGTTTTATTCTTTCTTGTTGGTTTGCCGCTTTAAGTTTTGCTTTGGCTGTGCTTTTCCTTTCACTCACTTCGTTTATTGTCTGCCAGGCTATCCTAATTTGCCTATCCTCCACCGAGTCTCTAATCTTATCTATCTTATTTTGTATGAATTCCGTTTGTTCTTTTAGATATATGCCTGCTAATTGATATTGTGCCTTCTTTAGTATCCGGGCATTTGCAATTGTTGGGTTCTCCCGGTAGCTTTTGGAGGCAGTTTTCACAAGTGCACGTTTTTCTCTAACCTCTTCCGTTTCCAATGTGGCTCTATATTTCTTTCTAGGTTTTGTTGGAATACACTTTGATGCTGCTTCGAGGTGTGCGTTAAAGAAACTCTCATATTCGTCGTTTGGGGTATTTTTTTCTTCCTTCTCTTGTAATGTCTCGAATCTGTTTCTTAGTTCTAATACATATTTATCTCTAATATCTCTGTTGTTAAGAAGGGTCCAGTCATAGTGCTCAATGGTGGCTGTTCGTGTGTCGTTTTTTCGTAGGCTTAGTCGTATTTTTGCCGTGACTATTCGGTGATCGGATGACACGCCCTCGAAAGAGGAGTATGCCTCGCAATTCATCGCGCTATTTTTCCATTTCTTATTTATAAAGACGTAGTCTATCTGCGCTTTACTGTTGTTCGCGTATGTGTAGGTCTATAATTTTCCCTCTCTTTTTTGATAGTTTGTATTGAGGCAAATTAATCTATTTTCTATCATGAAATCTGTTAGATGTTTTCTGTTTCTATTTGATGTGTTGTGTAGGCTGTATTTGTTATGTCTGTTTTTCCCGATTTGGGCATTCATATCTTCTCCAATGATTAGCAGGTTGTGTTTCGGAATGCTACGCACTAGAGAGGATAGCTCATCGTAGAAGATGGCTAGTTTGGTTTCTTCGCTAATATTGGTAGGACTGTAGCATGAGATGACTGTTGCTCTGGGGTTGCCATTAAACGTGGCTGTCATCATCCTAGGTTGAATTCTCTCAATGCTATTAAGTGTTTTTATCGCTTTAGGTCCTATAAGCATTCCTACCCCTCCTACTGTGGCATTGACAGAGTTTTTCCAAGCTGATACAGTGGTCCGCGTCCATCCATTGCCTGTTTGGTGATATTTGATATCTTCGGTGTGCGTGTATCGGTGTTCTTGTATGCAAATTATGACTATCTTATGTTCTACGGCAGATGCGATAAGTTCTGGTAGTTGACCTATTCTATTTAGGGTTCTAACGTTAAATGTTGCTATTTGTATTGTTTGTTTGCATTTTAGTAGTTTTTGTTTAAGTTTGAGCTCTGTAGCTGATTTTTCGAAGACTGAAGCCAGGGCTCCAACCTCAGCAGGACGCGCCCCTTTTTTACCCGCGCGAAGAGCGATGCGGTTTATGTATGTGGTTTGAGTGTGGGTCATGGTTATCTTTCGATGGCTGTTTTTATTCTCATCTATAGAAGCCACTCTTATAGATGAGCATCAGTAGTTCCCAGATCGAACTTACTATCCTGAGCGTTAAGCTGCAGGGTTCACACGTCCATCATACTGCTTCCCATGTGTACGTGAAAAAAAAATCGCGGTACTTCCTTTTCATTTAAGTTTTAACTTAGTTAAATTGACTATTCTTATATCATAATATTTATCACTCCCACCCCCCACCGTAGATTTCCTCTTGCCAGATTGTTGATTTTCTATTGAACCGGTGCTATGAAAGTAAAGCTCCTAATACTTCCTAATATGCGAATGGAGACATTTTAATACTTTCAGTCCAGATCGGACACAGATTTCCTCAGTAATAGAAAATTGACTAGTGCTAGACATGGGGATAGGGGGCTAAATTTTAAAACAAATCTATTTTGTCGTCTCAAAAATATTCACCTGGAATAAACTTTGGCCAATTAGAAAGTCTACATTTAAATGTAAATGTTAAGCAAATGATTTTACAAGACACGAAAATCAATGATTTAAATAGACTGTTACCAAAGATTTACCTTTGAGTAGGACTTCATAGCAACAGATATGTTCCTTCTAAAATTTTCTAATGACCTCGAACGACTATGTCATTAATATATACTTTTCAACGCTTCGACAGCACGTGTATATTCTAGAATTCCTATTCTAAATTTCGACTTTGGGGATGGGAGAAGTCTTAGACGTTAATCTTTTCGGGGTTTTTTTTTTGTTTTTTTTTTGTTTTTTTTTTTGTTTTTTTTTGCTATTAAAATTCACTTGGCTTTTAGTTTTGAAATATTTCGTGTTTGGCTGCCGAATTGGGGGGGGTACATATTTCAGTAATTAAACAATTAGACTACTCATAGAACTAAGGCGCTAAATTTAAAACAAATCTATTTTGTCGTCTCAAAAATATTCACCTGGAATAAACTTTGGCCAATTAGAAAGTCTACATTTAAATGCAAATGTTAAGCAAATGATTTTACAAGACACGAAAATCAATGATTTAACCCTAAATTGTGCTATATAAATTGACCCCCTAAACATACAGTAGATTACAAATAGGCCGATCTTACACTGCAGGCTGAAATATTCAAAAGAGCGTATAATATAGCGTTAATATATTACTTTATTTATATAGCGTTAATATATTACTTTATTTGTGTTACAGTTTTGTTATATATTGACATATGTATTAATTTGTTAAATATGTTCAAATAGGAATTAAAGTTGGATTATTTTTCTGACAGTCTACTCATGCTACGGTAAGTGGTGTATATCGATCTTTGTTGGAGTAATGTTTAACTGGTAGGCCACACTAAAGTAAAAGATGGGAATTTTAGCTCAGTCATATAAGTGAACGTATAGTTTTGTTGAGATATTTTCTAGCTTAAAATGTCGACTTTTACCGTGCAATTTTCGGTAATGCTGATGTTTGCGCACAGTTATTCGTTTTCTAATATCCTTTTTTTTTAATACCCTTAATTTTTGACCGGTTCTGTAGTTTAAAGTACCGCTATCTAACAGTAATAAAAATAAATAACTATAAATGACTAGTACATACTGCCAAGAAATATTGGACAATATTTGTATAAAATGTGTAAATGTTCTCGAAGTATGGTTTTTAGGCATTTTATGGGGGTGTCCTCGTGGTGATATGGTTAAAGCGATGGGCTGCGAAGTCGTAGTAAGCGAGTTCGTACTCTAGTCGCTCTAATACGTTCACTTTCGGACAAATACGCTTGGGAAAGGTATGAGCCCCCTTATCCCCCTAGCTATGGGTCAAATAGTACAACTACTGTTCTTCTGGTAGAATAGCTTTGGCATTAAATAACCTACAAATGTTGATATACCGTTAAACAAAGAAACCAAACCAAACCAAGATATTTTATCTAATTCTGACTTCATTATTTCAAAAGAATTACAAATATTTTTAATAGTAAAGACAATGACAAGAATTAATAAACACTTTCATTCAGAAAAAAATATATAGATAGATAGATACGTTCACAGTTAAAATTTTTAAGAATAATCTTGAAAAAAAAGCAATTAATTTTATATTTAGCAAAATACAAAATATCTTTTTACACAACTAAAAACAGTCCCACCGCAGAGAAACACGTTCAAATCAACAAACATAAAATATTGTATAAGTGTTGAGTGGAAATTCTAAGACACAGAAATACTACTCAGGAGAAATAAGACAGATGAAGAAGTTTTGAGCAACATGACGAAATGGAAATAGTGTGAAGTTTAAGTCTGGTAACTTGGCAGGTGAAGAATTCTCGATTAAAAATTGAGGGTTCCAGAATCAAGAGCAATGCATTTTTAAAAACTGAAATACAGTCGTTGAAAAAAGAAAATCTCAAATAGGCTAGACACAGTAGAAGGCAAATGTAACAATATTATCTGTCTATATTTCTGAGATGAGGTATTATGTACATTATTTACATTTTTCGGACTATTGTCCTCATCTTTGTAGTCATGTTTATCACAACGTTTCGGCAGTTGTACGCTTCGGCTTTCTTCAGGTGGTTGGAATGTTGAACTTAACACTTTATTTCACTTACCGGGGTAAATTGTTCTAGTTTCACGAACTATATTAAATGGATGTCAGTTATCTCCTGTTAATTTTCCTTTGCAGAAAGTTATCGACTGCTTTCACCGGGTAGTGAACTCATACTCTTTGGGTATGTCACTGGATCTAACCAACGCCTTTATCCACTGTTCCATGTGTCCTTAGACCAAAACGAATCTAATGACAATTTTGATGAAAAATTCTTAGAGTTGTTGTGATAGTGTTTAATTCGAGTTCAATCCTGAATTCGATTATGATGAGAAAAAAGAAAACTAATCACTAGAGCAACAAATATAGAGAACAGCAAACTTTATTATATCAACTATCAAAAACAATGGTATAATATACGTCGAAAAAGAAAAAAGAGAATGTTTAATAATATAAAAGGATAAGAGTGTGTTATAAATCCCAAAGAAATAAAGATTTACATTATATCTTGTGTGGATAATTTACATAAATGATAATTCGTGTCTACTCTTATACTCTCTCTGCTGTAAATTACTGCGTTCGCTTATATGATTGATCAATTTATCTCTATCACTATATAGTCTACATCTACTATTTTGTTTCGTCTTGTCTATTCTAGCTTTGACATAGTTGGTCCTTATGGCGTTCCTTGTGCTGCATTTAGAAGAGATTCAGTTTTTCTCAAAAAGGTTTCGATATTTCTTTTTGTCACCCGCCAGAGAGGACTCGAGACAAGGTCAAATGACCCGAAGGTCGAATTATGGTGGGAGTTAGGGGAGGAGAAGGTCGGTGACGAGCAGAGGCTCGAGCACTTCTAGACTATGCTGGTCATCGGCCCACTTAGTGCAATGTGGGCCTGGTGAGCCTAGCCGGACATAGACCCAAATATGCATCCAGACACGGATGCTTGATTATACTTTAAACTGGATAGCGAGGTTCAGGGCTATACGAAGGTGTCAAAAGTGTCAGTAATACAGCTCGCCCACCCGAAGGTAGCCCAGCCAAAATCCGTCGCCTTTCGGTTACAAGTCTGCTCTTGAGCACTGACCGTTCGGCATGGATGCCCGACAGTCTGCTGAAAAGGTTTCCTTTTCTTAGCTATGTCCAAGTTGAAAGACTTGGAAATTGGAGGACAAATCAAGACCATCTAAACTATTGCATTGCCCAGATCGGCCAGAATATTGAAAAGACTCTTGGAGATCTAAGGACACTTGTTGTCACTCAAACTCCAGTGAAAGACTCCCAGCTTACGCTGGTGTGTGGAAAACTCACAAGAAAAACAATAATTGTAATACTCTGAAAAAAAGAAAGGGGAGTGTGTTTAAAGGAACTAAATTAACTAATTGGTGGGTTGTGTTTTATGATATAACAACCCGTAGAGGTTATTTAATGCAAAATCAAACTTAGTCGGCTGAGACTGTAGAATTCACCGACTGCATCTCTGTAGAGGGGTAAGCCCCATCGCTATTCAACAAAAGTCCCGGATATGACATTAAACCATCTGATGGTGATCTAGTTGGAATTTGGTGTACCCCTTCATTGTCATTGTCCTCACACTCCCTCTTACCTATAGTGGTAGCATCTAATTAGGTCCTATCTATGGGTCAAATAGAACTGTTTGATTATATAAACTGTGTGAAAGCAAATGACTTGTGCTGAATTTAATTGTGAGAAACATCCCGTATCCTCACAGAGCTGCTGTATGTAGGTGCGAGCTGGTCGTCCTGCTTTTGCTCGGCCATATGAGGGGGTCCATAGGAGTACATCCCTTATGAGCTCGTCCTTGCTTCTCCATCAGTGTCCTGCATGGCTGGTTCGTCTAATTTCGATAGTTTTGTGATGGGAGATAGGTGGTCGTACAGCTGGTGCTTTGTGGGGTGTTGCTTCCAGGACTTGTTCAAAATTGCTCTCAGCATCCTTGTGTAGTTGCCGTCCAGCTTTTTCTCTAGCCGTTTAGTTAGCATCCATGTAGTGCATCCATATAGCAGTATCAAGACGACCACTGCTTGGGAAAAACTGCGTTTTATTTTATCGGTCAGGTCTGACTTCCATATAACCGATAGCTTATCGATAGCTGTCCATGTCTTTGTTAGCCGCGTGTCGATGTGTTTTTTCGGTAAATGAGACACTGCTTTCTAGATAGGTGAACTTGTCCACTAGTTTCAGAGAGCTACTGTCTAGTGTGGAAAGGTCGATGTTTTATTAAAGCACATGCATTCCGTTTTGTGTGCATTGACATAGAGCCCAATGCCTGCAGCGGCTCGTTCCAGAGTATGCAGTTGTGTTTCGGCTTGGACGGGTGTATTTGTCAGATCGCTATGTGTTCGGCGTAGTCGGCGTCGGTTTGGAACCATTCAACTGTGCGTGAACAAATGAGTACTACATGTTTCTTTTTTAAGTAGAGGATTTAACAATACAAATGAATAATGATGAATCAAATTATTAGAGCAAAATTTCAATACTTGAAACTCTTTAACTGTGTGCTTAATTCAATTATTGGTATTACACGACAATATTTGTAACCATTTAACTGTTTGTAAATGAATGAATAGTGCTGAATTAAGTTATTAATGTTTAATACCAATACTTGTAACCACTTCACTCTGTACAAAAATGATTATTATCGAATAGAATTATTGTTAGATAACAATAATTGAAACGATTGTATAAACAATATCAATACCAGTGTGCAAACCTTTTTTCAAACTCTCTTAAAAATGAAAATACCTATAATTTATTCACTTACAGATATTTTGTATATCCATTTAAATGTGTGCAAACAAATGACTGAAATTTTATAACTACTGTTACATATCAATACTGAAATCACTTAACTGTGTGCAAATAAACTATTAACTGTAAACAGAAATATTTTTGTTTGATAGAAATGCTTGAAGCAATTTAACTTTGTACAAAATATTGAGCTCAGGCTCGTTTAAAAACGTACCAATTTTTTAAAAAATCATATGTATTCAATATGAATTTAAAGGAGGGTTTGACACTAAGTAGCCATCAATAGTTGATGTGCCTTAAAACGAAACGAAACCAAACTTAATACAAATCCTGCTTATAAATGTGTACATATATGAAATATATGAAATAAATATGTATGTTTTGTAAACAAATATTTCATTGGTAAATTTATTTTAAACCAGCCAAAACTCATTTGTTCTAAAATATTTAAATGGATTGAAAATTACTTAACATAAATAAGTCAATGAACATTTATCTTTTGTTTTTATTCATTCCAATGTTATCAAGCAGAGTAAATGATTAAATATCTATATTTAACCAATAGCTAAGACTCTAACAGATATTATATTCCAGGTGAGAGTGGTTTTGAGAGTAATAGTCATGAAAAGAAACTTCACCTTCCTCAAAGCTCCTGAAATGAACACTCACCATCAAAATGGTCTTGTGTCATATCCTGGACATGCCTTGCAGTTAGGTTCTTTCACCCTGCAGAGATGCACTCAGTGTATTCTACAGAGAGGGCAACAAAAAACAAGAGGAACAAATGAATTGATATAATTTAGAGATGTTGCAATTTTTGCAGAGTATTAAGTTATTTATTCCTCTCGTTCCTTGGCCACCTACTTTGCTCAGTCAGTCGATGGAATGCTTCAATTTTGAATAATTCCGAGCTGATTAAAAAGACAGTAATCTTCATGTATGTAAACTTCTGACATACTGGCAATGTGATGAAATAAATAAAAGATTAAATAAATCATTATCTTACAATTATTCTGAAATTTCATATTCTTAAAAGAAATTACTCATCGAAGATGGGCAGTCTATCATAGGATAAAATGTATTAAGTTATAAAGAACTGCATATATATATATATATATATATATGCCTCTCAAAAATATTAGATTGTACCGAAGAGACGAAAAACATTATGCTAGTGACTAGGAAGTGAAAACTGCAGCAATGAAATGGATCAAAAACAATCAACAGAATTTTACGAGGCAGGGATACATACTCTCGTTCGAAGGTGGAACATTGCTAGTTAGAATTCAAGTAGCTATTTTGGCTTTTAGATCAAAGAAACCAGAATTACAAAAGATACGTCTTTCTGGTAGAAACTATAAGCTGCAGCACTGTAGATGGGTAAGACCCCACAACGCGTGACCTGGATATAACATTAACAATCTGATGGTGAGGTTCCGGTGATGCTGGAGCTTTGGGGAATGCGGAGTACCCCTTCATTGCCATCGCTCACAGGTCCACTCAGGCCTGGAGTGGTAGCACTTGAGAGGGCCCAGTCTATGGGTTAAATAGAACTAAACTGCGAAATTATGTTAAACTGAATTGTTTAAATTAGAAGTGTTTGATTAAACTGAATTGCTTGAAATAGAATTGTCTTTAAAAATTAAAATGTGTACTTCCAAGTATACTGTGTGCTTATCCTAAACTGAATTGTTTGAAATGGAACATTTTTTGTATGCTAAACAGAATTGTTTGAAATGGAAAAAACTTGACATTGAAACTGGATTTAACAGTTTTAACATTTAACTGTAGGTAAACAAATGCTATACTTATACAAGAACGAATTGTTTGAATTAGAACTCTTTGAGTATAGTGAATAGCTTGAAATAGAAATGTTTTGGACTATTTAAATGTATTCATGCAAAACTTAATTGTTTGAAGCACTGTTTATGTCAATAAGAATGGCATTAAATAACCTACAAAGGTTGATATGTCATAAAACCCAAACAACCAACCAATATAAGTTGCCGTTGAGTAGCCAAGGAATGCGATTTCCTACTGTACTGCTGGTGCTGCTGCTGCCAAAAAGCCCATAAATAGGATGGATCATATAATAGACATCTTATACTCAAGACCACTCCAGCATTGCTATAGAAAGAAACAGTGATTATATTAAGAAGTAGGGATGTGATCCAGACAGGACCTTCTTAATTCAGATGTATCATATATATTCCTGTGTCGCTAATTATTAGTGTGTTAAAGAAAAAAGCATTACTTTTTAACTCAACCTGGTAAGTATGTGTGTTTGCATATGTATCTATATGAGTCTGTTTTTTGCGTGTCTTTGCGTTTGTTTTGTGTGTAAATGTGCATGCTTCTATTTGTGTATTAACGGGAAATCATTAAAGCTGTAGCTGTGTTAGTACTATTATATGGTTTCATGACAAAGACCATTAAGAAATGCAAGAGTAAAAGCTAGATTAGAACTACACTAGGATGCTGCGTACTTTTTTGAACAAATCTTAAAAGCAGCATTCGACAAAACATCAAGTTACCATCCATTAGACAAATCATTCATGTAAAACAAAGAAGACATGGGTTCACAGCTGCAGAACTAAGAACTAATTTATCAGTGACGTTCTTTTATCTACCCCTAGACATGAATTTTGTCATGTTGGCTAAATTACATAGTACCATTACATATAAACTAATGATTATAAAAATAACTTATTGCCCAATCGGCTGCAGGGGCTGTTAAATACCCCGACTACATCACTGCAGAGGGGTAGGACTCCCCCAACGAGAGTGCTGGATGGCCCACTAAGCTGGGGCTGATTAATACACCGACTACATCACTACAAATGGGTAAGACACCTCCAATGTGTGTCCTCGATATGACTCTAAACAATCTGATGGTGAGGTTCCTGTAATGCTGGAGCTTTGGGGGATATGAATTGCCCCTTTATTGCCATCGCTCCCTGATCCTCTCTGACCCGGATAATGTCCTATCTATGGGTCAAAAAGAGCTAAAATGTGCTCTTATGCGAAACTGAATACTTAAAAGAAAATATTTTGAAATTCAATTGAGTGCAAACTAAATCTTTACTCATACTAAACTGAATTGTTTGAAACTTTATTAAAATGATTTAATTTGGTGTTAGATGACCCTCAAAAGGTTGATAAGCCGAAAAACAAAACACCAAACAACTTAAGCTAAAGTGAATAGTTTGAAATAGAACATTTTTTAATATTAAACTGTGTGTAAACAACAACAAAAAATGTATTTAAACCATTAACTCACTGTTTGTAAATAAAAGACTGTACTTATGCTAAAGTGACTTGTTTAAAATTAAGTGCGCAGAAAAAAAAAACGAACTCCAACTTGCTTAAAAATGTTATCTTGAAAATGTGTTTAGATATCATTTATTAAATATATGTATAAAAAGGATTTGGCATTAAATAACCTATAATGGTTGATATGCCATAAAACAAAACCCAACAAAACAAAACTAAAATATTATCGGTACTTAATTATATCGATTAATAAATAACTTCCGTTTTTTAAAAGCAAACTGAAACGACGCATTTCAGTTTTCCAATGTTTTAAACACAGCCAAAAGTTGCATCATCAAAAAGTGTCTTTATCAGTCATTCTATTTTCAGTAGTGAAGAAATTAGCATCATAATTTAAAATAAAATATCATTCTCTTAAAATTGTAAAACTGAAAGTGCATAATCTATATGTACTGTCGTAGAAGTTTAAGAATAGTAATAAAAACGAAATAGAAACAGCAAAGAAAATTTGTAGAGATTTTGGTCAAGGTGCCATTCCTGACCACTAAGTTCAAAACTGTTTTTCAAATATTCATTCTTGGCATACGTCACTGAGAGATGAACCCAGACGAAGACGTTCATAAGACCTCGATCAAAATGCTTTTAGGGAATTTATTGAATACTGTCTGTAAAAGTACTCGAGAATTAACCGTTGAGCTCGACTCATCCCACTCCATAATCTGTCGCCACCTAAAAAAGCGAAGAAAAACGTAAATATTCGAATAAAACGCCTCTCCCTCGTCAACTGGAGAAGCGTTCTGCTTCTTTGTGATAAAGCAAGATATCGTTCAGCAAGAATCTCGCAGGCAATACTATTGGATCAAGGCTGGTCGTTTCTACCCCATTTACCACGTTCTACACCGTGTTGCACAGAGAGAATTCTATCTGTTTTTGCTTCTTTAAAATAATCCGTATGACAAAATACTTAAGCTCAAACCAGCTGAATGTTACTTGAGAGGAATCAGCAAGCTACCTGATGAATCGTAGGGCGCCTCTAGTGATGAAATAGTTAGCGAGCTAGACTTGCAAAACTTCACGAGTGAGTTCAAGTCTCATTTGGTGCCCCATTCATACGGCTTTGTTCAACATCTAAGCAAAAGGCTTACTAAATTATCACCTGATAAATTGTAAAAGGCGATGCAAAATAATAGTGTGTATACTATTGATGGAAATTAATAGATAAATTATTCAAGACTAAATCATATTTTACTGCAACAGAAATTTTTCAAGACTCAGTCCAATATTTAAATAGGGACAATACGCACTGCTAAAGTTCACTATTTTTGTTGTTTTATTTTTCTGAATAGTCGTGGTATTTTTCTAATACTTTGTGTGCAAGAAACATAATTGATAGTGTCATTTTTCACATATTTAAGAAAATAAATATATTGTCGAATCCTACAGTGGCGACTGTTATGAGAGAATGAGCATATTTAGACTGGCCAGTCCTCGATGAACACAGTTGTGGACTGTTGACAAAGGAATATCCCGTAAGTCATTTACTAATTTTAGTTTAATTTGGTATAAGAATGATGCCTCCAGTGAGTATCTAACTCAGTAACAGGCATTTATATGAAGCTATTATTGTGAAGGCTTAGGTAACACACACACACACACACACACACATACACACACACACACACACACACATACTATATATATATATATATATAGGGATTGAATATGAAATGACGTAAAAATAAAAATAAATACGAAATAAAATAAACATCTAGAAATGAAAGAAATGCAAAATAAAAAAAAAAATTGAAATAACAATTTTCCAGGAAGTCACTGACAGCAAGCACAATCAATGCATGCTTGAAAAGATGGGCATCCTGGCGCCAAAACGGAACTCTTCCTCAACGTCTTTACACTACTCTAAGTGTGATGGTACATCCAGCCTTGCCAAACATCGCTGTGATTTCGCTTCCAACCCGCTGATTGTTCAACACGCCGATACTACACAAGGAAGACGAGCCAGTTGACAGATTCAAAGTATAATGATAATCAACTACGAGACCCTAACAGGAGGGCAATTATTCCTCCAAGAATTACCTAAACTTATCAGACCACTTACGGAACAGTTTATAGTATCTCACACGAAAATAACACATGTCATAGACAAAGGAGAGAGCGCATCTACTTATGCCATGGTCCGTCTGCTCTCAGAATAAAATAGTCTGCGAAACAAGAGTGTAATGCTACTACATCAAACAGACACTTGGTCCTCTACAGCTCTAACATACGTATGTGCCACTACAGTTATAAAGGGTCTATGAGTATAGCACTACCTCTTAAATACCAGCTGGACCTCCGTGTCGACCGCTTTAGATATACAGAGAGAAATAAATGGTCACTAGACGACAAAGCCACACACAGACCTTGGCATTATTCTTTGCGAACGATGTCGAACTACTTCGAGGAGCTCACGCAAACTGGGTGCCGTAATTTTCGACCCGTCTTCACATCCCCGCATCTGGTCTCCAACTAACTTTATTTTCTTATTTCCTCTCTAACGGCCTTTCTGTTGAGTTTTTTCTTGCCAATCAGAGCCCGTCGGCCGACTGCTCCTGATACATTTCAATTTTTAATTTGGGCCTCAGGTACTGTCATGATCTGGATTTCGAGAACCAACAGTTCACTCTCCTATTCGTTTCTCCGTTGTCATAGTGCATCTCTCTTTCTCTCTTTCTCTCTCCCTCGAATCTTTCTCATATATGCTCCCCTTTTTCCAACGTCGTCTGGTTCACCTCAGATCTTACTAGGAAACAACTAGCTATTAAAACAATCATAAGGAATCCCTAATTATATTACAGGACTTCACAGCACTCCTACAAGCTGTTGTTATTAGACCGTCAAAGTGTCCTAGGTCTTCACTAATACATCTTGTTCCAAATCAATCCCAGGAAAATGCTATGTATGTGGCAGCTTTAGACACCTTAACCTGCTGGCAAAACCTGACTGATATCCAATTCTAAATATTAAGAGCGTAGGAACTGAACTTTTCACGAAAATGGCATTTTAAAGATTAATCTCCTACAGGCCTATCACTAGATTCCTATTAGTAAGGCATATGTAGAAAATCCCCGATGAAAACATAGTTTCGTCTCTTTGAATAACTATTTATGCCATTTGGTCTTCGAAACAGCAGCTAATCTTTTCAGTGATTATAGACAATATATTTATGGGCGTGGGTGTAATTTTCGTGTAAATCGATGATGTACTTGTTTTCTCTGAAAATGTGGAACAACATTATAGAGATCTTGAGAAAATTCTTTCGATTCTCTTGGAAAAGAACCTTCAAATCTCGATTGTCAAATGCCAATCCTAAAAGGACACAATCAACTTTTGGGGCCATAATGTAAGCCCAACACGACTAAAGACAGCGACACAGAAAGTCGAAGTTTCCAAAACCCAAAGATGCCAAATCCCAGCGTTGATTTACTGGGAATGGTGAATTTTTACAGGAAACTAATCCGACAAGCTACAGATATGTTACCTCCTCTAAGAAAAGCCATTAAACACCACCCAGCTGCAAAAATGCTGGAATTAAGCCCGGCTGAAAATCAAATATGTTTGCCTGCTAAAGATATTTTTGCCAAAGTATCTGCTTTGACACACCCTGATCCAGATCCCACGTAGTACCATCTTGTTACGGATAGCTCTAATTCTGCTGTATATGCGGCACTGCATCAAATAATGAATGATGATTCGGTTCCCCTTGGTTTCTATTCCAAAAGAATATCTGAAAACGCGAGAAAATACTGCACTTTTGATTGAGAAATTTTAGCAGCATGCCCGGGAGTTTCTACTTGCGCGATTGTTTAAAATGATACTTGATTCATCACTTCTCCGACATTTTAATTATATATATAAACAAACGATTTAGACTCTTTAAAATTAATGTTGTGATTTGTTTCTAAATTATTTCTGACAAAAAACATTATTTATGTTTCCTTTTTTAAATCTTCTTTTTATGTTAACTTCACCTTGAAAAATTACTTGATTTCTACTCGCAGATTTTTCATTATATTCAAAACATTGTTGAGCTTAAAATCCAGCCTTTGATTTTCTATTGGTATTGTTATTAATTAATTAATTAATTGTCTTTGAAGTGTTAGTAACTGTTTTGCTTCCAAGGTTGTTTTAGTTTTTTGTCGTTAAATTGGTGAGTAAATTCATATATCTGTGTAATAAATTCATATTAGAAAAAATATTACTATGAATTTTTAGAAAACATTTACCTTAGTGTATTTTGATTGGTTTGGTTTACGTTTAAGGTTGGTTATTTAATGCCAAATCATCTTTATGCATATATAATTAATATGTATGATTTGGTTTGATTGGGTTTTATGGCATATCAACCATTGGAGGTTATTTAATGCCAAATCATCTTTATGCATATATAATTAATATGTATGATTTGGTTTGATTGGGTTTTATGGCATATCAACCATTGGAGGTTATTTAATGCCAAATCATCTTTATGCATATATAATTAATATGTATGATTTGGTTTGATTGGGTTTTATGGCATATCAACGACTGGAGGTTATTTAATACCAAATCCTGTTTTTGAATATATATCAAAATATGATTTCTAAACACATTTTATTGATAGACACAATTACACAAAAGTTGGGTTACCGATGGAGATGATATATTATTTATATATCCATGGAATAATAACTGAATGACAGTTACGGATCGATTAAATAATACTGAATCTCAAAGAGATTTTACTTATGAACTAAAACCAAACATAAACTTACCTTTCTAAAACAATTTATTAAATTGCGTGCGTGCGTGGGTGCGCGTATGCATGTGGGTGTGTGAGTGTGTGTGATGTTGTCAATAAAATGACTTAAATTAAAAGCTAATTAACTTTCAAATTACCTAAACTATTAAAATTGTCACTAGGAATCTTAAACTAGGGGATTTTGCTCACGTATACACACATGCTCACGCACGCACGCACACACACAAACACACAGACACACACACACCTGTGTGTGTGTGTGTGTGTTTAAGTGTGTATGTGTGTGTGCGTATATGTATTTATGTGTGTGAGTAAGTTTTGAAATAACAAGATACTTGTGTGTTGGATTCATTTAATTAATTCAGATTCTAAAATTAAGTTAATTGAGAGTATTAAACACACACGCATATATACATATATATATATATATATATATATATATATATATATACATATATATATATATATATACATATATATATATATATATATAAAATCTTAGTATATATATATATATATACATATATGTATATATAGTAAGATTTAGAATAATATATATATATATATATATATATATATATATATGTGTGTGTGTGTGTGTGTGTGTGTGTGTGTGTGTGTGTGTATTCAAAATGGTCTTCTTGTATTTGCTGGACAACATAAATTATTATTAATTTTTAGCTTAACTTTTTCTTTTTATCCTAAAGGATATTTACATATGAATTATAGGTGTGTAACAACTGTACGTAGTCTTTTCCTCTTTGTCCAAGCATTTCGATCCTTTTCTGGCCAATTTCAATAGCAATAAGGCATGAGTATTGTTATTTCATACATCCTATTTCAAAATGTTTAGACGATTACTTTGCTTCATTTTAAAGCCATTTGGGGTATGAGTTTAGAGATGTTGTACCAATTCATCTTCAAGTATTTCCATTTTAATCGTAATATTATCAAAAGGGTTTATTTGTCCTTTTACTTTTTGATTCTTTCTTTGATCGTTAACTTTGTATCTCTGTTAAAATCGTAGCAGTTGGAGCGGAAACTTTGTTCTACAAGTATTAGTTTGTTGTAATCCATAGATTTGATCTGATTTCGTCAAAAGCAAAACGCCCAAGTTGACTTTCTAATACATTGTTTTTAGCAGCGTATGTAGTCCAGTAAATGAATTACATTTTTTGCTTCTGCAATTAGATTCGTATTTAGATTAGTAATTAGATTAATTGCGAAGCTAGTGAAAGAGTTTCTTGACTTGAGGTATTAGCGACATAGGTTCTCTCTCTCTTTCTCTCTCTCTCTCTCTCTCTCTCTCTCTCTCTCTCTTTCAATACACGCAGACACCGACAGATATATATATATATATATGTGTAAAGAGAGAGAGAGAGAGAGTGAGAGAGAGAGAGAGAGAGAGAGATGAGTATGTTATTTTTGTATTTAACTTAATTACAGATCTTCAAATTGACTAATCTTAGATGAACGATTAAAGATTAATAATTATAATAATTATAATTCCTAATTGATCAATAATATAACGTATAGAAATCACCTAATCCAAGGAAGGAAATTTCTAATTACTCACAGTTTAGATAATGTTGCTTTCTTCGATTCAAAAGTTTTTTTTAGATAAGTGTCTGTGTTAGAGTTTCAAAAGACGGTAATATGTCATCTCATCACAACAATACATCTCTTCATCAGTTCAGTGAGACCAAGTAATTTGACTTATATATATATATATATATATAGTAACGAGCTTAAAGATCAGAACGATGATAAGAAAAAGTCTAAATGTGAAATAACTTTCTTTTTAATTTTAAAGCTTCATAGAATATTTTATGAAGAAAAAAAAGATATAAAAGTGGTTTGGTTTGGTTTGTTTGGTTTTATGGCATATCAACCTTTGTACGTTATTTAACGTCAAATCCATTTTTATGTAAATAATCTGTTCTATTGAAAACGATTCAGTTTAGCATAAGTACCAAGTTTAATTGTCAAAAACATTTTCATTTCTAACTATTCAAGCAGTTGTATGTAATAATTCAGTTAAGTGTAAATACAGTTTTAATGTCGAAAAACAGTTCTATTTGAAATAATTCAGTTAAGCATAAGCACGCTGTTTAAGTGTAAGTACGGTTTAATTGTCAAAAACGTTTCTATTTCAAGCTATTCAGTTTACTCAATTCATTTTAGCATAAGTATGCTGTTAGTTCTATTTAATCCATAGACAGGGCTCTATCAGGTGCTACCACTCCGGGCCAGAGTGGACCTGGGAGCGATGGCAATAAAAGGGTGCTCCACATTCCCCAAAGCTCCGGCACTGCTGGAACCTCACCATCAGATTGTCTAGTGTCATATCTAGGACACTCGTTAGGGGAGGGGGTCTTACCCCTCTGCTGAGAAGCAGTTAGTGTATTCTACAGCCCCAACCGACTGGCCAGATATAAAAGTGAATTATATAATTTCAAAATATGAAATATGAAGTTCAATAAACTTTTTTTTAGATAAAGGTATAAGCATAATTACACATATAACAATTCGAAAAAAAAAGATGATGAAAAACATCAGAATGATTAAATAAATCCGTAAAATTTAATGATTATTTTGTATAATTAAAAAGAAATAGGTTAAGAATATAAAATAGGGTATTTTACTAAATTACACCAGATCTTCACCGACTCTTACATTTTAAACGTGACGGAAAAATCTGTGACATCATTGGAACATAGAAAACTGATAGTCAAGTTACGTAATGAAGATAAATTCTCGATTGAGGATATTTCAAAGACCGTGGGGAAATCTAAAAGTATTATTGATAGTATTTTAAGAAAACTTGAGGAAACTAGTTCATGGGAAGCGAATAAAACACCTGGCAGGTCTATGAAAACTACTGCAAAGGAAGTCAGATGATTTGGTAATGAATTGTGCGTACCATAAAATCTTTATATATATATATATATATATATATATATATATATATATATATATATATATATAAACATGTTTGGTTGAATACCACCGATTGTGTCTATTTCAAAATCTTTAACTGAATACGATCGAGTCTTCTTGCCATTTTTTCTTATGTCTGGGTCAAGATGGTGAAGAAAATACCCTAAACTAGCTCAAGCGCTTTTGACCACTTCGCTGATTATATTTTGGTGTCATGTTATTTGTTTATTGCTATGAGTTTTATTTATATTTATTTGGAGTGTTTATTATTATTATTATTATTATTATTATTATTATTATTATTATTATTTACTCCTTTATAGTTTTTCACATCAGTGTTAGCTGATGGTTTTTCACTGGAGTTTGAGTGACAGCGAGTCTCCTCAGGTCTCCATGACTCGTCTCAGGATTCTGGCCGTTCTCAGCAATGCTGTCATTTGGATAGTCTCTACCCGTCCTCCGACGTCCAAGTCCACCATGCCTTTTAATAATCCTTTAATTCTTGTGCCAAAAGCACCAATCACAATTGGCACAATCGTCACTTTCATGTTCCACAGTTTTTTCAATTCTCTAGCAAGGTCGAGGTACTTATCCTTCTTTTCATATTCCTTCAGGTGCTTGGTTGTGCACATACCATTTGTTAGTATGGTCAAATCTAAATTTTTGCACATTTTCCAGTGGATCACCTTTCTTATACTCCTTCTGTGCTAATTTGCTGCATTCGCTTATTATGTGATTGATCGTTTCGTCTCTGTCACCGCATAGCCTACATTTACTGTTTTGTTGCATCTTATCTATTCTCGCTTTGATATGATTGGTCCTTATGGCGTTGTCCTGTGCTGCTATTAGGAGAGATTCTGTTCCTCTCTTAAGGTTTCTTTTTCTTACCCAGCTCCAGGTTTTCTGGTTTGATATATTGTTTATTAGTCGATTAAAGTGACCATAGAGTTGTTTTTCTCCCATTTTTGTTTCCTAGTTGTTGTCATTCTATCGTCTATCTGTTGTATTTTTGAAGTTTTCCTGCGTCTTTATTATTGTGTCGTTATGATACTGCATATGAGAATATAACATAAGTGATTTGGTGCCGTGACCCTGATATGGGACCAGAGTATGGTCCTTTTAGTGTTTTGAAATTTCTTCACTGAATTATGGAGGGCCCGTTGTGTTGAGAGTATAAAAGATGCATCCATATTGTACCTTGATACACACATTTCAAGATGGCCAACCACGCAAAGATAGTAAAACAAAATTTAGATAATCATTAGCCGGGCAAGTGTTACATAGAGAGAAGGTCACCTTCTAAGTGAGATTTTGTTTGCTGTAGTTCAAGTGATTCTTTTTGTGTTTTCAGCCATTATTCTCCTTGTAAATTATTCTGTAAAAAATGTGTGAGGGCGATGGAGACGAACGTGAAGAAAATTCCACATGTGGAATTTTGAAAAATAATTAACGGATGATTGTTGTATTTTAACCTTCGGCACGGGCAAACATGGCATTACAAAGTGATGCACCGGAAGGAAGTGACACATTCCAATGGCCAGTAATCGAAAGAGATCGCGTGTGTGCGTGCTTAGCTGATGAAATGGGACAAGGTAAAAAAATCCCATGATACACTCATAGACTGATACACCGGAAGAGAGTGACCTCTGAACTGCATGACAGTTATTTCCGCTTGATGACGATCAAACATGCCATTCCAAAGATCAAGTAGGCGATTGAGTGGACGTTGAACTATTATATAACTCAGTCAAGTGAGTTAGGGTTACAGTTGGAGGGGGAGTTACAGACGAGCTGTGGTAGGGAAAGCCACATCATGCCGAGGGGGCCCTTGGGGCCCTGATGAGTTGGGGTCCAGAGAAGTTGCTGAATTAGACGTAGTAGAAAAATCCAGCAGAGTGAGCCTCTGGTCCTCCGGCTGAGCAGCCCTGGAGAACGAGAAAGACACAACGCTGACGGCCATAAGCGTGGGAGTCAAAATATTGCATTTCTGTTCGGTCTCCAACTCCCTCTCACATTAAAACATTTACTAACCTTTTCGAACCCTTACAATAAAGTGAGAGGTACATATATTTGCTAAAGAAGTTTTCCTGCGTTTCTATTATTGCGTCGTTATGATACTGCATATGAGAATATAACATATCGTGTTGTGCGTATCGTTTCTGATGGCTGAAATTAGTCCTCGTTATTATTAATATTATTATTATTATATATTGAGTTAAGACATTCTGTTTGGATAAGTCGTTACAGGAGCCTCACCATCAGATTTAGTGTTATATCTAGGACACTTTTGGGGGGATTCTTACCCCTCTGTGGAGATGCAGTCGGTGTCTTCTGAAGCCCCAGTCAACTCTGTCCATCGAGACTTATGCTACTCAGTTGACTATTTGGTTCAATATATCCTGGCCCTGTTGGAGTAAACTTTATTCTCTTATTGGCTGATTTTGCGACTAAAAAATGTATAGAATTTTGAAAAACCATCCATGAAGAGTCGCGTTTCACCTTCTGGTTGGTTACAAAATTGGTATCAACAGGAAAAAGAAGTTCCCTGACAAGGATTTGAGATATCGCAGACGTTGCCAAAAATCCTCTCAGATAAAAGAAACTCAACCAGAGTTTTAAATCAGTAAAAGAATATTTTGTCAGAATCGTTTAAAACATGAAGCAGTAGAGTAACTTAGAAGATTGAGAAATTATTTTAAAAAAGAAACGGAAAATAACCAAATTTACATAAACTTATTGTTTTATCGTTTGTTGTTTCTTATCAAACATGAACCGTTAAAATACCAAAGTTGTTTCACTAGATACGTTGTGCATTTTTTGTTTTCTGTTTCATTAAAACTAATAATTATGACCGATAGTGTTTATGTACATATACACGAGGGTATTTCTATTTAAAAAAAATGGTGAATTTTGCCCAAGGAGGTTTTAATAGACACTCTGTTAAATTGTTGGAACATTTTCAAGAAATTCAATTGTATCTCAGAAGATTATCACTACGGTTTACTTTGGGGAACACAGTGCCCGGATATTTTTCTTTACCGGAGAGTCAATGATTCTCCACTCCACGAGCTGTCACGTTTTAGACTTGTTGTGGCAAACCCGAGTAAAACCCATTTTTGACTAAAAATTCCCCTTCACAAACCTCACACATTCGTAAATTCCAGTCGGCTTGTACTTGAGTGGAGTTCCCGTGGCGGAGTGGTTAACGTCCTGGACTGTGACATCGTAGCAAACGAGTTCAAACTCCACTCACGCTATAACATTCCCTTTAAGACCAATACCCATAAGAAAGGCATGCACATCCCTTATCCCCTCAGTTATGGTTTTAATAATATCACTGCCGTCATTCTATAAGGATGTCTTTGGCAATAAATAACCTGAGAAGGTTGATATACCATTAAACAAAAAAATCAAATGAAACCAACAATTTGATAACAGACCTCTGTTCAAGCCTGGTGCACATTTCTTTCATCAGCCACCATTTTGAGTAGTATCAAAACATATTTTTTGCGAGTAAAAAATATCTTTTGATATAAATCAATACAAAACAATAGAAAACTTACATTTATGTTCCTTGTATTTTAGCAGGAGTACTACAAGGGGACACGCTAGTCCCATAACTCTTTATCATCTGTCTATATTACGTGCTAAGAACATCGATTGATAAAATCAGAGAAAACGGCTTCGAGCTAACAAAGGAAAGAAGCAGAAGGTATCCCCCAAAAACAATTACCGACGCCGACTACACCGATGACACAGCAATTCTGGCAAACACACCCAACCAAGGCGAAACACTACTGCATAGTGTAGAACGAGCCGCCGCAGGCATTGGCCTCCATGTCAATGCACACAAAACGGAATATATGTGCTATAATCATACAGGTGACATCTCCACACGAGATGGAACCTCTCTGAAACTATTGGACAAATTCACCTACCTAGGAAGCAGTGTCTCATCGACACGCAGACAATGAAGGCATGGACAGCTATCGATAGGCTATCGATCATATGGAAATCTGACCTGACCGATAAAATGAAACACAGTTTCTTCCAGTCAGCGGTCGTATCGATACTGTTGTATGGATGCACTACTTGGACGCAAAGTAAATGGCTGGAAAAGAAGATAGACGGCAATTACACAAGAATGCTGCGAGCAATACTGAACAAGTCCCGTTGGCAACACCCCACAAAGCACCAACTATACGGCCACATACCTCCCATCACGAAAACTATCCAAGTTAGACGAACCAGACATGCAGGACACTGCTGGAGAAGCAAGGACGAGCTCATAAGTGATGTACTCCTATGGACCCCCACATATAGCCGGGCAAAAGCAGGACGATCAGCTCAAACATACACACAGCACCTATATAAGGATACGGGATGTAATCCTGAAGACCTGTCAGAGGCGATGAACGATAGGGAGAAGTGCGGAAAGAGGGTCAGGGATATCCGTGCTAGCGGCACGACATGATGGTGATGATGATTTATGTAAAGCTCTCGTATATATGAATAGACACAGACACAGATACACACACACACACACACACACATATATATATATATATATATACACCCCTTAGTGTATCTACCTCTTTTTAAAATATATTTTCATTCTTTCTTTCGACCTACAACTAACATATATATATATATATATATATATATATATATATATATATATATATATATATATATTAGTTGGTGACCGTAGTTGAGGGCGATCCGAAGGCCTTCTTTTCAATAGCTACTATGATGTACTCTTATGGACCGCCACACATGGCCGTTATAAGCAGGACGACCAGCACGAACATACATTCAGCAACTATGTGAGGATACGGGATGTAGTCCAGAAGACCTGCCAGAGGTGATGAACGATAGGGGAAAGTGGCGAGAGAGGGTCAGGGATATCCGTGCTACCAGCATGACATGATGATGATGATGATACATAGGTGTAGTGGAGGGTACCACTGCTTTCCCTGGATTCCACCTCTTTACCCTTGATCCGTGTCTCATAATACTGAGGTTTTAAGCAAGCTGGCATCAAATACCACTTTAGAGTTTTTTCCATGACTGGTCCTGGGATTAAATGCCGGCCTCCTGGACTTATGGCGAATACTCTCCCCACAATGCTAATGGGCCGGTATACATGAACGAATTTCCCTCTGAATTCTGCGACATAACAACTTTGTTAAGTGTTTGCATTGGTTTCGTTTCGTTGTTTCATAGCATATCAAACTTGGTGGTTTATAGCCAGAAGTAACCATCCAGATAAAGAGCAGTAGTACTATTTAACCCATAGCTAGGGATAATGGGATTTAATAACATTCTCAAAGGTTTCTGTTCGAAAGTTAATCCAAAAGCCCTACTGGAATTCGAACTCGTTTACTATGATGCCGTAATCTAGCACGTTAGCCACTATATTACAGGTACCCCCTGCATAGAGTTGTATACAGATATAATATGAGAGGTTTGAAGAAGCATGGATACATATTCACGTATTCCTACTTGCTTTGTATAATCTAAATATCATTATTTAAAATACTTAATGCGCCATCATATCCATATATGCATTACTATTGTTTGTGGTGTCCGAATAAAAACGTCTACTGCAATTACATTATGTTCGTAAGGCCGTACTGCCAATAAATTATTCCACCCAGCGCCTACGAATTGTCTTCATAATAGCCTTCCAATCAATTTATATCGCATTCTCAGCTCTGATACCAAAAACCCTGATATCGTTGGCTGACTTGTCCAGATGCAGAGGGAGCATTTTCTATTCATTATTCGTGTACTTTGTAACATGTTATCTTTTTTTTTCTTTTATTTATTCCAGCATATTCTTATTTCATGGAAGTGTTAGTTACTGCGCTCAATTAGCCACCACCTCCCAACTTGATGAGACTAACACCCGTATCAAATGACGCCATCACCTTCCTCGGGCTGCTTTCATCGCCCATATATGTTTGTTCGGTCATTTTGGGTGGACTTTCCACGCCACCTGGTGGGAAACAATTAATCTCTTTCTTCTCGAATATTTATATATACACACACGCGCATACACATATATGTATGTGTCTATATATATATATATATATACTTTTATGTATTAATAATTGTAATAGTAATAGCAATGTGTATATGGGGTTGGTATCGTGTGAGTGAGAACACTAAACTCCATCCTAGTTTCCTTAGTGAGATAATGAGTATTATCCTAGCGGTTTTTCGCTTGGCATGAGACAGCTCATGATAAAGAACAATTCAGAAATTAAATCCATAAGTGCTCGCACTTTTTATCTAAGCGAAAGTTGTTTAATAACGTATTGATAATCTTCCGAATTAACCATTAATCGCTGGTGTTTTCTACGTCTAGAGATAGCGTACATACTGTCGATTAGTCAGTAGAATAACAGTCACAAAACAAAATAATGAAAAAAAAAAACCCCAGCAACTTTCCATTCATTCAATTTAGTTCTACAATGCTGGCTGCGCTAATACAAAGAAATAATAGATTTGGTCGACTAGTTGTTTGGTTTTTACGTTATTTCAACCTTTCTTGGGTTGTTCGCTGCTGTAGTCAGTTTTTTTTGGCAGGCATTTACTTAGTTTGAAACAACTGTTGTATAGCCACGATACAACTATACGTTTACATATATTTGTAGAAACATAACCAACAATAATGACGAACGAACACACTTATTTAGAAAAAATATACCTCTCACACTTTATTCTCGAAAGGGTTGCGAAAGGGTTATGTGTGAGAGGTGAGTTGGAGACGGAGCAGACTGCAACCTATTGACCCCAAGTTCCTCTGACTATAGCAGCACTTCTTTCTCATTCTGCGGGGGTGCTCAAACGGGGGGGCACTGAGGGCCCAAACCATCTTTCTGGAGCTGGTTCTCATTGCCTCGAACTGCAATTCGAATTCCAACTGCAACTGACTCCAACTAACTCAAACCGTCTGTGGCACCGGGTTGTATAATTGTTTGACTTCCACCTGCTTCTTGTCGCATCTGCACCGAATTCAACCCGTCCACAGGTCAAGGTGATATCTTCGACCGGATGCACCTGTTTCTAGATTGACGGCTCGGTAGAAGGTTAATATGTTACTCAACTAATGCTAATCATTTGAAGTAATTAATGATAAGAGCAGAGTGAGGAGTTACAGTAATGAAAGAGTAACAAAATACTCTCTAAATCTCCAGCGTTAAAGTATAACCACTCCATACAACTTGCTGTGGAGTCCTACCCCTCTTTAAACAATTCCTCTGGAGCATCTTTAACCCATCCAATAGATCTTGAATAAATATATTTGTCATACTTATCACGGCTTTATCCACAATTGATATGGCACTGAGCTTCAGTATACCCGCTGGTGTAATGGTTATCGTTGTAGGAAATGGACACGGCAACACGAGTCCAAATCCTGAACGTGACTGATTGCATCTCACATAGCACTAATACCCTTGGGAAAGGTATGAATCTAATTATTCTCCTTCAAGCAATGGGTAAATAGTAGGACAGACTGCGTTGTTTAGCCTTGGTTAGGCTACTAGTTTAGGAGAAGGAATACTCTTAATTCAAACCTGTTAAACTCCGCGTAAAAATTGACCTTGTGTCATATACTTCCCGAGCGGAGGGGTTGGTAAATATGGTATATCCGCTAAAAAAATACATATTTACCAACCCCTCCGCTCTGATAAGATATGACATAACGTCAATTTTTTTAAGCGAAGTTTAACAGATTTGAATTCAGAGTTTTTCCTTCTTCTTGACTAGTTGTCTAACCAAGGCAGTAGAACCCAGTCTTCCCTACTATTTACCCGTTGCTGGCTGGAGAATAATTGGATTCATACCTTTCTCAAGGGTATTAGTGATATGTGAAATGCAATCAGTCTCGTTCAGGATTTGAACTCGTGTCGGCGTGTCCATTTCCTACGACGATATCCACTGAAAAATATGGAAGATATCGACGATCTAACTATTCCTATAAGATCCGGACTGCGAAGAAACTAATCATTTTCTTCTTTTCTTTATTTTCGAGTTATATATCAAATATAAATAACCATCTTTGGGTTATTCTGGTGATGACACTAAACGGCATCTAGTAGTGAGGGTTCAGTTCTGTAAATCTGGGGAGTATGGAGGATCATTGATATTACTCTCAGGCCCACTGAATGGTAGTACGTTAATATCTCATATATATATCAAATAGATCTATATGATACTAATCTGTATTAGATCGGAAAAGTAGATATAATAAAACTGTAAATTAGTTGTATTAAGTATAGTTACTTGGACCCATAATAGTTAACAAAAGATTATTAAAACCATATATCAGTGTATTACAATCGGGCATTATAATACAGAAATGACAACTTGAAAACCTATCAATATTCCTATTAGGTTGGTATACTTGAAACCCTACAATTGCATCAGTTCGGAATACTTGGTATCTTACGCAGAGATTAAAAATAACTGAAAATAAATAAATGTAAAAAATTAACATTTTACCAGGAGGCCTTTGATGGGAAGTGAAATCGGCGCATGTATAAAAAGAGCGGCTTCTTAGCGTCAAAGAGAAATTCTTCCTCCGTAAACTGGTATCACTTCGACTGGACGGACCTGTTTTTCTCTGCTACTGTTGGAAAGAGCACGTGTTTGCTAAATCACGGCTGAGCTGCAGGTTTCCTCTCCTACGAGAAGCAACCTATGCAGAATACACCAACTGAATTCACGACGAAATTCAAACATAGAACTCACTGAAAATGGTACTATAATATATTTCAATTACTGGTCTGAAGACGTGACTAAATTTACTGATTCAGGAAAAGATTCCACGCCACAAAATTGTTGCAAACCCCGGCAGGACACATAACGTAACGGTTATTGGAATTGGTTCCCAAAGCTTCTAAAGGAGACAATCATCTGGAGGTTGAAGGTTCAATTTTGACTGCAGGCGAGTAACAATACAGGAATACTTAATACTTGTACCCGGTTATGGCTAACGGAATCAGAACAGGCGACCCCCGTGGATTCAATAAAGGATGTAGTTCGGAGTTCCGTGAAGGTTTCCGAGTTCGACAAACACCTGAAAATGGCCGGAACGTTGTGGAATAACTATAAAGCTGAAGACAATAGTCCGAAAATCCATAATGATAAAAAAAGAATAAATTTAGTATTTTTAGTGGTCCTTGTCTCTTTCATTCCGTCCTTAATTTTCTTGCTGTTTTCACGGGCAAAAGAAGACAACAAGCGAATGTGATAAAGAAAAGAAAAAAGTTCAGTAATTCTCAAGAAAACCAACAATTCACCACTACTACAAACAATAAACCACTACTAAAAATGATAACACTTTTTTTCCCCATATAAATAAATGTAAATTATTTCTATTAATAAAAGTCACTTTAAGCTATTATCATTTACTAGATATTATTAGTATAACTAGTTGAAATAATATAATAATTTGTATTATATTGGATTAGTTGATACCATAAAATAGTAATTTTTTGCATAATAATGTTTAACTATGTTTTATTTCGAGGATAACTCCCCGTTTCATAAAACGTATTAGGTTATCCACATGAGAGTAACTTAACGTGGAATATTCGGTAAGAAAGATAACAAGTCAATTAATATAATGAGACATTCAATTGTACACAACACGAATAGGGAACACAGTTTTCATCCGAGGATATTCACAGGAGTCACTAGTATTCAAAGAACAAACAGAGAAGTCCATTCAGCTAAAAGGGTTAAACTACGTATTCTTCTCAGGTCTAGAATCTAATGTAGGAAAGTTTCATGTGCTGGCTGCTGAGGAGGAAAACACTGCGTCTGCTTAACTCGAAGACCTGTTAGTGAAAGAGGAGAATTCCTTGGTTTAATTTGTCACTTGATCCAAAAAGAATTGGAGACCTGAGAGTGTTCCTTAAGCTCTGTGACAAGGGAGATTACTCAGTATTTTTTCTTACAACAGCATTATGCATATCTACTTAAAAATAGAATTGTTTTTTAAGGTTTTTATATTTTACTTACGACCATTTAACATGCAAACAAAAGATTATCATTACATGGAAATAATCAGTTGAAACCATTCAACTGCATACAAAAAATATCTGAAGATATAAACGAAAATTAACACATCTAGTGACATGCCGTTATAATCAATCAATCAATCAATCAATCTTTAAAATCACAACATGAGTTCATATATTCAGTCTCCATCAATGATTCTGAGCAATATTTCAGAAGGTGACCAATAGTTATTTTTTATTTAACAAATAAAATTTATTAAAGATTAAATTTCCATAAATTTAGGTTCTGTTAAAAATGTCTTTTTTAATAATACACTCCTTCCTTTGTCAATATTTTCTATCCGTTTGTATAAATTAACAAAGGCTATTCCATACATAGACAATACAGTCATCGTTGTCTGATTTATACCTTCCCTTTTGATATTTTTCTGTTTTTATAGCAGGGACATCTGGCATTCGTGCTAGATTGGACATCAAGATCAATGATGACTCGACGCTGAATAGCCCTCGGCAACGTGTTATATATTGACCCACAACCGACCCGTCAATCAAGAGATGCACCTGTGTAAATAAGCGGAAAAAAAGCGGGAGCAGGTGTGCCTTAGACAATAATATAACCAGGTTCCCAGACGGTTCGAGTCAGTTGGAGCCAAGATGCCGAAGTGAGAGCCAGCAGCAGACAGAGGGCTTTGGGCCCTCAGTGACCCACGGTTGAGCAAACCCAGCCAAGATGGGGAAAAAGTGCTGCTATGGTCGCAAGATGAACTTGAGTCAATGTAGCAGTCCGTCCCCGTCTCCAACTCATCTCTCACACACAACAGAACATCACCCTTTCGAAAATAAAGTGTGAGAGATTATATTTTTATAAAGAAGTGTATTCGTTCATTATTGAAGTCGTTATTACTGTTTCCGCATGTAAGTGTATATTTGTATATGTACACGAGCAGTTATATTATAGTATACAAAATACGGCTGGGCAACCTTTGAATGTGTGAAGAATCATTGACAGCAATAGCATAGCACTAGACCTTCAGGGCAAGTGCAAGCTAAGAACAGACATACCGGCCGGAGTGGCATTGTACTTAGTGAGTTGAAGTCCTAATGAGGTCACATTGCACCTAGTAAGACTATGAATAACTTAGTTCAGCAGGGCACTAGTCTCAGTTAATTTCAAGCCTCTTCCTTCTCTAAATCTCCCACTATAAAAAAAACACCTTGTGTCAAACCCTGTCTGGTTGGAGGCAGCGATAAATAACTTATACTTTCCCGTTTCCGTGTATGTTGCCTATTACATAATCTTACTAGGACTATGGCGCAGTCGGCTGTGGCTGCAGAGTACATTGACTGCATCTCTGTAGAGGATGAAGACTCCCCCAACGAGTGTCCTGATTATGACACTAAACAATCTGATGCTGAGGCTTATGTCATGCTGGAGCTTTGGGGAATGCAGAGTAGCCATTTATTAGAGAGAAATAAATGGTTACTATGCATTTCTAACTCTAGTCTGGAGTGATAACACCTAATAGGGTTATATCTAAGAGTCAAATAGAACTAAACTGTGTACTTATGGTAAATTGAATTACTTGAAATACAACTGATTTTACATTCAACTGAGAGTAAACAAAAAATAACAACTATATTTATGCTAAACTGAATTGTTTGAAATAGAACAGTTTATATGTATAAAAGTGGATTTGGCATTAAATAACCTATAAAGTTTGATGTGCCATAAAACAAAACATTAGTTTTTCTATTCATTTCTCTCTGGATAAATATAAAGAAAATTGACAACTTTTGAATTGAATTACAAGAAAATCCATGGAACACTTACGCAGGCCATACGAAAAAACTGGACAGCTGTTCAGACATAATTAAGTCTCATCAACAATGTAAACGGTGATCTCCATCATTAGAGATTGAACAAGCGACCACAGATTGCTGTGCCGAAACTCTACAACTGAGTCACCAGTTCATGCCAGACACAAGTGACGCCAAATAAAGTAATCATAATTGCACGGCTAATTAACCTAAATGTGTTTTGCAAGTTATATCCGTACTCTTTGTACTGGACACGGTCACCTCCAGAGCCACGTCTTCCCAAGAGGAATAGAAATACGCATCCCCGTAATAATTATGACCCCAAGGGCAAGGATACAGATCATCATTTTCTTTTTTTATGTAGAGAAATTATATTGTGAATTGAACTACCATGATCAGAAAAAAAAGAAAATGTAAATTGACAACTGTTTTCAGATTTGCTATTTTCCAAAGAAATCGGAGGAATCTCCGAGACGTTGTAGTGAATGTGTTCAACAGTGACATTGTACAGGATGGAACGATAAAATTGTCACCCTAAAAAAACGACATGATTCCGTTTCCGTTTAATGAAAATCAGTTTTCTTTTTTTCTTTTTTTTGTTGCAGACTTTCTACTAGTTGGCCAGTTGTGTACAAATCCCAAGAGCGATAGGAGCCTTCTATCATGTCTGAAAGGGACACAATGTTCAACGAGCGAGATCGGAGATGCACCGCTGTACAACTCATGCCTCTACCGATCCCATTTATGACAACAGGACCATTGCCAGCACCCTTAAAATGCAAATCTGGATTGCCACAAATAACAGGGATGTGCCCAGTGTGATGAAAACAAATTTTCCGGCTAAGGTTATGGTCTTTGGTGTTGTTTCAAGTGAGGGCCACATCATGCTACCTCACATCTTAGTAGTCGGCTTGAAAGTCAACACCAAAGTGTACCTGGATATGCTGAAGAGTGTGGTAATCCCCTGGTGCAATCAGGTGGCCAATGGCAGCCCTGGGTGTGGCAGGAAGACTCGGCACCGGCCCACAAG
The DNA here is from genome assembly GCA_963585895.1 of Sepioteuthis lessoniana. Lineage (NCBI taxonomy): Eukaryota > Metazoa > Mollusca > Cephalopoda > Myopsida > Loliginidae > Sepioteuthis > Sepioteuthis lessoniana. The sequence continues at coordinate 23,490,396 of OY757910.1, read as the reverse complement.
TCCAAAGAAACCACGGATTGGCTTCAAAAGGAGTGCTACGACTTTGTACCCTTCTCTCACTGGCCCCCTCCTCCCTCAAACTGAACCCACTGGACGACTTCGTTTGGTCATACGTCGGGAACATCACCAACATGACCTCCCACAACACCAAAGCCAGCCTGATCACCGCCATCCGCGGAGTATTCGCCGAGCTCCCGCCGGCGCTTGTGAAAAAGGCATGCTCCCAGTTCCGGATCCGTATCGAGGCGGTGATTGAGGCTGAAGGCGGCAACATTGAATAGATGTCAGCTCTACTACATAATCAAGTTAGCTGAATTGATTTTTTCACTAAAATTTTTAACATAAAAATGTAGTGTTGTTTTCTTTAGGACGACAATTTTATCGTTCCACCCTGTCGTAACCACGTTCAAACTCCAGTAGCACTATAACGTTCCCTTTTGGGCTGCTAGCCTTTGGAGAGGTATACTCTTCCTTTCTCTTTGCATAAATGAGTAAGATAGCACTACTACTGTCCTTTTACAAGGATTAGTTTCACATTAAATAACCACGAAAATTAATATTTCATGAAAACAAAGAAACAGAATCAAGCCAAGGAGATTGAAAAAAGAAACAACATATTTTTTTTTAAATGCTGTATTATTACATTTGTATAGACTATTCCAGGCAAATGGCATAAACTTTAGGAAGCTTTGCAAACATTGTGGAGATGCAAATTAGTTGTGTTCAGTAATTATCAGTTGACACTGAAATTGAATTACGAGAAGACCTGCACAGTATTATATTGGCTGTGTTCTCAGTTTCTTTTTCGTATTTCAACAACTCAAAGATATTTTACTAATTTTTATAGTATTTCCTTTCATCTTTTAATTTAGTACGATAAAAGTGAAAGTAATTAAAAGGAAAAAAAAACAAAAGAAAATACTAATCAAAATTATTATTAATCATAATAATAATTGTCAATGCTTGATACAGAAATAGACATAAAATAAAAAAAAAATATATTAATCTAACAATGACACGCATTGTCCTGAGAGATCAAAATACAAAATAAACAAAAAGTTTTCTTGATGTAATTTACACTTTTGCAACAATAATGACTTTTTGTTGAATGGTGAAGCGGCTGTTATAGTTAAATAGGTTTTTCCGAGGTAAAATAGAGTGCACTGTTCCTCAGTTATACAGAAATGGCATCCCCTAATGATTTGTTATAAAAAATGAGACTAAAATTAAACGATGAAAATAAATCTAGTTAATTTTTTTTTCAAAAGTATAGAATAATGAATAATTCATCTAAAAAATTAATAAAATGACATAAAGATAAAACTTTATGACTTTGCCAGTCTTTTCCGCCGCTTGCTTCGTCTCGAATGCAAAACGACTCGGGCCATGTTATTGTAGTTAAGTTTTACTTGACCACACGTTTTGATCGAAGCTCCATAAAAGTTTATGTATTATAACATATCAACTCTTGCAGAATATTTACTGCCAAATTCTTTTTTTGCAAATATATATATATATATATATATATATATATATATATATATATATATATATGTATATATATATATATATATATATATTAATTTTCTTTTTCTTTAAGAAAAAACAAAGCCGGCCACGTTAGGATTTCCGCCCTGGTATGTTTTTTTGATGTAAATCAAAAACACGAAAAAAATTAACAGGACTTCTTCAGATCTCATGGATAAAATAATTCAGAATAGACACTAAGGGTGACCGGTTTTGTTATTTTTTAAAGAAATTATTGCTCTGTAATATCAGTTACGTTGAGCTCTTTACCAGGAAAATTTAAATGTTCACTTTTGAATGATTTTCTTGTCCTGATGGAATTACTCCCAACTCTGGTTTAACCGGACCGAATAATATATATATATATATATATATATATATGTTTGAGCATAATTGTCATTTTTTGTCTACATATTTTTTGTTAATCCTTTCGAATTGCCGTATTGATCTTATGATATCCGGTGGGAATTGGTTGATAAACCTTCTGTAATTAGTTATTGCTCAAGTACTTTCAGCTCATCTTCGGACAATCATCAGGGGACGATGAATTACAAAAGGGATGTTACTTTTGTATGTACATTACTACTTTGTAAGAATAAACGTTTTTAGTATTGTATATTGTAGCATTTACTTTTCAAATTTGTTTCATTAAAAAACGTCAGTAGCTTAAGACATTTAAGAGGTGCATACGATAAGTTTCCAGCCTTTTTTTAGAATTGGCATTTTTATTGTACACACATGAAGTTCTATTCCCTTAAAAGTAATCTCTTCCGCCTGCAATGCACCTGTTGTACCGTTCCATCAACTTCTGGAAGGCTCCATGGAAGTCGTCTTGTGTGAGCGTGTCAATGACCTTCGTCACAGCCGCTTTCATCTCCTCAGTTATCTCATAAAGACAGCCTCTGAGCTTTGGAAACAACCAAAAGTCACAGGGAGCAAGGTCTAGACTATAGTGAGGCTGGGGTACTGTCTTGATGCAAATCTCGATCAAATAGTCTGTGACAAGGATGGAGTTGTGGACTGGTGCATTGTCCTGGTGGTAATGCAACTGAGCCGATTTGAAGAGTGCTGGCCTCTTCCGACGGAATCTCTTTCTGAACTGCCTTAAAACCCCAACATAGTAACCCTACCCCTAACCTAAACCTTTTGGACAATCAACCTGGTGTATTGACTTCCTTACTCCTCCCACACCTCTCATCATCTCTCAAACACTCCCTGCCTTCCTTGAATCTCTTATGCCACTTAAAAACTGATGCTCGATTCATGCAAGATGCTCCAAAAGCAGTCTGACGTATTCCATACGTTTCTGTGGCATTTTTTCCAAGCTTAAAACAGAATTTTATTGCATATCGTTCTTCTAAAGTGTCAGATTGCATTTTTTAAATTCACCAGCTGTGATAATCAGGCTTTAGTAGGGTGTATTTTAATTGCTGATGTAGCTGTAGATTTGAACCTGAAATCATAAACACTGGTCAACCATGTCATAAGATGTATAGCAATTACATACTGAGTTTTCAAGAGTCTACGACAATTTTAAATGCCCAAACGAAAAACGTTTGGAAAGTTATCGTATGCACCGCGTTAGTACAAATTCGAAAAATAAACACTACAAAATACAATAGAACAAACGCTCATTCTTACAAAGTAGCAATATACATATAAATTTACATCGATTTTGCAATACATCCTCCCCTGATGATGGCCATAAGTTGGGCAGAAAGTACTTGGGAAATAACTAATTACGGAAGGTTTATCAACCAATTTCTTCGGAATATCATACGGTAATTCGAAAGGGTTAACAAAAAATATGTAGACAAAAAATGTATATCATGTTCAATCAAATATGTATCGAGGAAGAAATGCTGCCAAAATATACATATATATATTTATGATTTGTAAAGGAACGGTTCACAAATATCAATATTTTTAAACGAGTCTGATCTCATTTCTTTGAAGGCAGTTAAATTTTTCTCAATATTGCTATTTATTGTTAGTGCAAAGTTAAATGGTTCCAAGTATTACTGTTTAGAACTAATTATCCTATTTCCCCATTGCTGAATGGTTTCAAGTATTTCTAATAAACACTAATAATTCTACTTGATGCTAACCATTTGTGATGAAACAGGTACATTCAATCACTTCATCATAAGATTAATAATTCTGTTTACGCACAGTTGAATGGTTTCAAGTATTCTTACTAAATACAATTAATCTTATTTAATATTAATCATAATCCCTTGTAAAAATCAAACTGTTATATTTGACCCATAGATATACCCGCAGTCGTATAATTTGATGTATTCTTATCTAATTCCAATAAGTATATAGTTTTTAATAATCATTTCGATTTAATAATTGCGATTACTTTGCAAACAATTATATGGTTCCGAGTAACGAATAATCTTTTATAAACAATAACAAATGCAACTATAGGTTGGTTTGGTTTTATGGCATATCAACCATTGGAGGTTATTTAATGCCAAATACGGTTTATTAAGGTATATTAAATATACATGATTTGTAAACATTAGTCAATAAAGTTAAATAGTTCCAAGTATTCTAATCTAATATGAATAATTCTATTTACATTAATCCTTTGTGTGCACACAGTTCAATGTTTTGAAGTATTGCTATGCATCTCAAACAATTCAATCAATTCTAATTTTAACAAATCAATTTAGCATGAGTTATTTGTTTGCATTCGCTTTAAATTTCAAACGGTTCTATTCGACCTATACATAGGACCCTATCCGGTGCTACTACTCCGGATCAGATTATGTACCATCGGACCAACGTTTTGTGCTGTAAAGAAAGAAGTCCACAGAAAAAGAAATACTCAAACTTGAAGGAAAGGGAAGAAAATATAGCAGTCGTTTTTATTCAGCTATGATCACTGCAACTCGAAAAGTTCCTTCTTCTCCATTCCTCTTCGTGGTGACGGGGTGTGTGTGAGAGCTGGATGTTTGACACACGCCTGTCACAGCAGATAGGTCGTAGCAGAGTGGGGTATGACGGGTCGGGGTCTACGGAACCTTTAACGCACCCGTTTTGACAAGTGCCTTCAACTCTGCCCAAAAATCTCGTTAGTTGTTTTCTTATATAGAGATTTTGGAGAACAAATCAAAGATCCTCGAATGTTTGATGTCACTAGTGAAACACGTGATGATATATCTGTGAATATTTTAAAATCACGCCTAACTTTGCAGGTCATTCTGCCCGCACGCGCTAGTCTCGTGACACCTTCACTGATTGATGACAGCGCCCGTCCATAATATTACAATTATACCTGGGAATGATGGCAATGAAGATGTACTTCACATTTCTTAGAGGTCCAACATAACAAGAGTCTTACAATCAGATTGCTTAGTGTCATATCCAGGAGACTCGTTGGGGAAGCCTTTCCCCTGTGCAGAGATGCAGATTGGTGTATTTTACAACCCCAGCCGATTGGGTTCCACATTCAAAAAACTATGCTTACTATGAATAATTTACAGTCACGTGACATCATTCCACTCAAATATGAATAATTTTCATGCAGATATACTTCTTCCAGTTTGGTTTGTTTTGTTTCTTTGTATAATTACATATAAATCTTAGTGGGTGTCCTCGTGGTGTAATGGTTAAAGCGATGGACTGCGGAATCGTAGTGAGTTCGTACTCCAGTCGTGCTATTACGTTCACTTTCGGGCAAATACCCTTGGGAAAGGTATGAACCACCTTATCCTCCCAGCTATGGGTTAAATAGTACCACCACTGTTCTTCTAGGAGAATGGCTTTGGCATTAAATAACCTATAAAGGTTGATATGCCATTAAACAAAAGAAACCAAACCATATAAATCTTAAAGGGTTATTTAAGCTATCCGTGTAGAAATATTTACTTTCGGGCAAATACCCTTGGGAAAGGTATTAACCACCTTATCCTCCCAGCTATGGGTTAAATAGTACCACCACTGTTCTTCTTGGAGAATGGCTTTGGCATTAAATAACCTACAAAGGGTTGATATGCCATTAAACAAAAGAAACCAAACCATATAAATCTTAAAGGGTTATTTAAGCTATCCGTGTAGAAATATTTACTTTCGGGCAAATACCCTTGGGAAAGGTATTAACCACCTTATCCTCCCAGCTATGGGTTAAATAGTACCACCACTGTTCTTCTTGGAGAATGGCTTTGGCATTAAATAACCTACAAAGGGTTGATATGCCATTAAACAAAAGAAACCAAACCATATAAATCTTAAAGGGTTATTTAAGCTATCCGTGTAGAAATATTTACTTTCGGGCAAATACCCTTGGGAAAGGTATTAACCACCTTATCCTCCCAGCTATGGGTTAAATAGTACCACCACTGTTCTTCTTGGAGAATGGCTTTGGCATTAAATAACCTACAAAGGGTTGATATGCCATTAAACAAAAGAAACCAAACCATATAAATCTTAAAGGATTTAAGCTATCCGTGTAGAAATATTCACTTTCGGGAAAATACCCTTGGGAAAGGTATGAACCACCTTATCCTCCCAGCTATGGGTTAAATAGTACCACCACTGTTCTTCTAGGAGAATGGCTTTGGCATTAAATAACCTACAAAGGTTGATATGCCATTAAACAAAAGAAACCAAACCATATATATCTTAAGCTATCCGTGTAGAAATATCTAAATATTCTACTGTATGCAGACCAATTACTGATGTTAAATTTAATTATTAGTGTTACACAGCAATTCTTGGAACTATTTCACTGTGTACAAAAATTGACTTATGTGAAAGTGGATTGTCAGAAATAGAACTGTTTGACCATTTAACTGTGTGTAAACAATTGGCTGTCTAACTGAATTGTTAGAAATGCATTGCAATACTTGGAACCATTTGGCTGTGTGCAAACACATGAGTATTGTTGAAAACAATTATTAGTATTAAATAGCAATGGAATTATTTAATTGTGTGCAAATAAAACTATATGTGTTTGTTAGCAATACCACGAACTGTTAATCTGTGTGCAAAGAAATGGTTAAAATTATTCGGGTTAGATAGGAATACTTGAAACAATTTAGATGTGTGCAAACAAATGATCTGAAGCTTGTTTACATTTTTATCAACCCAGTAATTGTTTAGTTTATTTTGGTTTGGTTTTATGTCAATTCATCCATTGTAGATAATCTATTACCAAAATCACTTGGTTTGGTTTATCTTAATGGTATTTCAACCATTATATAGTATCTAATGCTAAATCCACTTAGTTTGGTTTGGTTTGGTTTGGTTATAAGACATTTCAAACATTGTAGATTATGTAAAACCAAATCCACTTCCTGTATCTTTGTTTGGTTCTATCGCAGTTCTATGACTGTAGATTATTTAATACCAAATCCTCCTTAACCATATATATTAGATATGTGTCTGATTTGTAAAAACATTTTGAATGAGCTTCTTTTTCACAGGGTTATACGCTTTTTAGTATTGCTATATAACTCATAATTTAACATCAGTCATTTGCTTGCACACATCATCATCATCATCATCATCATGTCGTGCTGGGAGCATGGATATCCCTGACCCTCTCTCGCCACTTTTCCCTATCGTTCATCGCCTCAGGCAGGTCTTCTGGACAACATCCCGTATCCTCACAGTTGCTGAATGTATGTTCGTGCTAGTCGTCCTGCTTTTGCACGGCCATGTGTGGGGGTCCATCAGAGTACATCACTTATGAGTTCGTCCCTGCTTCTCCAGCAGTGTCCTGCATGTCTGGTTCGTCTAACTTGAATAGTTTTCGTGATAGGAAGCAGGTGGCCGTACAGTTGGTGTCTTGTGGGGTGTTGTTCAAGATTGCTCGCAGCATTCTTGCGTAATTGCCGTCTAGCTTCTTCTCCAGCCGTTTTGTTAGAGTCCATGTAGTGCATCCATAAAGCAGTATCGATGCGACCGCTGCCTGGAAGAAATTGCGTTTTATTTTATCGGTTAGGTCTAATTTCCATATAATCGATAGCCTATTGATAGCTGTCAATGCTTTCGTTAACCTCGCGTCGATGTCCTTTTCTGTTGATGCGACGCTGCTTCCTGGGTAAGTGAATTTGTCTACTAGTTTTGTGTGCATTGACATAGAGGCCTATGCCTGCGGCTGGTATTTCCAAACTATGCAGTTGTGTTTTAGCTTGGTTGGGTGTATTTGCCAGTATGGCTATGTCATCGGCGTAGTCGGCGTCGGTAATTGTTTTTCGGAGTACCTTCTGCTTCTTTTCTTTGTCAGCTCGAAGCCTTTCTCTCTGATTTTGTCAATCGATGTCCTAAGTACGTAGTCTAGACAAATGATAAAGAGGTATAGAGCTAGCGTGTCCCCTTGTAGTACCCCTGCTACAATGTCGAAGTATTCTGTGTGTCCATCTGGTGATCGTACTTTTACTTTTGTGTTTCTATAGAGAATCGTTATTGCTGCTACGGTTTCTTTAGGTATGCCGTATGCTTGTAGGATTTGTTCCATCTTTCCTCTGTGAATGGAATCGAAGGCCTTGGTAAAGTCGACAAATATTAATGTCGCTTGTAGGTTTTTTGCCCGTACACCTTCAAGGATTCTACGGATGGTTAATATTTGTGAGGTCGTGGATCTATTTCTTCGGAAGCCATTTTGGTTTTTCCTTAGTATGTTGTCGATTTTGGGTTCTATCCGGTTTAGTAGTAGGGCATTGTAGATTTTGGCTGCTATGGATGTAAGTGTTATGCCTCGGCAGTTCTTGGCTAATCCGAGGTCACCCTTTTAAGGGAAGGGGCGGATGCATTTCTTCATCCATCCGTCTATCGTATTTTGATTATAGACTGCGTTGCAGTGTCGGAGCAGTATGTCGTCGAATTGTCTGGTCTTCCATACTTCTGGGGGAATCTCGTCCAGCCCTGCAGCTTTCCTATTTCTAATTTTTCTAAGAACCGAGTCGAGTTCTTCTTGTGTGAACGGTCTTAGTTTAATGTCCAATTGTTTACTAATTATTCTGGTGATTGGTTCATGTGTTATTTTCGGTGGGTTTCCTAGTAGGTTTTCGAAGGGCTGTTTCCACTGTTTTGTTTGTTTGCATCTTTCAGTTTTGCTTTGGCTGTGTTTATTCTTCTACTCACTTCGTTTATTGTTTGCCAGGCTATCCTAGATTGTCTATCTTCCACCGATTCTCTAATCTTATCTATCTGATTTTGAATGTATTCTGTCTGTCCCTTTATATATATGCCTGCTAATTGATATTGTGCTGTTTTAAGTTTTCGGGCATTTGTGTTTGTTGGGTTTTTTCGATAGTTTTTGGAGGCTGTTTTCACTAGTGCACGTTTTTCTCTCACCGCTAAAGTTTTCCATGGGACTCTATATTTAGTTTTGAGTTTTGTTGGAATACATTTCGTTGCTGCCTCGAGGTACGCTTTGACGAAATTTTCATATTCGTCATTTGGTGTATTTTTTTTCCGTCTTCTCTTGTATTGTTTCGAATCTGTTTCTTAATTCTAATACGTATTTATCTCTTATATCTCTGTTGTTCAAAAGGGCCCAGTCATAGTGTTTGGTGGTCGCTGTTCGTTTAGCGTTTTTTCGTAGGCTTAGCCGTATTTTTGCTCTGACTATTCGGTGATCGGAGGAGACACCCTCGAAAGAGGAGTATGCCTCGCAATTAATTGCACTATTTTTCCATTTCTTGTTCATAAAGACGTAGTCTATCTGTGCTTTACTATTGTTCGCGTACGTGTATGTCCATAGTTTTCCCTCCCTTTTTTGGTAGTATTGAGGCATGCTAATCTATTTTTTATCATGAAATCTGTTAGATGTTGCCCATTCCTATTTGACGTGTTGTGGAGGCTGTATTTGTTGTTTCCGTTTTTTCCGATTTGGGCATTCATGTCTCCGCCAATGACTAACATGTTGTGTTTTGGGATGCTACACACTAATGCGGATAACTCATCGTAGAAGGTGACGAGTTCAGTTTCTTCACTAACATTGGTAGGGCTGTAGCAGGAGATGATTGTTGCTCTGGGGTTGCCGTTAAAAGTAGCTGCCATCATCCTAGGTTGTATTATCTCAATGCTATTTAGTGTTTTTAATGCTCTAGGTCCTATATTCATTCCTACCCCTCCTACTTCGGCGTTGACAGAGTTTTACCATGCCGATACAGTGACGAGCGTCCATCCACACTCCGGGTCTCAGTAGACCTTGGAGAAATAGCAGTGAAGGAGAATTCTACTTTTCCCTTAAGCTACATAGCTGGTACCTCACCATTAAATAGTTTAATATCATAATCAGGACATTCGTTAGGGGAATCTAATCATTCTGCAGAGATACAGTCGGTGTATTCTGCTGCCTCAGCCGACTGTTGTCACTATATACAAGTTATTAGTATTTAATATATAAGTATATAGAAGATTTAGCGTGAAACAATCTACAAGGGTTCCTATGCCGTTAAGACAAACCAACAGATTAATCTCTAAAGGCTTCATTAAAAAAGTTAATGTTCCTTTGTAATTATTTCGCTAATAACGCCGGAGACCTATGTTCGATCCCAGATTAAGTAAGACCTAAGACTCAGAAAATAGCACTGGATTCGTCCTTGCTTAACAAGCAGCTTTATAAAGTATGAATCAAGGGTAAGTAAAGCAACATAAGGACAGGAGTAGTGTCTTCCTTTGCACCTCGTTGTAGTAGCTATTGAAATGGGAGCCTTCGTGTCGCCCTCAACTACTGTCGATAACGTAACGATGGCTTCATAATACTGATATTTTTTTAACAGGTTTATTCCTATATTGGTATCTAGCAGGTTCAAGCACTACAGGTCAGAGTGAGCCTGAGATTAATTGCTATCACGTGAAACTTCACACTCTTTAGACCTCCAGAAATGAAGCTTCACTACTAAAGTAATTTTTGTATCATACACGGGATAAACCCTTTTTATGGGGGTGTCTTGCATCTATGCGGAGGACACAGTGAATATATTCTAAGTCTTACCAATAGGACCAAGTTAAATTTGGGTTTCTGTAAACCAAAAAACCATATTGTTTTACCCAGTAAATAAGCTGATTCAATGAACCGTATTTGCTAGAGGCAAAAGGAAATGTAATTTCGAATCCAAGTTTATCCTTTATTATCTCTTATAAGCTTCGTTTCTAGCTGTTTTTAGAAATGCTTACCATGGCAATTTGTGATAAAAATAAAATCAGTCGTTACAGAAAAAATACAGAACAGAAACAAAATTATTAATTATAATGATTTATAAATGCTTCGTATAAAAAATAACTAGATACGCTATTAACACTTCTACTATGCAAAAAAACAATGGTGACAAATATGGCGCCGAGACATGACGAAGCAGCGCAACGTTTTGGCTTGAGCTTCATCTAAAAAAATATAAAAAAAGAAGAAACAAAATATCCACACGATACTTGAAGTACTGCTATGACAGACACAAAATAATGTAGGGATAATGAGATTGAATGCAAGGTAATTGCGTTCATGACTTTACTGAGAGATTTATTTAAAATGACTTTCTCTTCTGGCAAGCTAGATTGAAATTGTTTCATATTAGATTCGATTGTCTAGGTCATGTTCATTTGGCAGCATTATCATTCAAATTTTGCTTTAGATTTACGCATAGAATATCTTGGAAGCTTTTTTTTCTTTTCTAAACGAACTTTGTCGTGGCTTTTGTTGGTGTCATTTAGTAAATTTCCCGACTTAATTTACTCAGCATTACATCAATTAAACATAAACGTTTGATGTGAATATGTTTTGCAAATTTGAAATTCGCGATAAATCTGTAGAATTACAGAGGTTAAAACATTAGCAAATAAGTAGTTCAGAGGGAAGAAATGTAACAGAACATTCATTGTTGACTGTGATGACACAGAAGTGACAAAGGCGTTTTCAAATAAAACCAACTTTTTTTTATATCAGTCTTTCAATAAATATATTGATACTCCCAATAAACAACATTTATTGTTCCTAGATATGACACTAAACTGCATCAGATTGTGAGACTCCATTCCTTGAGCTCTAGGAAACGTGGAGTACCACTTCATTGCCATTACTTTCAGGTCCACTCTGATCCGTTGTCGTAGTACCAGTTTGGATCATATGTATGGTTAAAATAGAACGATATTATCATTTACGATACTTGAAATCATTTAACAGTGTGAAGACAAACGATTAAGGCTAAATTCAATTCATAGTATTTCATAGCAATACTTGAAATTACTTAAGTGTGTCATCACCATGTCGTGCCATCAGCACGGATATCCCTGACACTTTCTCGGCACCCTTCTCTATCGTCCATTGCTTCTGGCAGGTATTCAGGGATACATCCCGTATCTGCACAGAGCTGACGTATGTAGATTCTTGATGGACGTCCTGTCTTTCCTCGTCCATGTGAGGGGGTCCACATGAGTATGTCACTTATGAGTTCGTCCCTACTTCTACAGTAGTGTTCTGAAGGTCTGCTTCGTCTAACTTGGATAGTTAATTTTCGTGATGTGTAGTGAGTGGCAGAACAGCTACTTCTTTGTAGGTTGTTGCCTCTTGAACTTGTTCAATATTGCTTGCAGAATTCTTGTGTAGTTGCCTTCAAGCTTTTTCTCCATACGTTTAGTTAGCGTCCATGCAGTGCATCCATACAGCATTATCGACACGTCCGCTTCTTGGAAGAAATTGTGTTTCATTTTCTCGGTCAGGTCTGACTTCTATATGACCGATAGTCTCTCGATAGCTGTCCATGCCTTTGCTAGTCACGTGTTGATGTCTGTCTCGGTTGATGAGACACTTCTTCCTATGTAGGTGAACTTGTCTACTAGTTCCAGAGAGCTACCTTTAGAGTGGAGATGTCACCTCTTTGATTAAAGCAGATTTATTCTGTCTTGTGTGTATTGACATGGAGGTCTATGCCTTCAGCCGCTCGTTCCAGACTATGTAGCCGGGCGGGTGCATTTGCCAGAAGCGCTATGTCATCAGGGAAGTCGGTGTCCGTAATTGTTTTTGCAGGGTACAAACGAAAAAATGATGTTAAATAGACTTATCAATGTTAAATTGCAATTCTTGATAACATTTAGTGTTCTGAGCATGACATTCAACCGCATCTGATGGTGAGGATTCAATTCTGGTGTTTGTGGACTCTCGAGTACTTCTTTTTAACATTACTCTCAAGTAAACTCTATGATAGTACTTGTATGGGTGAAATAGAACTGTTCAATCTTTTCAAAGGGATTATTAGGAATATCAAATTTGATTGCTTGTGTAAAAGAGCCATATTTAAAACCATTTAATTGTATGGAAAAAAGAAGTATTAGTTTTTGATAGAGATGCGTGAAAGCAATTAACGGTGTGCAAACATATATTTAAAATTAGACAGAATTACGCGTGTTTGATAGGAATACTTGAAACCATTTCACTACGTGAAAACGAATAAACTCTAGCACGTTTAAAAATATCTTTACCTACTACACATTAATTTTCATATCGCTCTCTCATACACACACAGGCACACACTCATATCTATCTATCTATCTATCTATCTATCTATCTATAAATATATGTATATATATATATATATATATATATATATATATATATATATATGTGTGTGTGTGTGTGTGTTATTATGTTTGGTTTGGTTTGGTCTAAAGGCATATCAACCATTGTTGGTTACTTAATTTCAAATCCTTTATACTATATTAAATATATGATTTCTAAAAACATTTTGTAAATGACATTTTAAAAGGAGCCTGGGCTAATCTTTTTCTTTAGTTAAATGGTTTCACTTATTTCTATCAAATACGAATAATTCTATTTACTATTTAATCTTTTGTAGAAAGTTTAATGCTTGCAAGTATTACAATGTATCACTAATAATCCAATTAAGCATCAAACATTTGTTTACACGCAGTTAAATGTAAAAGCAGTTTTATTTCAAGCAATTTAGTTTAGCATCAGACATTTCTTTGCACATGGTTTAAATCAAAAAGTACATTTTAAATGTTGAACTGTTCTATTCGACCCATACATAGGATCCTATCCTGTTCTACCACAAAAGTACATTTTAAATGTCGAATTGTTCTATTCCGGCCATAGATAGGACCCTATACTGTGCTACCAAAAGAGCACATTTTAAATGTCGAACTGTTCTATTTCACACGTAGATAGGATCCTATCCTGTGCTACCAAAAAAGTATATTTTAAATGTCGAACTGTTCTATTCCACCCATAGATAGGACCCTATCCTATGCTACCACAAACGTACTTTTTAAATGTTGAACTGTTCTATTTCACCCATAGATAGGACCCTATCCTGTGCTCCCACAAAAGTACTTTTTAAATATCGAACTGTTCTATTCAACCCATAGTTAGGACCCTATCCTGTGCTACGACAAAAGTACATTTTAAATTTCGAACTGTTCTATTTTACCCATAGATAGGACCCTATCCTGTGCTACAACAAAAGTACATTTTAAATGTCGAACTGTTCTATTTTACCCATAGATAGGACCCTATCCTGTGCTACAGCAAAAGTACATTTTAAATGTCGAACTGTTCTATTCCACCCATAGATAGGACCCTATCCTGTGCTACCACTCCAGGCCAGAGTTGACCAGGGAGCGGTGTCAATGACGGGTTACTCTGCATACCTAAAGCTCCGGATTTCCCGAAATTTCACAATCAGATTGTTTAGTATCATATCTAGGACACTCGTTATTGGTGGGGGTAGTCTTAGATCTCTGCAGAGATGGAGTTGGTATATTCTGCAACCCCTGCTTACTGGGCAAGTGTGATTAGGATTTACATTAAATAACCCACATGAGTTGATAGGGCATAAAACCCAACAAAACACAACCAAACAGCACTTATAGAAGCCAAGCAAATAATGGATTTATCGATTTTAAAGGCAGGCAAACCAAATTTGATGTACATTGTATGTTTTGATTTACATTTTTTTACTGTTGTTTCTGTAGATATTTTTACAGTTATATGATATCAATTATTCCTATTAAATACACAAATATTGCATACAGTTGTATGGTTTCAATTATTCCTATCTGATACAAATAATTTGCATACATTTGTATGGTGTCATGTATTCTCATCTGATACAAATAATTCGCATACATTTGTATGGTTTCATATATTCCCATCTGATACAAATAATTCGCATATATTTGTATGGTTTCATGTATTCCCAGTTGATACAAACAATTCGCATACATTTGTATGGTTTTAATCATTCCCATCTGATACAAATTATTCGTATGTATTTGTATGGTTTCTATTTTTCCCATCAGATACAAACAATTCATATACAGTTGTATGGTTTCAAGTATTCTTATCTTTAATACCGATTAGTATATAGCTTCGTGTAATTATGTTTTGAATAATAGTCATTTCTATACATTCAATTACACACACACACACACACACACACACACACACACACACACACATATATATATATATATATATATATATCATCATCATCATCATCATATCGTGCTGGCAGCACGGATATCCCTGACCCTCTCTCGCCACTCCTCCCTATCGTTCATCGCCCTAGGTAGGTCTTCAGGACAACAATCTGTTTCCTCACATAGCTGCTGAATGTACGTTCGAGCTGGTCATCCTGCTTTTGCGCGGCCATGTGTGGGGATCCATAAGAGTACATCTCATGCTAGTTTACTTTTATATGTCTACAGGAAATATGCAGACACATTTTATAGTAAACGTAAAAAAATATATATAAAAATACATGTGTCATTAAATGATGAATGTTCTATTTTTTAAATAATAACTCCTTTTCTGCAAGTATTTTTTTGAATATCTTTCAGCTTTTAAGATGATTGAAGAATAAATTTACCAGTACACCTACTATAAATACATCATAGATTGAGACATAAAAAGACCGATAGAAAGATAGATATGACTTCAATTACATACATACATACATACATACATACATCAGAAAAGACTGGGATAGATAGATAGATAGATAGATAGATAGATAGATAGATAGATATGACTACAATTACATACATACATACATACATACATACATACATACATACATACATACATCAGAAAAGACTGGGATAGATAGATAGATAGATAGATAGATAGATAGATAGATATGACTACAATTACATACATACATACATCAGAAAAGACTGGGATAGATAGATAGATAGATAGATAGATAGATAGATAGATAGATATGATTACAATTACATACATACATACATCAGAAAAGACTGCTATAGATAGATAGATAGATAGATATGACTAAAATTACATACATACATACATACATACATACATCAGAAAAGACTGGGATAGATAGATAGATATGACTACAATTACATACATACGTACATACATACATACATCAGAAAAGACTGGGATAGATAGATAGATAGATAGATAGATATGACTACATCCATAAGTAAATGTGGGAATGTATGAGTGAAAAAACTGAGATAGATTGGGAGAGACAAAAACTAAGATAGATAGATAAATAGACTGATAGATAGATTTGCTACATGAAACTTAATATTCCTTATAAAATATTACTAAAGCAATGCACACACACACACACACACGTGTGTGTGTGTGTGTGTGTGTGTGTGTGTGTGTGTGTGTGTGTGTGTGTGTGTGAATGTTGTTGAGAGTCCATGCCAATCAGACTTTGACGTTCATGTACATCATATTTGGGATTTTGACAGCTATAAAAATAGATATATTTTCGCCTCGGTGGTCATTTTCAATTTCAGGCTACTCTTCATTTTCTTCTTCCTTAGCATTTTTTGCCTTCCATAGTCGAATGAGTGTAATGAACCTTCCTGATATAATGATAATAATTGAACAATAATGTAATCACACACACACACACACACAGACACACACAGACACAGACACACACACACACACACACACACACACACACACACACACACACACACACACACACACATCGACGCTCTCAAGTAAACAAGCAATGGTTAAAAGCTAATTTAGAAAAGTAGTCCTGTCAGAATTCAGTATGCAGCACTCTCGCGACAGGAAACAGGAAACAGAACAAAAAACTGTGTTTATCCTTCCAGCGTTCTTATTCCTCTTTGCTGAAGAGGAGAAAGCAAATGTTGAACCGGAGTAATCTCCCCTTTTTACTGAAATTGTTGACCTCGCAGCAAGCGACCAACTTACATTTCTGAGTATCTCAGCTTTGTCAGACAGCACAACGTTTTGAGAAGAGTGCATATTCTAATTCACTTAATTTAACCTATCAACTCTGTTGATATCAACGTTGTATCATCATCAGTCAAAATATTTTTTAATACTAACTAGTCGGCTGGGGCTGTACAATACATCGACTACACCCCTTCAGAGGGTTAAGACCACCCCCACCAACGAGTGTCCTGTATATGACAATAAACAATCTGATGGTGAGGTTCCAGTGATGCTGGAGTTTTGGGGAATGCGGTGTACTCCTTTATTGCCATTGCTCTCAGGTCCACTCTGGCACGGTGTTGCAGCACCTGATAGGGCCCTATCTATGGGTTAAATAGAACTAACAGCATATTTATGCTCAACTGAATTGTTTGATTAAACTGAATAGCTTGAAATAGAAATATTTTTGACAATGAAACCGTACTTACATTTAGACTGCGGGCTCATGTTAAACTGAATTATTTTGAATATAACTGTTTTTTGACATTGAAACTGTATTACGCTAAACTGAATTGTTATATAGAACTGCTTGAATAGTTTGAAATAGAAATGTTTTTGACAATTAAACTGTGTACTCAGGCTCAAGTGAATTGTTTGAAATGGAACTGATTATTTACATAAAAATGTATTTGGCGTTAAATAACCTACAAAGGTTAATATGCCATAAAACCCAACAAAGCAAACTAGTGTATAAACAAGAAATAAAATAATATTTTTTCGTGTTTTTTTATTTGACATTCCGCTGTTTTTAAATACGCTTTCCTCTTTAATCTTACGCTGCTCAGTAATATTCGAATATTAAAGAGATTGATTTTAATCGCATGTCAAACAGTCTGGGGTTGTATTATGCCTGAGGTTAGAGAATAGTTTACATGGTACGTTTATTCGCTTTGTTTAATGGCCCAAGTTGGTTGGTTGGTTGGTTGGTTTTAGGGCGTATCAACACTTTTCGGGTCATTTAACACCGAATCAAGTCATTTTGATGAATTTTTGAACGCAGTTTCTTCCAGGCAGCGGTTGTATCGATACTGCTATATGGATGCACTAATTGGACGTTAACTAAACGGCTGGAGAAGAAGCTAAACGGCAATTACACAAGAATGTTGCAAGCAATATTGAACAAGTCCTGGCGGCAACAACCCACAAGGCACCAACTATACGGCCACCTGCCTCCTATCACGAAAACTATCCAAGTTAGACGAACCAGACATGCAGGATACTGCTGGAAAAGCAAGGACGAGCTCATAAGTGATGTACTTCTATTGACCCCAGCATATGGCCAAGCAAAAGCAGGACGAACATACATACAGCATCTATGTGAGGATACGGGATGTAGCCCTGAAGACCAGCCAGAAGCGATGAAGTGGCGAGAGAGGGTCAGGGATATCCGTGCTAGCAGCACGACATGAAGATGATGATGAAGGTCTTCATATCTTCAAATATTTATTCATGGTATACAGTAATTTTTAGATACTGATTTGTTTTTATATACTTTTTTTATACATTTATTTGTTAGGTCTTGGGCCAACTGCTTCTTAGAAGGACACTATAGCGCCCACTTAAGATTTTAAATTGTTCTTTCGTACAACTGGGGTTGTAAAATGTTTGTCTTGTAGGGGCCGGATCAATGCATTCAATGAGAACATGTTTTATTGTGTATGCAGTCTGGAATTGGCATATCAACCCTTGTGAGTTATTTAATGTCAAAACCATCATTGTGGAAGAACAGCATTGAAAATATTTAACCCCAAGCTGGGGGTGGGGAATAAGGGATTTTATACCTTTCCAAAGGGTATTAGCCTGAAAGTGAACTTAATAACGCGACTGGAGTTCGAACTCGCTTAGTACGATGTCACAGTGCAGTACGATAGCAAATACACCCTTACGTTTATATTTTCAGCTTTCTAGAGATGTTTAAGAGAGTTTCTTTTTCTTTCTTTTTTTAATTTAATATTTCTTTTGAACAATGTTTTAAAATCTCCTGGGATATACTTAAAAAAAAAGAAATACACTGTATGGGACTGATAGGTTTACTTAGTAGATTTTTGTTACAGGATTGTCGTCCTAAAGAAAAAAACACTACAGCTTTTTTTAAAAAACTTTTATTGAAAAAATCAATTCAGGTCACTTGATTATGTAGTGGAGCTGACATCTACTTTATTTCTTATTTTCTTCAAGAAGAACAATCTTTTATCCATGTCAACATTTTCCAAGTTGGGCCTTCATTTGTTTCTGAGGGAAACTCCAATAATCTACGAGAAAATAGTGAACAGTGTTAAGTTTTTGATATTCTATGAATGGTTGAGCGTCTTGTCTTTACGTGTATAATGTGTCCGTATTTGGGACGTTTTATGTTTCAAATGTTAATTTATAACGTTCAGCTTAAGGTGCGTTTCTATTTTTTTTTTATACCGCATTTCGTAATAAATAATGAAATCAACTCTGCAGGGAATGTTCCATCTAATATATTATGTAGCAGTAAATAAAGTAATAACTCATAGGACGCAGAAATATTTTCTTTAATAGCGGAAAATTTTGAGGGGTCATAGAATTTTCCTTATACAAACTACATTAGATTATTTAAATTAATTGGATAATATTGTTTGTGAAGCCATGTAGAGAAAAATATCATGAAATTATACATTATTGAGAGAAATGTTAATGGAATTCATTGATAAAAAAAGAAATAATACTTTGTTGCTCTTCTCAAGTTGTTTTTTTATTTTTTGACAGCCTAAATTCTTTCAGTCATGAATTCACTTATGCAAATCAATGTTCTTTTTCAAAATAGCTCCAATTTTCCGGAATCGCAATTAATAAATCTTCTTTGGAGGATGAATCTTTTTAAGGAACATATCTTTAAATTTCCGACATACATTTTCGATTGGATTTAGATCCAGACGGTTCAACGGTAATTTCAATGATTTTATTTGTTGTTTCAAAAGAAAAGCTTTAATCTCTTTCGCTCTTTGGCAAGATGCCAAATTGTTCGAAATTGTTTCATAAATCTCGAAGCGAATCAGGATTTAAATTGTACTGTTTATAATTCTCTAAATCTAATATTCCTAAAGAATCGACCTCGCCAGATACAACGAAGTACAATCCTGGGTTTGATAAGGGTTCACTTTCCGATTATATTTTATTAAAATGTTTTCCACCTGATAATTTTATTTTTATCTTTCATGAAATTTTTTATTTTTGATTCAAAACAAAAACTTGTTTTATTTTTTTGGGGATTTCTTTTAAAATATTGCGATGAACGTCATTAGCAAAATAGAATTCAACACTGAAAGAAACTAATTTTCTTCAATCTACTCAACGAATTGCATTACATTTATTCCAGTGAGTTTTATAATGATCAAAGCACTTCCGAAACACTTTTTTTTATAGGGTGTGAAGCTACTCTCTCATATTTTTAAAGACTACCATATCCTCAGATTTTACCCATGAGATTGATTTTCTGTTTAGGAAACGAGAGAACGTTGTAAAGAGTTAAGTGTGATGTGTATAGAGAGTGATACACTTGCACACACCTGTGTTTTCATAAAAAAAAAAACTGCGGATAAAAAGATCGAGAACTAGAAGTGATTTATCTAGTTTTGATCAAAATAGCAGTCTAGAATATAGATGTGTACATCGTACTTTTATTATATAAGCTTCTGAACGGCGTATATAGTTTCATGTAATATTTCATTTAAAAATGTATTATATGTAAACTGTCAGTGTCGGTAAGTTTTGATCACATATCGCATATAAAGATTATCTAGCAAAAATGCCTCATCTGAGAAATTTCTTTAATTAGAGAACTACACTTAAAAGGTTCAAACAAAATTTTCCCAGTTCAATTCGTAATTAAAATAGAATTTTATTTTAATCATGTTCTCGTTCTTTCAGGCTTAGCATAACAGGTATTGTCGTAAGCAATGGAGTCAGTGAAGTAAGGATAAATCCTGATATTTGTCGAGCGCTCCCACGTACGTACGTATATTGCACATGACCTTTTTTGAGGGAACAAGGTGCAGGACCGTAGCCCAAACACACGTGCCGGTTCCAAAAATGCTTTGAACCCTGTCGGCATTCCCCTAGAAAAGGGCGTCTCAGGCTCCAGGCGGTAAACCTAGCCCTCCGGAGAGGGTTAGAGCCTGGGAGAACGCACCCCTGGGGCTCAAGTGGGTCTTAGAGCGTGTGACATGAATGCTGGATTCTCTGAATCCATGTCAGACGGTTTCGACTAACAGCCACCTGAACCAAGAAACACCCGTCCTGATCCTCGTATAAAGCAACACGGCCGGCCGAAGTGTGTCCCAGCCTTGTGGGGTAGAGCAACAAATCAAAAATAGTCCAGTTCTGCTTACCCCCCCCAAGTATAAATCCTAGTAAGGATTGTTTGTGTTGGACTTAGGGTTAATGCCCTTAGGAAAGGGAGGAATCTATTTATCCCAGGAATGAGTAAGTAGTAGGGTAGACTAAGTTCTTTAGCCTTGGTAAAGCCACAAGTCAAGGACAAGAAACAGCCTAAAATCAAACCAGCTGTACTCCACTAACAAATTCACCATTTGTCACATCCTGCTCATGGCGGAGAATTTTACTAAATATATTTGAAATTTAATGTAAATAACAAACCTCTTCTTTGAATTTCTTTTCAGACTTATATTCCTTAACTTGATTCGGCATTAAATGACTGATGATTGATATGCCGTAAAACAATACAAACAAACAAGTAAATAACAAAGATATGTTTATAGGAATCCTTTATTCTTTCCTATTCAAAAGCTTTTGGATTCTCTTTTGTATAAATCTGTATGCAAATTCCTAATGTCTATTTATTAAATTTCCCGACTGCAGCAGGCATTTCCGCTAAAATTGACCAATCAGAGACGAGGACTGAAAGCATATAAGATCGTTTGTAACTGTCCTCAAATACTTAATTTCTAATTAAACTTTCTGCCAGGAAGAGGTATCTTTTGGAAATTAACACCTGAGGAAATCTACAGACTAGGATTACCAACACTGGATTCTGTGAAAAACAGAAAACTGATCTCTTCTAATGGCAACAAAGATTTTAACAGAAGAATCCACATCGTCATGGATCAGTTTTATAACGGGAATCGAACAGCTTCACTGTTCGTTTTCTTTTCTCAATTTAACGAGTCAACTAGATTCATTTAATCAAGGTTTTATAATTTTAAAAAAGCATAAAAAAAACGAATCCTTGTCAATTTTTCTCTCGATCGATCATGATTGCAGTTGATCAGAATCGCCTCGGGCGGCAAAACTTTGATCTGTGACCTTAATCCACCAACTGGGTTCATTCTCAAAATGACGACACAGATTCTGTCGATTATCATATTTTATTAATTCTTTGTTTCAGTCTTTTAATCTAATTTTCATAGCAGTCAGAATGAGTTCGTCAATGTTTCTCGTTTTGACATGGGTCAGTCAGCTATGGGGTGAGGGAAGCTATAGAATACACTGATTGCATCACTGTAGAGAGGTAAGACTCCCCTAAGGAGTATCATGGATATGATACTAGACAATCTGATCGTGAGATTTCAGTAATGCTGAAGTTTTGGGGAATGCGGAGTACTCCTTCATGACCATTGCTCCCAGGTCCACACTGGCCCGGAGTAGTAGCACCTCATAGGGTCTTATGTATTGGACAAATAGAAATGTTTTACATTTAAACTGTGTACTTTGACATTCAAACTAAGCGCAGAGAAATGACTAATACTAAACTGACTTGCTTGAAATATAACTCTTTGATCATTTAACTGTAAACAAAACATAAAAACTGTATTTAACCAAATGATTGCGTATAGATAAAAAAACAATGTATTCATGCTGAACTGAATTGTTTGAAATAGAATGGTTTTTACATTTAACTATGTATTTGTATAGATATAAGTGAAACCATTTAACTTTGTGAAAAAAAATGAGCTCAGTTTCGTTTAAAACATTAGCCATATATTTAATGTACATGTATAAAAAGTATTTGGCATTGAATGACCTACAATGGTTGATATGCAATAAAAACCAACCAAACCAAACAAAAATAATCATTTTGACAGGAAAATTTATATCCACGACTTTATTGATTGACTGATTGAGTGAGTGATGTTAACTGCATATCAACCTGTCAATGTTTATTTTATGCCAAGTGGTTAGAGAATTGCATTGATTTACTTTCATATTTGTAATTTTTTTTTAAGTAGTTGTCTTTTAAGAGTTCTTTTTTGTATATGGATCAATAGAATAGGAATAATTTTTAAAAAGATCTCTTTGACCCACACATGGGACCCTAATGAGTATTACCACACCGGGTCCAAGGGGACATGGGTTTAATAACATGAAGTTCAATTTTTCTACAAATGCACCTACAGTGGATCCCTGAACTATTTTGAAAATGATTATTGAGAACATCTGAAACTGATGAATTCAAACCACACCGAGTTGTCGAATGCGTGTCAACATGAGGGCCATAATGTTTTCAGATTGGGGTTCTGTTAGGTTCTTTCAGCTCTCTTTGTGAAGCTCAAAATATATACCGAAAAAAAAAAACGCCGTCCGTTGCATTGTGGTTGATACCAACGTTGTCACTTAACTTCGACTTTAGGAAAGATAGACATACACCCCACTTCCGAAAAAAATAAAATAAAATAAAAGCACAAAAAATATTCTAGTTTTTATTTCTTTTCTTTTTTTATGTTAAATCTTCAAACGAGTATTGAATAAGAGCAGTGGTTTTCTCGGTTAATATAGAAAAAAGTTTGTTCCCATTATAAATTTTTGACCTTAAAATGTATGGAAGTTTTGCTTAAGCCATAAATCAAACGGCCTCACTCTCGGCAATTCGGTACCAACTGTCTCATTTCACAATCATACGCACTTCATCTTGAAATGAAAAATGCAACACCCCACATCTCCTTATCTGCTAAGTCTGGCATCGCCGGTTGCTGAGGTTGTTGGTAGTTAGTGGTTAAAACTCATTATATGGAATACTGTTGAAAACCCGGTATTATTCAGTTTTTGGTTTGTTTTTGTTTTTTTTGTATAATGTCATAGCAACCATCGCGGAATATTCAATCACACCTCGTGCTAGTGCGAGGTATTTAACTGAAACAAGAGACTTTGGGATGCGACTTCTATGATTACCCACTGTGTAGAAGTTCCCAGGAATTTCATCTGTCGCTGAGAAATTAACATTCATGAGAAAATCACTTGAAGATTTTTGCATGCTAACCTGAGTTCGTGACATCATCATTCCATGAGTAATGAGATAGTCACCTTCACCCACTAACTATCGAGGGACCTAACTCTGTGACTGTTGACAAAGGGTCAAAAACGAGAACTCTCGTGGTAGGTGCAAGAAACTGTTAGACGCGAGAATCTGGAATTTTTGATGGGACAGTTAGTCAGCTAGCTACCTTCAGAGTGACAAGAGATGATTTAAATTCTGAGGCTTGCGAAGCTTCACCTTGTTGAGACTGGGCTATGTTTTGTCAAACAATAGATCTTTCATTTTTTGAGTCGAAAATACCTGGACGTCTTCTTTTCCTTGAGATTGATCAACACAGATGTTTCAATATTGATGATAAATTGATTGTCATTTTTGTGAACACTTGTCTAACCTTTTTCTTTTCCTTATATGAACTTGTCTCCATCTTTTTACTTCGTCTTTGTTTCGGTTAATTTTGGGGGGGATGGGGGGCTTAACGCTGCATTAGAACATTAGGATTTAAAACTTTGATATTCTTAGAGGGAGACAAAAGAAACTCAACGTCGAAGTTGCTATTGACTTGTATGGGGAAGATTACAAGGACACTTTTGAACCTTCTATGAACATGTCTTTGATTAGCATTCTATTACAAATAGCAGTGCAATACGATTTACTAATCCATCATATGGATGTCAAAAACGCATAATCAAATTCCCCATTATACTTTGAAATCTACATAGACCCACAAAAAGTTTTTGAAAATAAAAGTAAAAATTGTGTTTGGAAAGTTATTAGTTTTTAAATGGACTAAAACAGATGAGTCGAACTTGTAATAATATATTCCATATTTATTTGACTGAACAAAGCTTCAAACAATACCCTATGGACGCCAGTACGTATTGTAAAGATACTTACAACCAAATATCAATCATTTCATTATTATAGATAGATGATATATTAGTTTAAAAACTAAAGCAGATTCAACAAAATTTAAAGCAAGTCTAAATACTAGATCGAAATGACTGAAAGTAAAACCCTAAACCAAAAGGCCACGAAAATCCTGTCACTCGAACACTGTGACATAGCAGGCCCTATCCAACACACACCAAGGGGTCTTCCTGATTTAACCTTTTTGCAGACTGTTTTAATGAGTTCCTTATTTTTCATTTAGTTTTGGAAATTTTGTCCAACTGTTTTGAGTCTTTGATAAAATCTCCTTATAGGTGAAGACCCTTAGGGTTGATATAATTCTCCTACTTGGGATCAGTCAAATCATTTTTACATGCAGTGACTGGTAATATTCGTTAGTCCTTTGACTCATTTAGAAGGCAGACTTTGGGAGAAATGTCTTGTTTGAAAACTACGATATTTGAGAGGAATTCCCGTGACGTACTGGCTAACGCACTGGACTTATAGATCGTAGTAAGGGACATCATTGTAGACTCTTGGGAGGAAGACTTCGTGGCGTAGTGAGATAATGGAATTCTGGTCCTAATCGAAATATTTACAATTTATGGTTTATTACGAAATTATTTATATAAAGTTCACTTTCCGACTAATACCCTTTGGAAAGATAAACCCTCTTATTCACTCAACTTTCGGTTAAATACAATCACTACTGTTCTTTTACAACGATGGCTTGGCTTTAAATAACCCAAAAAAGCCAAGTAACCAAGCCAAAAACAAATGATCTCAGGCCAATACATTGATCTACTTAACATTACTTTTGTTGGTATAAGTGAGTAAGCCTTGGTTTGGTTAAAACTTTTCTTCGGCCAAAAGTCATTTCAAAGAGATAACTTTGATTGATTTCTCGCATTAAAATTTAAAAAAAAAAATTATTTAAAAATGTTTATGCTCAGAATAACATGCAGTGTAATCTTCCTTGTATTTAATAAAAAAAGAAAAAACCTTTAAAATTCTTAATTACTGTTCTTTAAAGTACAGCTACAATGTTCTGACAATGAAAATACTTTTTTGATCATTGAAGAGAGCATACTTCTCTCGCTGCAATATAAATTTCAAAACTGAAAGTAACTGGTTGGATAAAGAATTTCCTACAGTACTAGTTAAAAATGATTAATAGATTATCGATCGTAAATGAAAATCTTTCTAAGTACACCAACATCAACAATAGGTTTAGGAAATATGTACCCCCCTCATTGGAATACATAAGCAATTTTCACAGAATAAGCCAAAAACACAATCATTGAAAATAATAGATGATTCCCCTTTTGGTTTAAATTTAATGCGCAAAACCACCCCATGTTATCTATTGACCCTTGACTGAGCCGTCAATCAGAGATGCACCTGTGAAATAAGCGGAAGAAGAAGCAGAAGCAAGTGATCATTATGAAAGAATATAGGCAGGTGCCGGCAGCAATTGAGTTAGTTGGACACAGGAAGGCAAGAATGAGGGCCAACTTGCATACTGAGAACAGCCGTCCGCGACCCCCGGTTGAGCAACCCCAGCCAAGATGCGGAAGAAGTGCTAAGTGGGTTCTTGAGGATAACACTGGGTGCTATGGTCAAGAAAAGAAGTTGGGTCAATATAAAAGTCTGTCCCTGTCTCTATTCATCTCTCACACACCACAGAAACATCAACCCTTTCGAGCATAACGTGTGAGAGATACATATTTTTTATAAACAAGTGTGTTTCGTTCGTCATTATGTTTGATTATGTTTCCGCTTGTATATGGATGTGGCTATAAAACTCACATACATAAGGAAGAGTGGTTAAAGCATATTTTTTACGTTAATATTAATTAGTTTGCAATGACATAATAAAACTGGAAGGCGAAAATTTTTTACTTTAAGGAAAATACTTTCAGCACACTCACAAATATATCAACACAGAGAATGTTAAACAAGAAGATATATTTTCGTTGCGTGAAAATAATTAAATGATTTTGAAATCAAATACATTTTCAGGGAAGACAATGTTTGATTTTCACTCAAGAGAAATAAAGACGCAAGGTTTGGGTTAATAATAGAATTACTCTATAACATACCGAAGGGTTTTCTGTTTCATTCCTTATCTATATGACTGGGGTAGGTTGGAAATTAGATAAAAACATTGACTAATTTATCTATGATTCTAATTTGTTAAAATGTATTGTTGACAATCTAGGAGTGTAAAGGTTTCTTGAAGAATTTTGGGTTTTGATCCTTCAAATTATCTGAGACAAGTCAATCATTATCGTCTGTCAATCTGAAAGGAGTTCAAAAAATGTAAAATCTCAACCAAAGCACTGATTATTCAATAAAAGGAAAAATAGAACTACAAAAATTAGAGTTTCTCGTGCCTCTTTTTGCACTAAAATTAACCACTTAAGAGGGAAATCAGCTGATTTTCCGTATATATATAGAGAGAGAGAGAGTGAGAGCGAGCGAGAGAGATATTGGAGTGGGAGTAAGGGGTTTTGCCATAGACGCTGCTGAATTTTTTTTTTTTCGCATTTGAAGGGAATAGGATCAAGGGTACAGCAAGAGACTAGACGACGTAACGCTTTTTTTTCTAGTTCCGAGGAAACATGTCACTTATTTAGGTTCCTACCTTTAGTGACACCTTCTCTAGGGGTAACTAGATAAAATCAGCCTCTGAATAGGCATTCTCACCTGTCAGGTAGAAGATCATAAATAAGCCAGATGTCGGTCGCTTTTGAAGAGATTTCTTTTTGCACCTGTTTAGTTGAATCCTCGGTATCCTAAGGCTGCCAACAGCCTTCAAATTCTGTCAGATTGGCTTAAAACCTGCTGGCGATGGGAACAAACCCCAAACGGTTGAACGGATGTTTCAGAGGGTTTCTTTTTACTATCCTTAGGGGTAACACATTCTCAGATCTTGGCAGCCGATATTGTATATAGAAAATTGCTGCGTCATTAATACAATAAAGATAAGCTCTACAAAGAAACTTTAAATAAATCAATATATAGGGTTCGCATTGGAAAACCAATCATAGTGTATCAAAATTGAAATCAGCCTGTCGTTAAAATCTAGAAGTGGTCGACATATATCCTATAGAGGATTTAGACCCACACCAAAAAAAAAAAAAAAAGAAAAACCGTTTTTGTGATGATACTAATCTACGTTTTGCTGTGAGGCTTCAATTCTGGACTTCGTGTGAGTACAGAGACACAATTCATTGCAGGTGATGTCCCCGTGGTATAATGGTTAAAGCGCTAAACTGCAGAATCGTAGTTCGCGAGTTCGAACTACAGTCGCGCTATTACGTGCACTTTCGGACAAATACCATTGGGAAAGGTATGAACCCCCTTATCCTCCGAACTGTGGGTTAAATAGTACCACTACTGTCCTTCTTAATTGATGGATTAGGCATTAAATAACCCGAAATAATTGATATGCCATTGGCTAACAAACAAACAAACCCTTTGTTGCGAAGTCATCCTTCTAGTATCACATCTATGGAGCCATGAAGATCAAATTATTTGTATTAGATCCGAATACTTACAACCATAACACAGCTCTAGGTATTTGTATATATATATATATATATAGGAATTCTTGAATATATTTAATTGTACACAAAATTGGTTATTAATATCATTATTAATAATTTTGAATAGTTACTTGGAACCACATTATAGGGTGGCCAGTCAGATTACAGTCAGAATACACCGACTGCATCTCTGCAGAGGAGTAAAACTCCCCCAAAGAGCGTCCCGTTATGACTCTAAACAATCTGATAATGAGGTTCTGATAATGTTGGAGCTTTAGGGAATGCGGTGTAGCCCTTTTTGCCATTGCTCCAAGGTCCAATCTCGTCCGGAGTGGTAGTAACTGATAGGATCCTATCGATGAGTCAAATTGAAGTAAACTGTTATTAAGCGAAACTGAATTGTTTGAAATTAACTGTTTTTACATATAACTGTTTGAAACAAAATTTATTCTATTACTAAACTAAACTATTTTAAAATAGAACGGTTGTGAGATTTAAATGTGTGTAAACAAATAACTATACTTATAATAAACTGAATTCTTTAAGACTTTTATCAAAATGTGTTAATTCGGCGTTAAATGACCCGAAAAGCGCTCATACGCCGTAAAGCAAACAAACCAACCAACCGAGGTAATAGGGAATCGATTATTATTTGATAGAATTATTTAAAACTGTTGTATAGTAGCTCGTACCACGTGACTTGTGGTATTGGGGAAGTATAAAACATGCCGTATTTCTCAAGCACGGCAGACAGAGACAGAAAAGCTATGAAAGACGTCGGTCAGTAGAAGACCAACTTTGGTCTTAACACCAACAGCGAGAGACTTATAATACTAGTCGGACTGTACCACTTGAGTTAATAAATAATTAACTCTATTTCACTATGTATCGTTTCCTTACCACGATACAACAGAAACCATGTGTACATTTTTCATATGAATAATTGTAATTTGAAACTTACGAAGAAGTCAAGATTTTAAGGTTAACGTCATAGGAAATGGAATCAGTAAAGCAAGTTCAATTCCTAGACAAAGCTTTTTGCGTTTCACTTCACTTGAATGGCCGTGAGAAAGGTATACATAAATTCATCTCTTCTTCACTAGCTATGGGTAAAGAGTTGGAGAGGTTTAGTTCTTTAAATTGTGTAGGAAACCCAAGTAAAATTCATATCAGAGGCTGTTAGGTATCACCCACCTTTTCCACGCAATGAGTTAGCCCATCTGCTATATATAGCAGTAGCTACTAATACAGGGTAGACTAGAAGGTAAATAGCCGCTTCCTATAACGGAAGGCAATACTATCGTTGGACTATATCCCTATTTTGTATTCACTAATCCTATGTTCTTGTCTACCAATAGTCTCTCTATTGTTCATACATTTTCCTGAGAATATAACTCTATTTCCTCACATATCGTGGTTTGTCCTTTATTTAATATTACAAGCGTTCACTAATCAGAACGCAACAGAGGTAATTCGCTTAAAAGTGTCATATCCTACCCGTGGATGAAGTGTATTGTAAATAGATACTTGAAGGCTAATATTGTTTACAAATTGTTATAATAATATAAATGAAACCATATAATTGTTCGCAGAAAGACTGACTTTGGCACTGAATAACCATGTTTAAAAACAACTGACCAAACAACAAATCAAAATTGAAAGATCCAGTAAACATGCAATGTTTCTTGATGTATATAAATATCGTATGGAACGTGCAGAATTTAAAAAATGCTTTTAAATGCGTATTTATTTTTAAGATCATTAAAATATTCTAATAACGATTAAAGTATTCTAAAATTCCAAAACGGGGCCCTTTGTTTTTGATCACGTCTTTTCAGAGAATTATAGCCATGATAATTAACTTTATATATAAGGAATCTAAATTTTGAGCAGTGACCAACAACGAGCAAGGAGGAGGGGCAAAATTACTGCAATTCTGTAGAGTAGGCGCGAGTAGTCTTTGGACTTCAGGAAGACAATACTATAACCCGCCCCAACTCCGCAGATATCATATATCGGGGAGAAAGTGACGACAGTTTTGTATACGAATATAAACTCTTTTTTTTTTTATTTACGAAAGCCGTGATGGTAGAGAGAGAGAAAGAGAGGGAGTCGGACAGCTATGATTTACTCCAGGTAAAGATACATTTCCAGAAAGCCTTGCTTTTGCGTGCTTTTTTCACGGGGGACTGATACAGGACAGGATTCTAAACCCAGGAGCCATCGCCCTCCAGTGGGCGAGCACCCAAGGTGGCTGATTGACTGCTGTCTCTGCTGACTGCCAACACCTGACGAACCGCAGGATTTGAAAACTTCGTCATTAAATATTAAATATGCCTTTTTCCGGTGCCCTACCTACGCCATTCTTCCCACGCAATTCACGTGGCATTTCCACTGTCCTTATTTTACCTTAAAACGCAGCTGCAAATCCTGTTACTGAAATCGATTCTAACTGGCCAGAAAAAGGTCAATATATAACACTGACATTCGGTAATTTTCTGCCAGATCTCAAGAAAAAAGAAAAGAAAATTATGGACATCAATCAAATGGAGAGTATAGCGGAAATAACACCTACATTTTAAAACTGTTACTTGAGTGATGGAAGTCATCATAGGAATGTTATAATGATAGATCCATCTAGCGTATGTCTTACTCTTTTCAGATACTATTAATTATGATCATGGCTGGACCGGCGAATACCAAACATTTGCCACTGAAGCAATTTTTAATTCTTGTGAATTTGTAATTGCAACAAAGATCTTTTCGTGTTCATTTCATGAAACATTGAAATGATGCTGGATATAAGATCGACACTGTTATGTTGAAAGTTTCTGAAGAAGATATTTATCGATTTAAAGAAAGCAATGTTGAAGAATTAAAGAATGTTATTCATCCAAATGTGGCTGGAATATTATCAGATCTGATTGGTTTGGTTTGGTTGGGTTTTATGGCATATAAACCTTTGTAGGTTATTTAACGCCAAATCCATTTTTATGTAAATAATCAGTTCTATTTAAAACAATTCAGTTTAGCATGAGTACTCAGATTGTCAAAAACATTTCTATTTCGTGCTATTCAGTTTAGTCAAACAATTCTAATTCAAACAATTCAGTTTAATATAAACACAGATTTTGTGTACACACAGTTACATGTCAAAACAGTTCTATGTCAAACAATTCAATTTAGTGTAAGTCCAGTTTCAACGTCAAATAACAGTCCTATTTCAAATTATTCAGTTTAGCATAAGCACGCAGTTTAAATGTCATCATCATCATCATCATCATCATGTCGCGCCGCCTGCGCGGATATCCCTGACCGTCTCCCGCCATTTCTCCCTATCATCCATCGCCTCCGGTAGGTCTTCAGGGTTACATCCCGTGTCCTCACACAGCTGCTGTATGTAGGTTCGTGCTGGTCGTCCCACTCCTGCACATCCATGTGCGGGGGTCCACAGGAGTACATCGCTTATGAGCTCGTCCTTGCTTCTCCAGCAGTGTCCTGCGTGTCTGGTTCGTCGAACTTGTATAGTTTTTGTGATGGGGGGCAAGTGTCCGTATAGTTGGAGTCTCGTGGGGTGTTGTCGCCAGGACTTGTTTAATACTGCTCTCAACATTCTTGTATAATTTCCGTCCAGCCTCCTTTCCAGCCGCTTCGTAAGCGTCCATGTGGTGCATCCATATAGCAGTATCGACACAACCGCTGCCTGGAAGAAACTTCGTTTCATTTTATCCGTTAGGTCCGACTTCCATATGATCGAGAGCCTATCGATAGCTGTCCATGCCTTCGTCAGTCGTGTGTCGATGTCTTTCTCGGTTGATGAGACGCTGCTTCCTAGGTAGGTGAATTTGTTGACTAGTTTCAGAGAGGCTCCGTCTAGTGTGGCAATGTTGCCCGTTTGGTTGTAGCACATATATTCGGTTTTGTTTGCATTGACATGGAGGCCAATGCCAGCTGCGGCTCGTTCCAGACTATGCAGTAATGTCTCTGCTTGAGTTTAAATGTAAGTACGGTTTAATTGTCAAAAACATTACTATTTCAAGCTATTCAGTTTAATCAAACAATTCAGTTTAGCATAAGCATGCTATTAGTTCTATCTAACCCATAGAGAGGACCCATATCAGGTTTTGCCACTCCAGGCCAGAGTGGATCTTCGAGCGATGGCAATAAAGGGGTACACCGCATTCCTCAAAGCTCCAGCATCACTTGAACCTCACCATCAGATTGTTTAGTGTCATATCCAGGATACTCGTTGCGGGGTCTTACCCTTCTGCAGAGAAGCAGTTGGTGTATTCTACAGCCCCTGCCGACTGGGCAAATTCAGAGTTTAAAAATATATTAGGTTCAAGCCATGGTCGTAACTGATCATATCCACCACATTAAAAATGTTAGACATTAGTTTGATGGAGCTGCTGTTGCCAGTTGCCTTATTTTACTTGCACCATAGAGGAGACAGTATAAAAGGCGGGTGGGGTATCAATTATTTATATTTACAACCAAAACAATGATCCTAACAAACAAAATCAAAAGACCCTTTGAATAAATATTTTTTCAAGAATATACAGGCAAAATCAGTTTCCTAGCCATCACTCGATAAAAGAAATTTAAAAAAAAGGATCCACAATCATAACCCATCTATGTTTTACATATCTTTTAAACTCACGCTGATCCCTGTAAACTTGCGTAAACGATGCGATGATACACTATTTCAAGGCGGATTAATGTTAATCCTCATCTTGTGACCTCGTCACTGACACAGAGAATCTCTAATCCGCCATTAATCTTCAACTCCTTCTCCATGAATCATGATCTGTCATCTGAAAAATAACATGGTCGAACACTGATCCCAAATAAAGGACAGGTGATTTTCTCTTTTCCGTCGTCGCACCTCGTCTTCATTTTCTTCTTTCTTGCAAATATCAAATATCATCATCATAATCATGTCGCGCTATCAGCACGTATATTTCTGACCATCACTCGCCACACCTCCCTATCGTCCATTGCTTTTGGCAGGTATTCCGGGATACATCCAGTATCTGCACAGAGCTGCTGTATGTAAGTTCGAGCTGGAGGTCCTGCTTTTGCTCGTCCATGTGAAGAGGTCCACAGAAGTACATCACTCACGAGCTCGTTCCTACTTATCCAGCAGTGTCCCGCAAGTCTGGTTCGTCTAATTTTGATAGTTATCGTGACGGGTGGTAGGTGGCCGTACAGCTGCTGCTTTGTGGGGTGCTGTCTCCAGTATTTGTTAAATATTGCTTGCAACATTCTTGTGTAATTGCCGTCAAGTTCTTTTCTGCATGCGTTTTGTTAGTGTCCGCATGGTGCATCCATATAGCAGTATCGATACTACCAATGCTTGGAAGAAACTTCGTTTTATTTTATCGGTCAGGTCTGACTTCCATGCTACCGATAGCGTATCGATACATATGCAGAAATATGAAAATACGACTTTAGTATATATATATATATATATATATATATACCGTTATTATACGCATCGGTGATTATATATATATATATATATATGTATATATATAAAATAGAAAATATAATAATTATTAAAAGATATTACAATACGAAAACATGATAATAATAATAATAATAATAATAATAATAATAATAATAATAATAATAATATATCAAAGTGAGAATAGATACGACGCAACAAAACAG
The DNA here is from genome assembly GCA_963585895.1 of Sepioteuthis lessoniana. Lineage (NCBI taxonomy): Eukaryota > Metazoa > Mollusca > Cephalopoda > Myopsida > Loliginidae > Sepioteuthis > Sepioteuthis lessoniana. The sequence continues at coordinate 23,456,309 of OY757910.1, read as the reverse complement.
CAGATGTAGGTTATGTGATGGTAGAGACCAAACGACCAATAACATAATAAGCGAATGCAGCAAGTTAGCACAGAAATACTATAAGACTTGGCACAACTGGGGGGACAAGGTGTTCCACTGGTTTTGTGAAAGAAATTAAGATTTGACAATAAGAACAAATTGTATAAGCACAACCCAAAATCTGTCCTGGAGAATGACACGCACTAACTCTGTGATTTTGAAATACAAACAGATCACTTAATCTCGTCCAGAAGACCAGACCTTATAATAATCAACAAAAAAGAGAGAACTTGCTGGATTGTGAATTTTGCTGTCTCGGCTGACTGCAGAGTCAAATTGAAAGAATTCAAAAAGAGGGATAACTACTTCGACCTTGAAAGGAATTGAAAAGACTGTGGAACATGACAGTAACGATTATACCAATTGTAATTGGTTCTCTTTGTACAGTCACCAAAGGGTTAGTACAAGGACTGGAGGACTTAGAAACAGACAAACAGAATATCAAAAACAAGGAAACAGAAATGGACAGAAAAAGAATGGCTATTCTCATACGAGAAAAAAATGGACATTGCTAAGAAAGGAAACCTTAGTAGAGAAACTGGATCTCTTCTTCAAGCAGCACAAAACAACGACATAAGGACTACTAGTATTAAACCAAGAATAGACTAGATGCAACAAAATAGCAGATGTAGATTTTGTAGTGATAGTGACGAAACGATCAATTACATAATAAGCGTATGCAGAAAAAATGCCAAGAGAATATAACACTAGACGCTACCGGGTGGGAAATTGGTCCACTGAATATTTTGAAGGAAGTTTCGATTTGACCATATGAACAAATCGTATATGCACAACTCAGAATCTGTCCCAGAAATTAAGACGCACAAAATCTCTGGGATTGTTACGTACAAACGGATCTCCTAATCTCATCCAAGTGACTAGACCAAGTGAGAGTCAACAAAATAAAAAGAAAAGAAAAAAATAGAACCCGCCGAACAGTGGACTTTGTCGTTCCGGCTGACCACAGGGAAAAAATTTACTGAAAGTGGAAAGAAAGATAAGTACCTACACTTTGCTAGAGTATTGAAAAAACTATGGAACATAAAAGAGAAGGTGATGCCATTTGTAATTGGTGTGCTTGGTAGAGTCACCAAATGATTGATGCAAGGACTGGAGGACTTGAAAATAAGAGGACGAGTAGAGACCATCCAAACTACAGCATTGTTGAGATTACCCAGAATACTGAGAAGAATCCTTGAAATTTGAGAAGACTTGCTGTCACTCAAACTCTAGTGAGCGACCATCAGCTAACGCTGCGAAAAACACCCAAAGGAGAATAATAATAATAATAATAATAATAATAATAATAATAATAATAATAATAATAATAATAATAACAATAATAATAATAATAATCTGCAAAATTGTCGACTTTGTTTTTCTTGAAGTGCAGTTTCTCCTAATGTTGAACGTAATATTATTAGTTGCAATAATTTCCCGTCTTTGATTTTTAATGCAAACTTCGAGTTCTCGTATTGATGCATGTACGTGATTTTGGTCGATTTGTCTGTTCCTCTTTCGTCCATCTTAAGAATTGTCCCAAGGATCTCAGAAAGTCTTCTACCTTGATGTTTATATCTTTGATGAAGGCTCCCTTTTCAATAGCTATTACACCGAGGTGTAGGAGAGGATGCTACTTCATTTCCTGGATTTCTCCACTTGATTCTTACCTTATAATGCTGAGAGTTAAACAAGGCGGCATTAAGTACAATTTTTTGAGTCTTTGGTCTGACTCGACCTGGGGTTGAACCCGGTCTCCCGGATCATTGTCAAAAACTCTACTCCTAGTAATAGTGAGCAAAATAAAAAGAGAACCTGCCGAATAGTGGACTTTTCCGTTTCGGCAGAATACAAAGTTAAAAATATAACAAAATACGAAAAGAGAGACAAGTATTTAAACCTTGCTAGAGAACTGAATAAGGTATGAAGCATGAAGGTGACAGTGATACGAATTGTAACTGGAACACTCTGAATGATCCATAAAGGCTTAGTAAAGGATTTTGAAGAGTCGAAAATCGAAGAACGAGCAGAGACTATCCAAACTACAGAATTGTTGAGATCGGCGAGAATACTGAGAAGAGTCCTGAAGACTTTAAGAATCTTGCCGTCGTCAAACTTCAATGAAAAACCTGCCCCTAACACAGGTGTGATAAACATGCATAACGTTTTTCATAGCAACAAACGATGAGACAAACATAAAAAAACCCTGATCAAACATAAAATGAAATTAGTGCGAACAAAAAACTGAATCAATTAACCACTAACGCCATACAATCCTAACAATCGTAGAATACAAAGAAAGGCGTGATAGAATAGAACATTTTAAACCAGTATCCCTCCTCAAAAATAAAGGCCAAAAAATGACTTGACCTATTGCAGATTTTGCAGTTTCAGCGGACCACAAAATGGAAATAAAAAAGAAAAAAAAAGCAAATATATAGACAAGTATCTGGATCTTGCCCGAGGGCTGAAAAATGTGTGGAACGTTAAGGTAAGGGTGATACCAGTTGTATCTGGTGTACTCGGAAGAGTCCCTAATCGTTTGGAAATGAGAATGGAGTTGAAGATATGAGGAAGAATCAAGGTGATTCAATCTACAGCAGTGTTAAAAATCACACTATGTTTAAAAACCCAGGAACACTGAGGAGACTTGCTGTAATTCGGACTCCAGTAAACTATCTCAACTTAAAACCAATGTTAAAAAAGAAGTCACATGGAGTGAAAATAAAGCGAAAATAAAAGAGGAACTGAAATATTTGCATGGAATAAGAGAACTTCATTTAGTAGGGATAGTTTCGTTTTGAACGTCTTTAAGCGTGAAGCGCTTAGTGCGAATCCAAATAAACATTCTCCTACGCCCAGATCACTAATCATTAGCCTACGTAAGTCGACCATAAAGACGATGAAGATGAGGAATGTCGTAAAACAGTAAAAGTCATGATAATAATCCTTGTTTCTTGAAACTAATTAGAGAATAATAATAGCAATTATGAGAGGGAAAATGACAAGAAAAATGATAATTATCTTGTGGATGATTATAACGAAAATATAACAGAATTGTACAGAGGAACTGTGGCGTGAGTTGTTTTTTTAAATATTTTCTTTGGATTTTTTACGAGGCTTTTGATATGATGAATGTTTTCACTATGTGAAACAGACTTCAAAATGAAGCTTTGTCAGTAGTTAATGGAATAAATAAATTGTTCAAGAAAAGTTCCCCACCCCTTAAATCACAGTCGTTACCTCATTTCTTTCTGTTTTTATGTTTGTATTTTGAAACAATGATCACAGTGTATCCGTTAATGGTTTAAGAACAAATGCCTATTTGATCAAATGTTATTTACTGATTTATTTTCTTTGAAGTGCAAATATTTGTACAGTGTCAACAAATTTTTTTTAAGTGGAAAGGTATTGGTTTGTAATGAACCCAATATTTCGTCTTTGTAACTCAAGTCGAATACGTCTTAAATAAATAACTTTTTTTTTGTAAGTTTCAAAAAAAAAAAAAAAAAGAGGGAAAAGAAATTAAGAAAAACAAAACAAAAAAAACAAACTACATACCGGATTGAACAAAGAGCCGAATAACGACGTCATGGCGGCCGGAAAGCAAAGAGCAAAGTGGCCTCCCGATTTTAAAGGAAAGATTTAGAAGTCATCAGAAGAGCTTAGCTCTGATTGGCTGTTGCAGAATTATATATAGAGCCATTTCTGTGGTCATTTGCCTTGTGTGGATGCGCAGGTTAGCTGCCGGGATGGGAGTTGGAGTAAGATCAATGCCAACTGGATCATTTGGGCGAGAGGGTCTGATGTTGCAAGACCCAAACCCCTCATGAACCTAAAGGAAATATCACTGATGACCCATCCCGATACCTCAATGAAAATGTATGATATAAATTTAAAAAAGGGGCGTGTGTCTCTGAAATTTAGAAATAAAGAATTATCACTCTCATACGAAGGTCATTAAATAAGGAAGGTGAAATATTGTCTTAGTTTTTGGCAATAGGAAGCCGTTTGCAGTTGAATCTTTTTAAAAGAAATGAATAGTGACGGGTCATTTCATGTCCCAGAAGACAGTCAGCATTATATTTATTGACTGCTACACCCCAAACTTTTTTCTTACTGGGTAGCTCGTCAGCTTCTACTTCATGTACTGTCTTTCGGCTCAATGTGGCAAACCCATGTTTGGCTCCTTTGTAAATATTTTTGACTGAAATGTGCTTCTCCAAACATGAGATACATTCTGTAAATTTCACTTCTTAGCCACCAAAGATTTGATGATCGGCCTCTGTTCAAAACTGGAGTACTTTCTTTGATTGGCAGCCATTTTGAATAATTTTTTTTTTATCCAAATACTTCCTTTTTATATTGAATTGCTCTCATACTCTAAGATATTTGTAATTGTATCTTCAATTTGGTTCCGTACATACTGTTCGTTATAACAATGATGCCGCTGAAATATATTTCCAAGATTGATTGACTGAGTGTTTGAATTTAACTGCGTGTCTTAGATTATTTCGTTCCAACAGGTTAGGGAATCATCAGGAAGATACAAAATCTTTTCTTGTACAGAAAGGTAATATTACTTAGAGCGTGAATATTTTTAAAAGTGATTGAGAACATTGGTTCGTTAGTTGCTTGTTTTGTTTTATGGCGTATCAACCCTTTTCGGGTCATTTAACGCCGAATTAAACTTTTTAAAATTCAGTTTAGTAAAAGTATAGTGTTTGTTTACAAACAGTTAAATGTCAAAACAGTACAGTTAAATGTCAAAAGCAGTTTTATTTAAAACAATTCAGATTAGCATAAGTACACCAAAAATTTTATTTAAAAACAGTTCTATTTCGAACAGTTCAGTTTAGCATAAGTATGCTGTTTCAGTTTTAAAAACAGCTATTTTTCAAACAATTCAGTTTAGCTTAAGTACAGAGTCCAGTTCTATTTGACCCATACATAGGACCTTATCAGGTACTGCCACTCCGGGGCACAGTTAACCAGCGAGTGATATCAGTGAAAGGGTACTCTGCATTCCCTAAAGCTCCAGCATTACTGGAGCTTCACCATCTGATTATTTAGTGTCATATCCAGGATACTCGTTGCGGGTGGACTTACTCTCCTGCAGAGAAACAGTCGGTGTATTCTACAGCCCCAACCAACTGGGCAAAGATTGAGAAGATTCATGCAATCAAATGTAGCAGTTTTATTTGACTAATCGCAAGGGATATATTTCATGTGCGTTAATGTGTCATTATCTGAGCGAAAATATATTATGCCGGCTGCTGCTGATAATTTCATCTGTAAACTTTGGCTGTAACATGAGTCGTAATAAATCTTTGTAAATACTTGCGTCTTTGTTCAATTTAAAGGTAATTAATTATGTTCGAATTTATGCATTCTTAAAAAAAAAAAGAATGTACATTTTCACTAAAATTAAATGAACGGAAAAGTTAGTTGAGTAGATATAGAATAAGTCCATACCAACTGAATAGAATGATTATTAGACTGAGGTACGCTCAAAATTAAATAAAGAAATTGATGATTATCTATGCTTGTAAGTTGCAAAGAAATATATTTGAACAATCCGGTTGGGTGGGATATAATTATTTTGAATTCTGATTTTTTAGATCTTTAACGCCAAATTAAATATTGTCGACTGCAAAGTATCTGAAGAAATTCTAAAACTTGCCGGTGAGAGATGATTGGTTAAAAATCCAAAAATACAGTTTCAAAACTGCCATTTTTGCACAAAAATTAAGACTTTTTTTTAAATATAGAAATCAGTTGATTTTTCATACACTTCCAGTCAAAACTATTTAGCTACCCTCAAAAATGATTATTCCCATTTCTTAAAGTGCATTTTTAATGAAATAATTTAAGTGACACAATATTCTTATTTGTAATGCTAAATACAAGATTTTGACCTTAGTATAACAAGATATCTTTTAAATGATTGATTTGAAGACGTTTTTCATTTTTATGCACCTTGCCCAGGATTGATACCTGTTATTCTTATTTTGTTAAAATTAAAACCTAAATTTTGCAACTTTCTTCCGGATCAAAACTTTTTTCTCAACAAAATGTCCAAAGCACGTGGAATTACACTTGAAAAAAAGACGGATCATTACTTTAAAAATAGAAGGATATTTAAACAGAGATTTTTTTTTAAATCCCAGAACTGCAGTGGATTGTATCGTTTGTAGACATCAGGAATTAAGAACAAATTAGTGCTGATAGAGCAAAAGCAACAAGAAGAGATGACAATATCATCAGTCTCCAGCTTGCTTGAAAGAGGGCTGACTGCTTCAAACATCACTCCACAGCTGAACCAATATCGTAAAAATGTGTCAACATCTACTTTGAAGTGAAGTCTCTGTGAAGCTGGCCTATAAGGCAGAATTACTGTCAAGAAACCACAGCCAAAAGGCTCTAGTGGACAAATATGCACAAAAACTGGACAATGTAGGAGTATAATAAAATCCCTTGGACTGACCAGGGGGCGTCCTCGTGGTGTAATGGTAAAAGCGATGGACTACGGAATCGTAGTAAGAGAGTTCGTACTCCAGTCACGCTATTACGTTCACTTTGGGGCGAATACCGTTGGGAAAAGTATGAACCCCCTTATCCTCCGAGCTATGGGTTAAATAGTACCACTACTGTTCTTCTAGGAGAATGGCTTTGGCATTAAATAACCTACAAAGGTTGAATTGCCATTAAACAAAGAAACCAAAACCTTTGGACAGACGAATCAAAATTTGAAATCGTTGCGTCAAATAGAAGGTTCTATGTGCGGCAAGGTGTTGAGAAAAGAGCTGAAACCTCCTGTATCACAGCAACAGTAATGAATGGGTGAATGGGGGGGTGTCAATTGAAAAATCGGGGATTTGCACCAGGCGAAGAGCAAATTGTCAGAACATTTATTGCAGCATGCTATAGCATCACGTGATCCCATCTGGAATGTGACTTGTGGTTCAAGGTTTTGTACTCATGCAAGATAATGACCCAAAACATACTTGTAAACTCTGCCTGAGGTAGATTGAAAAGAAAGTAAAACGGTACGTCCTTCTATTGATGACTTAGCCGGCGCAACCTGCGAACGAACTTAAATTCCATTGAACTGGTGTTAGATGAACTACACAAAAATAACCCACAACAGTGGTTCAAATTTGGCTACTCTCGCCAGAAAGCTGGGCAGAGCTATCTGCAGTTTAGCTCCAGGCTTTGCTGAAAAATACGCCGAGAAACTGTAAAGCAGTGATAGCTGCCAAAAGGGGTCATTTTGATTAATCAAAAGTTTAAAAAACTTCCGTGGTTTTTTTTAATGTAATTTGTATTTAATGTGACTGTGGAAGTATACTAATTAGTATGATAAAAGTACAATTGTGGAGTTTAACTTATTTCATTGAAAGAATTACTTTAAAGACAAGGAACAAAGATCTTTATGGGTGGCCAAATGCTTTTGTCTGGTAGAGTGTATATATATATATGTGTGTGTGTGTGTGTGCGTGTGTGTAATATACAATTCATAAAATTTATATATATATATATATATATATATATATATAAATCATAAATAAAAATGAATTTTAATTTACAAATATATATATATATATATATATATATATATATATATATATATATACGAGGCGCATACGATAAGTTTCGAGGCTTTTTCGTACGGGCTTGTAAAATTGTCGTAGACTCTTCAAAAGTCAGTATGTTATTGCTATTCATCTTATGAGATGACTGACCAATTTTTATGATTTTAGGTTCAAAGGAACAGCTACAGCAGCAATTGAAATTCACCCTACTAAAACCTGATGTCACAGCTGGTGAATTTCAAAAATGCGATCTTACTCTTTAGAAGAATGATATGCAATAAAATTCTGTTTTAAACTTGGAATAAATGCCACAGAAATGTATGGAATGCTTCAGACTGCTTTTCGACCATCTTGCATTAATCGAGCATCAGTTTTTGAGCGGCTTAAGAGATTCAAGAAAGACAGGGAGCCTGTGAGGGATGATGAGAGGTGTGGGAGGATTACCAGAGTTGATTGGCCAACGGTTTAGCGTTAGGATTACTATGTTGAGGTTTTAAGGAAGTTCAGGTAGAGATTCCGTCGGAAGAGGCCAGCACTCTTCAAATCGGGTAGTGGCATTTCCACCAGGACAATGCACCAGTCTACAACTCCATCCTTGTCACAGACTGTTTGACCAAGATGGGCATCAACACAGTTGCTCACCCTCCGTATAGTCCTGACCTTGCTCCCTGTGACATATGGTTATTCCCTAAGCTCAGAGGCTGTCGTTATAAGACAGCCGAGGAGATGAAAGAGGCTGTGACGAAGGTCATTGACAAGCTCTTACAAGAGGACTTCCATGGGGCCTTCCAGAAGTTGTTGGAACGGTACAACAAGTGGATTGCAGCCAGAGGAAATTACTTCGAAGGGGACTAGAGTTTCATGTGTGTACTATCAATAAAAATGCCCATACGAAAAAAGTGTGGAAACTTATCGTATGCACCTTGAATTAAAAAAATGTAAACAAACAGACGCTGCTGCTGCTGTTGCTACATAATACCTTAAAGAATTCCCTTAGCCAACGTGATACGCTTGTTGGCCGAGCGGTCTGAGAGTTAGTCTAACATAAAGTTGGATGGGTTTCGATCCCGACATCGAGCGTCCTACGTGCTTAGCCACACTGAAGAATTCTGATAGATCGAAACAGTCTGTCTGTGGATGACAATATATATATATATATATATATATATATATATATATAATTCATAAAATTTATAAATATATATTTCATTTTTTATCATATATATATATATATATATATATATATATATATATATATGTATATATTTGTCCATATTTGGATATATTGACACTGATAGTACAAGGGTCATTAAATAAGTTTCCAGGCTTTTTTTTTAGGAATGCCTCGGTTGAACTGTTAATGAAACCTTGATAGGGAATACAGTCGGCGTCCCACCGTTTCTGCCACATTGTTCTCACAGATCTTCATATTTTCCAAATTTATGCTCATGCGCCCAATCGATATTTCCCTCGAAAAGGGAACATTAATTCAATAAGGAAAACTTTCCTTAAATTAACAAACTAAATGACGATGTCTGAACGCTGGGCAGTTAATGTTTGGTCATTCAGAAATGCGAGTTAAAGATCCAAATTGGTTAGAACGTGAGAGTCTGTGCAACCACCAAACAATGATGATCTTTGCAAATTTTCATGCAGAAATCTCAAAATGTTTCCTTTTTGAACGAAATATATTCCTCAATAGCTGTTTTCATGAAAACTTTATGGAAAGTCTCATAACAGCTTTTTTGTTGGTTACTTAGTTAGTTGGTTAAGTTTTATGGCATATCAACACTCGTAGGTTATTTAACGCCAAATCCGTTTTAATGTAAATAATCAGTTCTATTTCAAACAATTCAGTTTAGCATAAGTACACAGTTTAATTGTCAAAATCATTTCTATTTCTAGCTATTCAGTTTATTCAAACAGTTCTAATTCAGCTAATTCATTTTAGAATAAGTATATATTTTATTTGCACATAGTTAAATGTCAAAACAGTTCTATGTTAAACAATTCAGTTTAGTGTAAATACAGTTTCAATGTCAAAAAACAGTCCTATGTCAAATAATTCAGTTTAGCATAAGCACGCAGTTTAAATGTAAGTACGGTTTAATTGTCAAAAACATTTATATTTTAAGCTATTCAGTTTGATCAAACAATTCAGTTTAGCATAAGTATGCCGTTAGTTCTATTCAACCCATAGATAGGGCCCTATCAGGTGCTACCACGCCGGGTCAGATTGGACCTGGAGGCGATGGCAATAAAGGGGTGTTCTTGTATTCCCCAAAGTCCTAGCATTACTTGGACCTCACCATCAGATTGTTTAGTTTCATATTCTGGACACTCATTGGTGGGGTCTTATCCCTCTGTAGAGGCGCAATCGCTGTATTCTACAGCCCCAGCCGACTGGGCAATCCTTTTTTGTAGCATCGGCAATAACCCCAAGAATTTGATTGTGTATCTACATAAAGCTTAGAGTATACTCTCTTCCAGTGAGAATATGTTTCAGGCTGACATTTTCCCCACATGCCCCCAGAAAGTTGTATGCATTTAATCCCTAGAGATGTAGCTTCACTGTTCTTGGCAAAATGTCAATAGGTTGCTTTTATAAGGAAACATATCATTAACGGTATGTTTTTAGCATTGGCACTATTGTTTACGAGCTGTGATGATATTGATGGATTTTGGTAATAGTGCTAATTGTATTTGGGGTTGTGATAACCCTCACCTGCCCCCAGGTGAGTAATGATTAGAAAGTTACCTTGTTTTCAGGCCTAAAGTCGAAAGTACTAATTATCAATCAAGATCAAGAAGAATACATAAGTATTGGGCAGGAAAATGAGGTGTAAGGCTCTTTTGGCGTCTGAGGCAATTAATGCCAGAAAACATGCTTTATGTTCAGCATGAATATGATTGGTATATTTCTTTTGGTTTCCTTGCTTAATGGTTGTTGTGTTCTGGTTAGTGAACACAAGTTGTAATAAAAATAAGACAAGCCTCGATATGTGTGGAAAATAGTTATGTTTACAGGAAAGAGTATTTACATGAGAGAACTGTTAGTAATAAGAACATAGGATTAGTGATAGAGTAAGGATATACTTCATCAATAGGAACGGCTTATTCTTCCCAGAATGATCTCTGCTACAGCCATATATGGCAGATAGAACAGCTCATTATGCTGAAAAGGTAGGTGATACCCAACAATGGTATATCAGCCTTCGTGGGTTATCTAATGCCAAAACTATCCTTGTAGAAGAAGAGTAGTTGTATGAGTCAACACATTGCCGATGGTAGGTAATTGGTTCAAACTATTCTTCAGGGTATTTGTCCAAATATATATATATATATATATATATATATATATATATATATATATATATATATTATACTAAACTGAATTAGCTAAATTAGAACTACTTGACTAAACTGAATAGCTTGAAATAGAAATGTCTTTCACAATTAAACTCTACTTACATTTAAACTGCTAACTTATCCTAAACGGAATTGTTTGAAATAGAACTATTTTCATAAAATGAATTTTGTGTTAAATAATCCACGAAGGTTGATATGCCATAAAACCCAAACAACAAAAACCACCAACCAACCAACCATATATTGTAACGGCAAGAAATATCAAACACGGAATGAAATCCCTCATGTATTCTATATACGAATATTCCACGCATATAGTATTCGAACACCTACTGGACATATATATATATATATATATATACCTTCAAGAAAAACCAAAATTCGGTCACTTGAGGATTACAAATTTATATCGATCTTGCTAAGAGCATTGATATGAATAAATAAATCCAAAAGGATATAACTGGAACTCTTCAGATCCTACACGGAGATAATGAATACTGTCAGAATGGGGATGGTCACAGGAGGGAAGGGGAGGGAAGGAGTCACCTGCCATTTAGGTTACTTCCGGTCTTATTTCGCTTCCAGTTGAGACCATAGCACAATAACTAGACGTAAGTCTTAATTTACTTTCTACAATAATTTAAATTTTTAAAAAAATTAACTCCGGAGTTTTTGATTCATATCAATGCTCTTAGCAGGATGGAAATAAAGTGACCGAATTTTGCTTTTTCTCGAATGAATCTTTGCTCTGTAATATCATTTAAACTGACCTCTTTATTAGGAATATTTATATATCCAAAGTTTGAATAATTTACTTGTCCTGTCGGAATTGTTCCCTACGCCAGAATTACTGGATTGAAGAATATATATATATATATATATATATATATATATATATATATATATATATATATCATTGCGGCTGCAGTGAAGGGCTTTTTGAGTTCAGCCCGATAGACTTGTATTTGTTTACGTATATATCTGAATTATCTTGATATATTCATCTTCCTTCAAAAGTTAACTCCTTACCAAAATAGCGTACGGATCGCTAAACGAATTTAACATTTATTTACACAAGTCCCTATACATTTTTTTTTAAATCCATGAGCTTTTTCATCAGATTCTCTCTATTATGTGTTAAGCAAAATCGACCGTATTTACCTCAATAGTCTATTCGTCACCGCTTTGTAGATCTAATCTTGCAGCCATAGCCATGTGTTTATTGGATTACATTATTGTATAAAGTCGGGGCTCTACTGTTTTTGAAGATTCAGTTTAAACATAACACACACAGATATTTTCGCTAGGTAAGCTCAATTCAAGACTTTTTAAGTGCATAACATTTACGTAAATGTAGGACATTTGCGACAAACGTGTCAATATTCTCACAGTGTGTCTGATTTTTTTTTAGATTTTTTAAAATACATCTATTTCATTTTTTAAAAATATTCTAATAATTTGTTTTAATTTGTGTTTGTTTTCTTTCGTGTCTTTTCATGTATATGACATGTTTTTAAACATTTTTATTTAATTTATACACATAAGATTTTTTACTTAATCTCTGCTAAGAAAAATTGTTTTCCACTGCTTGGAAATCAGTTCTTTTTCTTTCTGTATATCTGATATGAACTTCAACTACCTGAGATCTGTTTTGTTTTTGTTTTTTTTAATTTTTTAAACTTTATTTCAACGTTCGTACTTCGATAATAAAACTAAGCTAGGTGATTTGTGAAATTAAATGCAAGGTAAGTATTTTGTTTTGGAAGTTTAATGTATATACTTTTTTGCTAAAAAAACAATCAAAATGTAATTTCCAGGCCTTTGAACGAGAAGCAAATCTGTTTTTATTGCCTAAGATTGCTGAGGACATTAAAGGATTTGAGAAGTAAAGCGCAAATTAATTTACTAGATTGTCAACTTTTCTAGATAGCAATCTAATGACCATCCATCTGGCATTTATATCTTATTTTCTTTCTATTGATTTATCTTTCTACATGAAAAGACTTCAAAACATCGTCAAATAGGCCTGTGCATGTAATTGAGTGCCAATTTTTATCTATCTATCTATCTATCTATCAACAGAAAAAATGATAAGAAATATCACCGAATATGCTTGTGCGTACTCATGTAAGTAAGTAACATTTTAAGTACTAAAATCTATCTATCTATCTATCTATCTATCTATCTATTCGTATACTTATACGACTCGAAAATATCGCTGAATATGCCCGTGTTTAAGAAATTGTATGACTATTTTTAATTGTGGATATCTATTTATCTACCTATCTATCTACAGAAAAAATGATTAGAAACATCACCGAATATGCTTGTGCGTACGCATGTAAGTAACATCTTAAGTATTACAATCTATCTATCTATCTATTCGTATACTTGAAAAAAATGACTCGAAAATATCGCCGAATATGCCCGTGTTTAAGAAGTTGTGTGACAATTCTAATAGTGGATATCTATCTATCTATCTATCTATCTATCTATCTATCTGCCTATTGTATACAATACATATGCAATACACAAGCGGACTCAGTCGTTTCGGTACAAGCGGTTTATTGATTCCTGGCTTCGGTCCATTGCGACACCAGGAGAAGGACAATTCTTAAAAGTTTTTGATAACCACATAATGCTGACCCCACCCCAATGCGCTTGGCATCTTGTGATGTTTAAGATCTCTGTCGGTAGAAAAACCCAACTACACCTTTCAACGGTCAAAATCCAACTCTCTTTTCAAAATCCTCAGATTCTCAGGACCATCTCTTCTGGGCACGACGTCATCCACACTCGAGCCCCATTTCCTGTCTGCGGGTTTATTATGACAAATGGTGATTGTCATATCCTTTACACGCGTGCGTAAAACTGCACCCAATGACTATGCACCTGGACTCTTAACCCGAATAATTCAAAGCCCTACCAAACTGAATGATAAAATATTATTATCGGAAAATTATTAATATAAAAAAATCATTCCTTGATTATATAACACACCTTTCCTCCCCACGAGATAAAATCATTTTGTTATAGAAGATAACAAAATAATTTTAAACTAATGTATCGATGTGAAAGGATTTTCCTTTTGTTTTTCTCTATTCTCTTCCTTTCCGATTCTTTATTCTGTAACAATTATGGAATGTAACAGACTCTTCCTCATGTCGAATTGACCAATAAAATTACAATAACAACATTAATAACAATTCAAAAGAAAATCTAAAAAAAATAACAATAAATCATGCAACTGTCCAAAATCTAAAAGTCAGCAAAAAAAAGTGTTCGTATTATCCTTCATTTTCTTTTATTTCATTTTTTTCCATAATTTCTGGTTCTTCTTTTCTTCTTTTCATGTCTCCTTTAAAAGACAAAACATTTATTCTTTCTAGTGTCTCTCTCTTTCTCTCTCTCTCTCCCCCTTTTTTATTCCTTATTAATAGTTTTTATTTAGTCCTTATTAATAGTTATTCTGACTTTATGTCCAAATGTCTATTTTTCATCTGAATCTTTTTTCAAACTTTAGTAATTATGTCATTTTTCTTATGAGTGTATATTTCCTTTACTTTTCTTTTCTTCTTACCTTATGATTCAATGTCCATTTTACTTTTGCGTGTATTTTTTCTCTTCAGTCTTTTTTTTTTCTTTTTAACGGATCAATTGCTCATTATCCCTCTTATACTCTTCTTGCTTTCCTTCTACATCCGTAACTCATTACTTCTAACCTTTTTCTCTCGTAATCTCTGTCATTATATATATATATATATATATATATATAAAGATATATATATATATATATATATATATATAAAGTACTCTATCATTGTCAATGCCCTTGTACATTTTCCATTAACCGCACGTTACGACTAAGCATTGCTCGTAATCAAACCAAGGTAAATGTGGTAAAATCTCCCAGGAACCAATTTTTCTTTCCAACACAAACAGTTCCCGTTTTCGTCCCCTTTTTCTTCAACTTTGGACCACTGTTAGTCGGTCAATTTCTTATTTCTAGATAGCTAACGAGTACCTTATTTCTTTTTCTTTCAACAAGTATCTCTACAAAAGCATGGCTCGTATCCAGCCATCATTTCATTTTTACTTATTCCAACCACGACCACACAATACTAGTTTCTTGCTTACTTCCAAAGATGAGTTAAAATATCCTGGGGGTTCTTTTTCTAAGTAACCCTAACCTATTACTCTGTTCACTGCTTTTTCCTCTGCCCTTCAGTCTATCTTCTTTCTCTTGCTCAATGGTTAACGAGGTTACTTTATTTATTTATCTATTTAGTCAACTATATTTCTACCTCAAGTACAATTCAAAACTGAGTCCATAAGTTTTTTGGTACAAACGACGTGAGATACGTTAAGATTTTTCACACATACTCCGTAATCTCCCATCCCCTGTTTCAAAATATCCTCTTCAACACAATGGTCTGACCTCTTACCAAATCCCAAAAATTCTCGGTCCCATTCCAAGGGAACCTTCACAACCCGGTCTGGCCACTAACCTGTACCTCAAAAAAAAGTATTAACCCAATTCGTAGGGGAATTCACAAAACGCTGGCCTGGCCACTAAATAGTATCTCAAATTTCTCGACACTTCTCTGGGGAAACCTTCACAAAACCTGGTATGGGTTCTTCAAGTACCCAAAATATCGATTCTATTTTAGGTAGACTTCACAGGATGCTTTCAATTTCTACAACTTTTCCAAACTCGAATTCGTCCCACAGACCTAACTGTGGATATAAAGTTATATGAGCATTCTCCATATCATTGAGGCCCGGATCCTTTCGGAACTCAGAATTGAAAGAAACACAGACAAAATATACTACTATGAAATTACTACGCTTTACAATAGCATCCACAAGTTACTACAAAATTTAATTCACAAAAATGTTGTTTACTATCAAGGTTCATTCGTGACAAACCCAAAATTCTCATTGTCTCCCAATTCAAAATTTGCTTTTACAACATGTCACTTTTTGATATATCACAGAAACAATATTTTCTGCTTCTCTCTCTCTCCCTTCCGTCTTCCTTCTTTCCCAAATCACAGCAGTAAACTGTATCAACTCATATGTAAAATACACTAGACTCTATCACCGATTTCCAATTTTCTTTTATAATTATTTAAATTCTATTGGACGCAACTCTTAAAACCTTGAAAGACAGATATAATCAATTTTTTTCATAAGCTAAATTTAACAACGCGAACCAGGAAATTCAAGGTTACACAGAAGGAAAAAAAGACGTATCTTAATTTGAACAAGGTACCCACCACTTTTGCTTTTCTTTACGAAATTAAATGAATTCTATTGGGCACGAACCACCCAACTTAAAAACAACAGTGAAAGACATAAACTTTTTACAATGAGCAAGTACCTTATTTTTCTTTTTGTTTTTTTCTTTTCACGCCTTCTTCTCGATTCTTTTGTTTTAATTTTTTCTTCTTCGTTCTGGAGTCTTGTGTCGAACATTTTTTCTTCTTTTTTCTAACCTGTTGCTTGTCTTTCAATATTTGGTGTTCTTTTTTTCCACTCTTCTTGGGTGGGGTGCTGCATAAATTTTTATTTATTTATTTTTTTTTATATTTTTTTTTTTTGTAGTTGAGTTCTTTTCTTTCCGTTGTTTTCTTCTTCGGCCTGGGTTGTATATTTGTTTTTTTGTTTTTTTTTCGTTTGTTTTTTGGAGTTGAGGTTCTTATTATTCACCTTACATTCTCTCTCTCCCACCTGAACAACAGTCGCCTAAAATGGATTTCAATCATTTTTAACCGCTTCTAGCCGTCTAAAGTACCGTGAATAACCCAAGTTCAAAATAAATCTATGTCATCTTTTTTTTCTTCTTGCAAAAGACATAGCAAGTCACTGCGCACCAAATACATTCATGTTGTAAACCGTCATGAGATCAATAACAACAATATATATTCAAATACAGGCGGACTCTTTCGTTTCAGGTAAGAACGGTTTATTGATTTCTTGACTTCAGTCCATGGTGACACGAGGAGAGAGACACAATTCTTACTATGCTGAACCCCTCTCAACGCGCAGCGCATCTTGTGATGTTTAAGATCTCTGTCGGTAGAGATCCGAAAAACCCAACTACATCTTTCAACGTTCAAAATCCAACTCTCTTTTCAAAATCCTCAGTTCTAAGGACCATCTATTCCGGGCTTGAAATCATCCACACTCGAGCCCCGTTTCCTGTCTGGGGGTTTATTATGACAAATGGTGATTGTCATATCCTTTGTGCGCAGGTGTAAACTGCACCAATTGACTATACACCTGGACTGAGACCCGAATGGTTCAAAGCTCTACAAAACTGAATGATAAAATTTAATTAACGAAAAAGAATTAATATAAAAAAGCATCCCTCAATTATATAACATACCTCTCTATTTTTCTACACAAAAATGTTCGGAAAAATCATCGAATATGCTTGTGTGTATGCATGTAATTGAGTAACATTTTAAAAATGAAACTCTCTCTCTCTCTATATATATATATATATATATTCGTATGCATGAAAAAAAGACTCGAAAATATAGCTGAATATGCCCGTGTTTAATGAGGTTATTGCGAGACAATTTTTATCTATCTATCTGTTATAATTTGACCTTCGACCCAGCCCAAAATGCTATTCCAAGGTGATACACCGGAAGGAAGTGACACATTCCAATGGCCAGTAATCGAAAGAGATCGTGTGAGCGGATTAAGGTTTATGATATGGGACAAGGTGAAGGTCCCATTGTGCCACTACAGTGATGCACCGGAAGAGAGTAACATCTGAACTGCATGACAGTTATTTCCGCTTGATGACTATTAAATATTCGATTTCAAAGATCCAGTGGGCGATCGTGTGGGCGTTGAATTATTATATAATTGAGTTGAGTTGGGTGCCAAAAGCAGTTGCCAGTAGAATTCCAGACAGCTAGAGACCAGATGTGGTAGGGAAAGCCACACCCGACCGAGGGGTCCCTCGGAAACCCCCGATGGAGTTGACCCTAACATCAGGAGAACAAGAAAAACACAACGTGACGGTCATAACAGTGGGGTCAAAATATGAAGTTTATGTTCGGTCTCCAGCACCCACTCACATGCAAACTTTAAACAACCCTTTTCAAACCTTACAAATAAAGTGAGAGGTAAATATGTTTGTTAAAGAAGTCTTCCTGCGTTTTCCCTCTTGCGTCTTTATCGTTGTGTCGCTGTGAATTATTCTACATATATATGTGCATGTATGTAAATGTGAATCTACATATGTGACTATATAATCTATCTATCTATCTATCTATCTAATAATACTGAGTGTTTATCAAGGTGGCATCAAATACTATTTTTTCAATCTTTGGTAGTATCGAACATTCTTCTCATTAGGCCAATGGCTCGGTTATGCATATATAGGGACAATATAAAAGGGGGATAAAATAATCTCTTTCAGTTTTCAGTATATGTTGGCCTACACAAAGCTATAGAACTTGTTAACGGGCGACATTCTAACAACCCAGGAATGTCTCTTGCACCTTCTCTTACATTAGAATAAATATTTGTATTTCCCCAACTTTCAAAACCATGTTGGTATCACTGTTTGTTTGTTTGTTTGTTTGGGTTTTATGGCATATCAAACTTTATAGGTTATTTAATGCCAAATCATTTTTATCCGAATAAACAGTCTTATTTCAAACAATTCAGTTTAGCATAAGTACACTGGTTAATTTTCAAAAACATTTCTATTCAATTCTATTCAGTTCAGTCAAACAGTTCTAATCTGAACATTTAGGTTTAGTATAAATATTGTTTTTGTTTATACACAGTTAAATGTCAAAATAATTCTATTTAAAACAATTCAGTTCAGTGAAAGTAAAGTTTCAATGTCAAAATAGTTCTATTTCAAGCCATTCAGTTGAGCATTGGTACGCAGTTTAAATATCGAACCATTTCTATTTCAAGCAATTCAGTTTAGCATAAATACAGAGTTTGGTTCTATTTGACCCATAGATAGGACCCTATCAGATTCTACCTCTCCAAGCCAGAGTTGACCTGGGAGGGATGGCAATGAAGGAGTACTCCACATTCCCCAAAGCTCCAGTATTAATTGAACCTTGCCATCAGATTCTTTAGTGTCATACACAGGACACTCGTTGGGAGAGGTCTTACCCCTCTGCAGAGAAGCAATTGTATTTTTACAGCCCCAGGACACGCGTTGTGGGGAGGTCTTACCTCTCTGTATAGAACCAGTTGCTGCATTCTTCTGCCCCAGATAACTGAAGAAAATCATCACATATTTGTTTGTTACTATTTGTTTATTGACCAATCGAGTCTTCAACTTTCTGATGTCTTATCGTTTGGTTATTTTGTGAACTATTTTTTGCATAGTCGATTATCTAAAATAATCAGGATTTAAACGGTGGATACCACTCAAGGACAACAGTAACATCAATTGGTTACTTCACTGTACCTTTGTTGTGTATTTCCATAGTCGTTTATTGAGACAATAATTTCAGTGACTTGTTAAGAAGTCATATTTTATGTCCGATATATTATCATCTTTTTCTGGATATTCGGTTCTCATCAAGCGACTTCTCTGTTCTGAAGTAGAGACACTCACATTCATTTATCTCCTTTGGGGCTCAGCTCCCTTATCTGACTTTTGGGATTGTGGCATATTCTTTTTTCCACCAAATTCATATATAAAAATCTATTCCGGTATTCAATATTTAAAAGATCGACTGTAAGTAATTAAAATTGCTTCGAAATACAAACGCTATTTTTAGAAACTTTTAAAAAGGTTGTCTGGTCACATATTTCCACCATTTTAAGGGCCCTTGTTTTTAAAAGTCTGTCTGCATCCTGATTTACATCAGAATGCTCTGAAAATTCGGTTGGCGCATCGTTGGAAATGGAATCTGTTACACGAGTTCGAATCCTGGACGAAGTAGTTTGCACCAATAACATTGGGAAAATATGAATCCATTGGTTCTTTTCCTACCCATGTTGTCTTAGAGAGAAAGAAACCTAAGCTGATATTCGAAAGTATAATCTGCTTCATTTCTTGTCATTTTATTACCAGAAATGTACTGATGGATAGAGTGAGAGAGAATCGGATGCAGTCAAGACGCACACAGACAGGGGCAACGGTGTAGTTTTCTGTGAAACCTCTCTGTTTTTCTACTTCGTTCTACCTAGGTCGAAATCTTGCCTGATTAATAAAATTTTGCAGATGCCCATGTGATCTATGTGGTCACCCCTAACGCCAACACGTTCCCTTTTGACACACCTCTTTCTATCAAACCACTTACGAAATTCACGCGGCGTTTCTACCAGTCTTCCCCCGTCTCTGCTGTAGCACCTGTTCACTTTATGAAGCAGATGTACATCTTGTTATTTGTCTACTTCCTACGCCCAACACTTCTAGCATGCCACCCACGGAATTCACTTAGCATTTCTACTGGTATCCCCTTTTCTCCGCTGTGGTACCTGCGTCGTGTTTAGTTTAAGAGACAGGAGTGATTCCTGTTGTTAGCGTTCTACCCACGCAATATATGAGGCATATAAAAAGGGAACTCCAAGTTAATATTCAACATCCAGCAATGGAAAAATATCAGGAGAGAATGATTTGTTTAGTATTGGTAGGACAACCAGTCAGTGAAACTTCAAAAACAAAATTTAATAGATTCAATAAAGCTTATGCCATTGATTTACAATAATTCTTTTTGATAATTAAATTTTTGAGTTTAATGTTATCATTCCAGAACTATGATAATAATAAATTCAAATTAAATAATTTTTTTAAAAATACATGTTTGCTACTGACAAAAATATTAAAAAATGCTATGCATATTAGCTAACTTTCTCTTACACCAAATCAGCTGCAGTTAAATCCTTTGCCTACTGGCTGACTAAAATCTCTACCTAAATTGATTCCATATTTCATTGTATAGAGTCATATTATTCTAATGTTGAAGGAATTACAGCCAATTATATTTTCATATTAGAGGTGTAGAATTTCAAAGTCAAACGTATGTTAATAAGTTTCAAGTGTTTTTTTACGATAATTACTATTTACTATTTAAGTAAAATTATTTTCTAAATTCTGTACTGGATATTTTTATTGGATAAGCAATGTGTACCTTGCATTTTACGGGTATGCACCACTTACATATATATGTATATTTCTTACTATTCATAAAAAAATATCTTTATTGAAAACAATACAGAAACAAAGTTATAGACAAATAAGAAAGAATAAAAGTGGATGAAGAACTTGGTAAAAGAACCAATAACCAGCACAGGAAGGTTGGTTGGTTGGTTGGTTGGATTTTATGGCTTATTAAGCTTTGTAGATTATTTAATGCCAAATCTATTTTCATACAAATAATTAGGCCTATTTGCAACAATTCAGTTTAGTGTAAGTACACGGTTTAAATGTAAGTACACAGTTTAATTTTTTAAAATTCTACTTCAAACTATTCAGTTTACTCAAACAGTTCTATTTAAACCAATTAATTTTAGTATAAGAATAGTTTCTGTCCATACACAGTTAAATATCAAAACAGTTCCATTTCAAGTGTTCAGTTTAGTATGAATACTGATTCAATGTCAGAAATAGTTCTATTTCAAGTAAATCAGTTTAGCATAAGTACGCAGTTTAATTCTACTTGAACCATAAATAGGACCCTATCAGGTACTACCATTCCAGGTCAGAGTGGACCTGAGAGTGATGGCAATGAACGGGTATTCAGCATCCCCCAAAGTTCAAGCATTACTGAAACCTCATCATCAGATTGTTTAGTGTCATATCCAAGCCACACGTTGGGAGAGTCTTTCCCTTCAGCAGAAATGCAGTCATAATTCTATAGCCCCAGCTGACTAGGGAAAGTACAGGTAGGAAACAAATATTTTTTGGGGAATAAAAACTCCGCAAATCAGTTTTATATCCCTTGATCATCGACTTGTTGTCACATGTTACTGATAGTAAAGGGTTTTCGTAAATACATTTTCTTCTCTTGTTCACTTGACTGTTTTTTGGCTTGTTTTACTTAGCCTATTGTTTTTTATTTATTACCTGGCATCTGAAGAGCCCCTATTGGGGGAATGCCGACGGGGCTGAAGGTATTTTTGGTTTTTACCGGACGCGTGTGGGCAGCTGCCATGTGTCCGGACCCACTTTAATAAAGGCCTTGTGCCGAACTTGTCCGGTGAATAAAGTTTATTTTTCTTCGAACTTTTTTTGTCTTCCAGAAGAAGAATTTAAATTCTTTTGTACGATAAAATTTAATCCTTGGTTGGCATATTTATTTTACGTCGTAACAACCGCTGTTTGGATACTTAATACTAAAATAATACTATTTTTCTGGTTGTAAATCGCTGGGGTGTAATTTCTTTTGGTTAGGTTTTATGGCATATCAACCATTGTAGCTTATTTAATGCCAAATACCGTTTATACTCATTCATTTGATATATATGATTTGTAAACGAAAGTCAACAAAGATAAATGGTTCCAAGTATTGATATGTAAGACTAACAATTCAATTAAACATCAGTCATCTTTTTGCACTGATTTAAATGATCGAACAGTTCTATTTCAAACAAGTCAATGTAGCATAAGTGATTTGTATGCACTGAGTTTAAATGTCAAAGAGTTTTAGTTGACCCGAAGATAGGAACCTATCAGGTGCTACCACTCCGGGTCAAAGTAGACCTGGGCGAAATGGCTATCAAGATATACCTTCGTTCTCCAAAGCTGTAGCCTCTCCATCAGATGGTTTAGTGTTACATCCAGGACACTCATTAAGGGTGTGTCTTACTCCTCTGCAGAGTTACAGTCGGTATATTCTATAACCCCAGTAGACTGGGCAATATATATATATATATATATATATATATATATATATATATATATATATGTGTGTGTGTGTGTGTGTGTGTGTGTGTGTGTGTGGACGACAAAGAATAAACACAGTGATTAAGATCGAGCTATATACATTCATGAGACCCTATCAGCTGCTAGCACTCCGAGTTAGAGTGGACCTAGGAGAAAAGGCAACAGAGGAGTACTCCGCATTCCCTAAATTTCCGAACATTACAGGAACATCACCATCATATTGTTTAGTGTCGTTACCAATGTAATGTAACCGGTGAATTCTACACCTCTAACCAGCCGAGTTGTAATGGCAAAAGAGCTGATCTACGACCTCAAAATTAACGAGTTTGAACCCCAGTCACGCAATCACGTTTAATTTCGTAAAATTGCACTTCGGAAACGTAATAACCCCCTTATTACGCTCCCAGCAAGGGGTTAAGTAGTTTTACTATTTTTCTTCTACGAGGATGCTTTTAGCATTAAATAACCCATTAAACAACTTTTTTTCTTCGAGAAATATGGTCTCAAGTTGTCCCTATTTAATAATTTTAACCATTTGCAAACAGAGCTTCAACTAACTACTTATCTGAATAATTTGTATACCGTTATATGGTTTTATCTGTGTCTATGAGGGGGGTGTCTTCGTGGTGTAATGGTTAAAGCGATGGACTGCAGAATCGTAGTACGCGAGTTTGTACTCGAGTCGCGCTATTACGTTCAATTTCGGGCAAATACCCTTGGGAAAGGTATGAACCCCCTTATCCTCCCAGCTATGGGTTAAATGGTACCACTACTGTTCTTCTGGGAGAATGGCGTTCGGCATTAAATAAAACTAAAAAGAGTTGATATGCCATAAAAACAAAGAAACCCGTGTCTATGAAATGTGAATGTTAAATTTATAAAAAACATGTATTATTCTAGCATCTATTCAGATTAAGCAGACTTATAATCTATTTCTATGACCGTAAATAACAGCGTATGAATCCTGCCGTATAAGTCAACGTCTTGTTTTGTACATATTTATTTTAGTCTTAAAAGGTCAATTTATACGCGGCAATTTACGGAAATCAATAAAAAAAACTTAAATATGAATGTTTCAATGACAAATATCGTTCGAAATCATTTGAAACATTATCTCGAACTGGCATTGGATTCTTTGATAGACCTTAACTCGTAAGCACACTTCGAGTCGGAGAAAACCTGAGAGTATTTGCAAGAAAGTGGTGACTTCACATTCCATAAAGTTCCTGAACTGGATCCTTACCATCGGGCACCTCACTATTTGTCTCATGCCTACAAGACTCGGTTCAATATAAACAAAGTTGGAAATATATCAAATTATGGAATGTTTATTGATGCTTCAATTTCTTCTAAACAGCAAATAACATTACCTGAAACTAAAAGAAAATACATTCAGTTGATTATATATATATATATATATATATATATATATATATATATATATATATAGAAAGAGAGAGAGAGAGAGAGAGAGACAGAGAAAAAACAGAGAAACAGAGAAAGAGAAAGAAAAGTAGAAAAATGAGAAAGGTGATTCTCTCGTAGAAGCATGGTTTTCCAGTTCTTTTGTAAAGCCATTATTGGTAAAATATTTCTTTAACGAGTCCTTCATAAAAGAGGCCAGAAATCAAACTTATCCTAACCAAGAAGATTTCACATACTTGAAAACGTTTCATACAAGTTTATTCTATTTCGTTATACGACTGATTTCATTTAACTTTTATCATCAAATCAAATTTATAATCAACTTGTATAAAATTAGTGAATTAAAATCTGCTGGTATGAAATAATTGTATTTTACAAAGCAATTTTACCCCCTTCAAAATTGTCCATGGGGATTATGCATACAGACAAAGAGATTGTTCCGACTACTGTAAGTCTTCAAATGACACTGCCTTCAGTTAGTTTATCACGATTTGCTGCATGTTCGTTAAGGGTACAAAATCGATATATTAAGTTTAGGTCTTGATTTTCGGAAACAGAAAACAGTTCATTTAACCCTGATTAGAAAGAATAATGGGGTTACGATTGTAACGGAAAATCTCCTTTACAAATTATGTGGCTACTGATGTTTGCCTTAAAATTGATGAGACTGATTTTTGAAAAAAGTGGGGAGAAAACTTCCGTGAAAATCACCTATACAATGTTTATTCTTCACGATTCATTCTTATCATGTCCTGTTGGCTGGCGAAGACGGGTGTAGAATTCACCGACTTCATCTCTGCACAGGGTTTAGACCCCACCCAACGAGTGTCCCAAACTTCTGTGAAAATCATTTATACAATGTTTATTCTTCACCATTCCTTCTTATCATGTCCTGTTGGCGGGCGAAGACGGGTGTAGAATTATTGTATATTGACCTACGACCCGTCCGGGCTGTCAAAATAGGAAATGCACCTATGTAAATAACAGGTGAAACCGGTCGAGGAATATCAGAATTATAACCTTGACCGTGGATGGGTTGAATGAGTGCAATTGTGACGCCCACGAGAAGGTGGGCGTTGACCTATTATATAACTCGGTCAAGACAGGAAGCCAGGCAGTTGGAGTCAAGACGAGTTAGAGACAAGATATGGTAGAGCAAGCCAGCACTAAGCATAGAGCAGGGCCCCCAGGCCTCCGGTTGAGCATCAGGAGAACGAGAAAGACTCAACGCCGATGGCCATAAGAGTGGGGGTCAATATATGTTGCAGTCTCTTCGGTCTCCAACTCCCTCTCACACACAACCCTTTCGAACCTTGCAAATAAAGAGAGGTATATTTCTTTAAAGAAGTCTTCGCTCGTTATTATATATTGCGTCGTTATGATTCAGCATGAAACTGCATATGACTATACAACAGAATTCACCGACTGCATCCTGAATATGACACAAGACAATCTGATAGTGAGGCTCCAGTAATGCTGGAACTCTTGGGAGAGAAGTGTACTCCTTTATTGCCATCGCTTCCTGGTCCAGTCTGGCCTTGAGTGGTAACACTTTATAGAGTCCTATCTATGGGTAAAAGAGAACTAAACTGCATACTTATGTTAAACTGAATTACTTGAAATAAAACTGTTTTTATATCTAAACTGCATATTTATTGCTAAATCTAATGTTTGAAATGGAACTCTTTTTTAGTGCTAAACTGAATTACTCGAAAGAGAACTGTTTTTTTTACATTGAATCTGTACTACACTAAACTGAATTGTTCGAAATAGAATTATTTTGACATTTGATTGTGTGTAAACAAAAACTATACTTATACTAAACAAAATTGTTTGAATTAGAACTGTTTCACAAAACGGAATTGATAGAAATAGAAATATTTTTGACAATTAAACTGTATACGTATGCTAAACAGAATTGTTTCAAATAGAAGTGTTTATATGTATAAAAATTAATTTGGAATTGAATAACTAACAATAGTTGATATGCCAAACCAAACCAACCGAAAACAAAGTTTTTATCAAAATAACTCGATTCGACATTAAATGACCCGAAAGGGGTTAATATGTCGCAAGAAGCGATCAATTAACCAACCAACTAACGATTCTTATTGATGAATGTGGCTAAGATGTGGTCATAACTCTTGTCGTAATATCCTCAGTTCGATCAGAATGACGCCAAGATTTCACAGCATTCCCAAAACAAGCTGTGACACTTAAAACATAATACCTAGGATATAATTTATCAATGCATTTCTTTCCTTTTTTATATTACTTTTTATTATTTCATATTATTATGTTATATTAATTTTATATTATAATAAGTCGTTTAAAAATTGTATGTTTTCATTTGTGACAGTATTGGGAAAAACACAGTGAAAAACCTAACGGGTTTAAATCATTGTCACAAATTGCAATAAAACTTCAATGACTTAGACACATATAGGAAGTGATTATTTTCCTTGATTTTTGTGGTCAAAAATCTCTAGGTGGTAGCAAAAAAAAAATTCATAAATTACTAATCACAAATTAGGGTATCAAATCAACGAAAAGGAATTTCTTTGCAATTTTTTGATATTTCTGAGAATTTCTTTTTTAGAAAATAATGAGAGTTTGGCTGAACTAAGAGAATTTTTGCAACAATAATCTAGAAAATAACCACTTCTAATTGTTGTATACTAGGAAAGGGAGAAGAAAAAAAACGACAAAACTTACTTATAAAAATATAATCTTTTCTTTTTGTTTATTCGGAAATGTACGAAATAATTGGCGAAATAGTTGCGAGAGAAGAGCAAGTCAGGATAGAGAGGAAATCGCTAAGATTTACAGCAGAGTGATATAATATCATCAGGAAACCTTTCCTCTTGCCTCTGTTTCCACGAGGCTAGCACAAGGCTGATTTCATCATCATTATCATGTCGTGCCGCCAGCATGGATATTCCTGACCCTCTCTTGCCACTTCTCCCTATCGATCATCGCCTCTGGAAGGTCTTCAGGGCTACATCCCGTATCCTCATAGAGCTGCTGTATGTATGTTTGAGCAGGTGGTCC
Source organism: Sepioteuthis lessoniana (assembly GCA_963585895.1). Classification (NCBI taxonomy): domain Eukaryota; kingdom Metazoa; phylum Mollusca; class Cephalopoda; order Myopsida; family Loliginidae; genus Sepioteuthis; species Sepioteuthis lessoniana. The sequence goes on along the minus strand of OY757910.1, from coordinate 23,428,925 downwards.
TGCTTTTGCTCGGCCATATGTGGGGTCCATAGGAGTACATCACTTATGAGCTCGTCCTTGCTTCTCCAGAAGTGTCCTGCATGTCTGCTTCGTCTAACTTGGATAGTTTTCGTGATGGGAGGTAGGTGGCTGTATAGTTGGTGCTTTGTGGAGTGTTGCCGCCAGGACTTGTTCAATATTGCTATTCAGTTTACTCAAACAATTTAGTTTAGCATAAGTATGCTGTTAGTTCCATTTAACCCATAGATAGGACCCTTATCAGGTGCTACCACTCCTGGCCAGAGTGAACCTGAAGGGGTGCTCCGCATTCCCTAAAGCTTCAACATTGCTTGAACCTCGCCATCAGATTGTTTAGTGCCATATCTCGGACACTCGTTGGGGGGTCTTACCCCTCTGCAGAGAAGCAGTCGGCGTATTCTACAGCCCCAACCGATTGAGCAAATGAACTCTTCTATTCCCACAATTAGGGGTTAAATTGTACAAGTAGTGTTCATGTACAAGGATGGTTTTTTGCATTGAATGACCCATGAAGGTTTATATGCCATTAAAAAAAGAAGCAAAACAAAACCAATATTAACTGTGTTAACATGTCAACGTTTTCCTAAATTTTGACTTAGCATTTGATCTTTCACTCCATTTTCCAGTTAAACATCAAACGAAAGAAGTCCACACTTGCAATGTGACTAAGTCGGAATTTAATTTTTATGCGCAATCAAGAACTCAATGGTTTTCAAGGCCCACAATGGTCAGATGAATTTTCATAGAAACCCAAAATTAGAAAATGATCGATTTTTCGGATGAGGCAGTTCATTTAAGTATTTAGGTGTCACAGTTAAGTTTCCTTGAAGTAGTTGTCCAGAGTTGCAGATTGCTTGGTGGAAGAGTGACATGATTTGTAAATTTCTCAACAAAACATTCCATGGAAAAATACCGCCATCATTGTAACATCTGACCGCTTAGAGTATTTATTTTCTTTGACCACTTTGGAAATATCCCTAGTAGGGGCCAGCAGTTCATCCTTAATATTAAAGATAAAGAACTGGTTTGGTTTGGTTTCTTTGTTTAATGGCATATCAACATTTGTAGGTTATTTAATGCCAAAGCCATTCTCCAAGAAGAACAGTAGTGGTACCATTTAACCCATAGCTGGGAAGATAAGGGGGTTCATATCTTTCCCAAGGGTATTTGCCCGAAAGTGAACATAATAACGCAAATGGAGTACAAACTCGCTTACTACGATTCAGCAGTCCATCGCTTTAACCATTACACCACGAGGACACCCCCAAAGATAAAGAACCTGATCATTTTTAAAGAGTTGGATATACAAATGTCCTGTGGTTTAAAGTAAATTCATGGTTTGCTTTGCCTCCCTAAAAGTTGAATTTTAAGATTATGTTAATGCTCACAATAAGTATAATAGAGAAACTAGAATATTAAGATTTAGCGTATGCAACATAGCATTATGTTGGATCTCTTTCTATTTATATGGGTGCTTTCCGATAACTTTTATCCATCGTCAATCATCCGGGACACAAGTGAGCCTTCTGGTCGCCCTCGACTACAGTCGAAAACTAGATATATATGAATTGTAAAGACATTTTTTAATGCAATTTTTAACGAGCCTAATCTCATTCTTTAGCACCCCCACCCCCACCCACACACACGTATACACACACACACATATATATATACTCACGAACACACACACACACACACACACACACTATATATATATATATATATATATATATATATATATATATATATAAAGAGAGATTAGTTAAATAAGAAATTTAAAAGCGTTTTAACTCAAAATCTAAAAGGTGCTTAATTCTGCCAATAATAAATATTGCTTAAAATGAATGCCTCGTAAAAATACAAGAAAATTTCCACAAAGTCCAGACACCCTATTTCCTTAACTATATTTGTTTAGATATAAAAAAACCAGACTTTCTGTTTTTCTCGTCTTGTTGACAAATCTCATACAATTCATGTATGACATTTATCAAAAATTCATATATGACATTTGTCAGGCAGAACACGAAAAACACAGTCCGTTTTTTTATATATCAAAAATGGGTTAAGGAGATAGGGTGTCTGAATTTTTCATTTTCATTAGAAATTTCTGAAGATGCAGAACTAATATTTAAAAATAAAGGGTCTGCTGGAATAAAAATCACAAATATGTTTTTCATTTATTTAGCTAATATATATATATATATGAACCATATAAATGAAAAACATTTATTGCCCAGTTGGCTGGGGTTGTAGAATGCACTGACTGAACCTCTGTAGAGGAGAAACCACCGACAATGAGTTTCCTGGATAAGACACTAAACAGTCTGATGGTTAGGTTTCGGGCTTTGGGGAATATGGAGCACCTCTTCATTGCCATTGCTCCCAGGTCCACTCTGGCCCAGCGTGGTAGCACCTAATAGGCCCCTATCTACGGGTTAAATAGAACTAATGGTATACTTATGCTAAATTGAATTGTTTTATAAAACTGAATAGATTAAAATAGAAATGTTTTAGACAATTAAACTGTACTTACATTTAAACTGAGTGCTTATGCTAAACTGAATTATTTGAAGTAGAACTGACTTTTGGCATTGAAACTCTATTTACACTAAACTGAATTGTTTATTTTAGAACTGTTTTGACAATTAACTGTGTGTAAACAAAATCTGTACTTATAGTAAACTGAATTAGCTGAATTATATCTGCTTGACTAAACTGAATAACTAGAAATAGAAATGTTGTTTTACAATTAAAATGTACTTACATTTAAACAGTGTATTTATGCTAAACTGAATTGTTTGAAATTGAACTGTTTTTCACATTGAAACTGTACTTACACTAAACTGAATTGTTATATTTAACTACTGAATAGTTTTAAATAGAAATGTTTTTAACAATTATACCCTGTACTCTTGCTAAACTGAATTGTTTTAAATAGAACCGATTATTTACATAAAATGGATTTGTCGGTAAATATCCTACAAATGTTGATATGTCATAGAACCCAACAAACCAAATAAATGAAAAACATGTATATATATATATACACACACTAACCATACAAATGAAAAACATATATATATATATATATGTATGTATATATATATATATATACTTAGCCTTGTTTGACCTTCTTCTGATCCATATATATGTGTATGTTTTGATCAATCTGACGTACTATTTCCCCCATATATATATATATATATGTGTGTGTGTGTGTGTGTGTGTGTGAGAGAGAGAGAGAGAGTGTGTGCGTGTGTGTGTGTGTGTGTGTATGATGGGAGTATTTCCATCAGTACAAAAAACATTCAACAGTGAAGATTTAAATTTTCCTGGTTTTGAGCTCAATGTAACTGACATTACAGAGCAATAATGACCGGTTTTTGTTTTTTCATAAAGAAATATATATATATATATATATATATATATATATATATATATATATATATATACTGTGCTAAGTCTGATCAACAATTTTCCTATAACTGTAGGTAAACAGAAAATCCCTGTATTTCCTCATCTTTTTTACCCTTCTTTTTCGTCTTTGTTGAAACTTATTCAAGTGCCCACTTAAACCGTCTTGTTATATATGGACTTATATTTATCGGAGCTACGTGGAGTATCCCTGCCAAGAAACAATAGATCATGTATTTCAAATCTCACTGACACAACCAACGATATAAACTGAGCAATTCTTCTTCGGACAATCGTCTAACTTATTAGTTTGAATACTTTACGTGACGGCCCAAATTCCTTTCTGTTGACAACTTACAGCCTCATTGCACTTCCGTAACGAAATGCGAAATCCAATCCAATCATGTAGGCGATAACTAAATCCCCGATTTCATACTGTATTTCGTGAATTATGAAGACAATTTCGCCTGACATGATGATTCTGAATGCCTATACAAGCCGATTAAAACGACATGTAACTAACGGCCGTACGCCGTCCGAATTGCCTGTTATATTCAAGTTAGAGTATTTGTAGCTTTATTTAAACCTTTTGCCCAGTTGCAATTCATGGAATTGCCTACTGTTTATCACATTTTCAAGTTTCTTATGGTGGGAGGGGATTTAAAACAATACCTATTTGCTACAATTGTGAGTATTTGTTTAACACACCAAATGTTTATTTTGCTGGAAGGGATAACGTGGAGAAGAGTGTTTATTGATATATTTCATCTGTTTTTTTTATGCAGAGAAACACTTTCTGTGAGGTTTAGAATATGACTTCTGTGTCCTCACAGGAGGGGTTTCTTCGGTCTGACGCTAAGATGAATTTGGTGGAAAGGTTACTGTAATGTAAATCAGACGAGTGTGGAGCATCCTTCAATGACATTTCTCCCACGACAATTTAATTTTAAACATTTACAATACTTGAAAACATTTAACTGAGTGCTTGTTTAAGAATTTGTGTCAACAAACTATACAAATCGTGTATATTAAATATATATGAATAAACAGAAGTGCCCGTGGTGTAATGGTTATCCTCGTAGGAAATGGACACGGCGACACGAGTTCAAATCCTGGACGAGACTGATTGCATTTCACATAGCACTAATACCCTTGGGAAAGCTATGAATCCAATTATTCTCTCTCCAGCTATGGGTAAATAGTAGGGCAGACTGGGTTCTTCAGTCTTGGTGAGGCAACTAGTTTAGGAGAAGGAAAACTCTGAATTCAAACATGTTAAACTTCGCTTAAAAATTGACCTTGTGTCGTATCCTGCCTTAGCGGAGGGGTTGGTAAATATGTATAGATGTATAAACAGAATTTAGCGTTAAATGATATATAGGGTTCGATAAGCCGTAAAACACAATCAACCAACTAACAAATAGAATACAATTAAATTGTATACTGTTGTATAGTTTCAAGGATTCCTATCAAATACTAATAATTCATGTATAAATACATAGTTTCGAGTAACTGTTTCTTATTTTAAAAATCATTTATTTGTTCATAGCGTTATGAATGTAAATTTTTGTACACTCATATATATGCTATCAATAATTATTACGCAATACAATCATTTTTTTACATGGATAAGGCTCTAAATGTTAGTACCGCTCGGGTTTAGAATGGACCTGGGAGTAATAGTTATGAAGGGGTAATCCACATTCCAAAAGGTCCAGGAGAGCAGCTTCACCATGTAACGGTTTCGTGAAATATCCAGGATGCTTGTTAGAGAAGGGTTCTTAACACTCTTTAGAAATTAAGTCGGCGTATTCTACAGCCCATGATGACTGGGTTTGTACCTATTAAATCGGAAAACTTGCTATCATATAACCGTGTTGTGTAAAAAATACTGTTACGAAAAACTACACAAATGTATATATCAACGGATAATGAATGGGATTCCCACACGTCTTGGTATGAAATTGCCTTTGACAGGTTGACGTAGGATTAAAATCAATCAATCAATCAATCAATCAATATACGGAATTAGCAATGTGTTTGGTTTGTTTTGGTTTGGTTAAGTTTGGTTTATTTTTCTGACATGTAGGTAAATTAATACTCAACCATCTCTATACATGCATATTAAATATATCGAGTCAAGCCCAAGCTTATTGTGTATACATGTGTGCGTGTGCGTGTGTATATATATATATAAATATATATGTATGAGTGTATGTTTATTCATATAAATATATGAGCGCCGGTACGAAGAAATTCTATGGCTGCATTTAAACCACTAGGAGTGATGGGCCCTTGAGTTACTGGTGTGACATCCATCTAGGAGAAGGAACCTCTGATCTAAAACCTACGATCCACGCATTTACCAATCATCTTGCTTTTGCTTGTCATTGGGTTATATTTGCGAGGATTCAGTGAGTGGTAGCGGTGTTGTACAAGCTTGTGCCACCTAAATCCATCGATGTACAGATATCTCAATGGTTTGGTGTCGCTGTCGATTCACCTGCAACTGTGGTGAGGTTGGTGATGAGCATTGGGATGACTGTTGTATGTTAAGAAGAAGCAATAGCCATTAGATATATAGGATTTGGTTTTGTTTGGTTTTATGCCATATCAACCATTGAAGGTCATTTAATACCAAATCCTCTTTATACATATATATTGAATATATATAATTTGGTTTGGTCTTATGGCATATCAACCATTGTTGGTTATTAAATACCAAATCTTCAATATACATGTATATTAGATATTTAGGATTTGGTTTTGTTTGGATTTATGTCATATCAACCATTGTAGGTTATTTAATGACACATCCTCAGTATATATATGTACTAATTATTTTCATCATGTCACAACACCAGCACAGATCTCCCTGACCCTCTGCCGCTATCCTTCTCTATCGTTCATCGCTTTCGGCAGTTCCTCATGGTCAAATCCCGTATCAGCACAGAGCTGCTGCATGTAAGTTCTAGCTGGTAGTTTGCTCGTCCTTGTGAAGGGGTCTACAGGAGTACGTCACTCATGAGTTCACCCCTTCTTCTTCAGCAGTTGCCCATATATCTGGTTAATCTAACTTGGATAGTTTTCATGAGGGGTGGTGTGTGGCCGTACAGCTGCTGCTTAGTGGGATTGTTGTATAGCCACATAATACATATGCATGCAGAAACATATTCAACACAATAAAGACGAGCGGAGACATTTCTTTAGAAAAATATACCTCTCATTTTATTTGAAAGGGTTCGAAAGGGTTACCAAAGGTTTTACTGTGTGAGAGGTGAGTTGGAGACTGAACAGAACTGCAACATATTGACCCCCACTCTTATGGCCATAACAACGTTTCTTTCCCGTTCTCCCGGGCTGCTCAACCGATGGCCTGGGGGCCCAGCCTCTCTGTGACATGGTCTGCATTCCAGCATCTTCTCTCCAACTAACTCGAACTTCCTGATACCGAGTTATATTGTTGTTTTACGACCACTCAATTCAACCAGTCGACAGTTAAGGTTATCCCCTTGATATCTTCCACCGGTGCATTTCCTATTTTGACAGCTCGGGCGGGGTCAATATGCAACGGGAATTTGTCTCTGGGAATTGTTCAATATTGCTCGCAGCATCAATATCTATAATTTGGTTTGGTTTGGGTTGTTTTTAAGGAATATCAACGATTGTTGCTTATTTCATACTTAATCCCCTTAATATATATTTATTAAATATATAGGATTTCTTTTAGTTTATGATATATCAAGGATTGTAGGTTATTTAATGCCAAATTCTTTTTTATACATATATATAGAATATATTGGCTTTGGTTTCGTTTGGTTTCGTTTGGTTTTATTCCATATCAAACATTGTTGGTCATTTATTACCAAATCTTGCTTTTGCATATATTAGAAATATGATTAATAAACTCATTTTATTGATAAACTTTACGGACGAGCCTGAGCACATTTCTTTTGCATACAAGAAAATGGTTACAAGTATTTCTATCTAACACGAATATTTCTACGTACAATAATCATTTGTATCCAAAGTGTTAAATAGTTTCAAGTATTGCTATGTAACAGAAACAATTAGATATCTGTCATTTGTATAGATATACATTATGTGTAAGATATTATTTTGACTGTGAATTTATTTTAAATGTATTAGAACTATTTTTGGCCTACTAGGGTTCCTATTATTGTTTCAACCCACACAAATTGTTTCAATTAATGCTATTTAAAACGTATTATTCTCTTCAATATTTAGCATTTGTTTGCACACAGTGAAGTAGTTACAAGTATTGCTATTTAACACTGATTATTTTATTCAGCATTTCGTATTCGTTTGCTCACAGTTAAATGTTTCCAAGTATTGCAATTTTTCCAAGTATTGCAATTTTTCATTACCAATTCAATTAAACATCAGTCATTTATTTATGCAAAGTTTGATAACCAAACATTTCTATTTCAAACAATTCAACTTACCACAGGTAAGGTCGGGTGCTGCCACTCCAGGTCAGAGTAAACCTGGGAGCGATAGCAAACAAGGAGTACTCCATATTCCCTTAAGTTACAGGATTTCTGGAGCCTCCTCATGACATTGTTAAATATCAGATTCAGGACACTCGTTTATGGAAGGGGGAATATTATCCCTCTGCAGAGATGTGCTAGGTTCATTTAAACCTCAAGCAGACTTCTATGATTTTTTGAATATATTTTATCGTACTATTTAATCAAGGAAAAAATCTAAGCACATCATGTATATATATATATATATATATATATATATATATATATATATATATATATATAGATAGATAGATAGATAGATAGATAGATAGATATTTTAATAAGAAAAAATTATTTTAAATAAAAAAAATAAAAATAAGATTATTTTTTTAATCCCATTCTCGCTGGAGGCAATATGAGAACACCCAAATAAAAATTTTGATTGTGCATCTGATGAAGGTTTTAACAACCTGAAATGAATTTACATGACACCAAGGAAGTGAATTTTTTTTCTTTTTGTTTTTATATAAAAAGATGTTTTAGCTCTGCACGTTCAGTGTTGGTGTATTCTTAATCCCAAATTAATTATACATCAATAGCCGTTGGCATTGAGCATTCAAATTGGATAATCCTACCACTTGGATTTCCTCCTCGGGTTATATAAGAATCTCTATCATCATCATTCACACCACCAACACGGATCTCCTTTAACCTCTCTCACCACCCGTCCCCATCGTCCATCGCTTCCGGCTGGTCTTCAAGTATACATCCTGTATCGGCAGAGCTGTTGTACATAGGTTATAGCTAGTCGTCTTGCCTTTGCTCGTCCATGTGAAGGGCTCCACAGGAGTAGTATATATATATATATATATATATATATATATATATATATATATATGATGAATGCCACCTTTGAGAGATGATAGCCATCTTTACTATTTAATTTACCACTCCAACATCCTGATTTAAAATTAATTCAACTTGTGAAATTCATACTAGATTCATAAGAAAATAACATAGTAAAACGTTTTTATGTCGTTAGATTATAGTGGCATACGCTTGTGCGACAATTATGCCACTTTTTGGTCTTACATAGTTACATCCCAGATATGCGTATAGCAAGATAATTGGGGACTACGTAAACTTCAGGTTTCATTTGGGAGTAAATTTTCTTAGATTTTTTCCTGCCAAAACATACCAAAAAGTAAGCCAAAGTTTCGTGCCAGAACTTCCTTCCCCAATTTTGACTTTAGAATTAACTTCTTGAAATTTTATTCACCACATCTTCGTCATTTGATCTGAACCCCTTATATATATATATATATATATATATATATATATATATATATATATATATATATATGCGTGTGTATGTGTGTGTGTGTTGAAAAAAGTTTGTTATTAAACAAATTTTCGTAAAGCAGAAAAGTGCTCAAAAAATGGCCATTAGAGCAGAATAAAACGCAAAATAAAGAAATGTTTTCTCACCTTCTTATATCAGTTTTAAGGCAGTAAGTTTCATATATTTAAAAAGAATATACTCTTCTGATAAAACGTGCAAATAGAAAGGCCGAAGGAAAACTAATATTTATTCAATATTACTTACTGATTGCTAAAATTGTGGTTTGCGTAGAAGCAGAAAGAGAGGAATTTCGGAAAAAAATATATATTTTCGAATATTACAAAATTTATACAAAAAATTGTTATAAATAGGTTTTGCAATGTGTAGAAAGACCTAACTGCTGTATATTACTATGCAATTACAAAGAAATGTTAACATTGATGAACTTTTTTAAAATTCAATTCCGGCAATGAGGCCAAACTCCCGATAATACTGAAGGGGGATAGTGCAATGAAAAATCTGTCGACAAAATTGATTTCAAAGCAGGAAAGAGAAAAAAAAAATTCTGCTATAAGTAAGTAATAAAAAGAATGATCACTAGGTTCCATGATAAGGAGTGTCATATATATATATATATATATATATACATATATATATGAAATACAAGCAAAATCGGTTTTTGCATTATACAATGTCTTATGCTGAAATGGCAGAGCAGTGATAATACTAATACAGTAATAAAATTATGTACGTTCAATGTTTCATAAAGATCACAAGATAATTAGATGGAAATTTAAAAGCGACAAATCGTCCATATTTCTAATGTAATATACATACGTACACACACACACACACACACACACACACACACACACACATATATATATATATATATATAAGTAGAATGTTGCGAGCAATATTAAACAGGTCCTGGCAGCAACACCCCACTAGGCGCCAACTGTACGGCCACCTACCACCTATCACGAAAACTATACAAGCTAGACGAACCAGACATGCTGGACACTGCTGGAGAAGCAAGGACGAGATCGTAAGTGATGCGCTCCTTTGGACCTCCGCATATGGCCAATCAAAAGCAGGACGACCGGCTCGAACATACGTACAGCAGCTATGTGATGATACGGGATGTAACCCTGAAGACCTGTCGGAGGCGATGAATGATAGGGAGACGTGGAGAGAGAGGATCAGGGATATCCGTGCTTGCCGCACGTCATGATGATGATGATATATATGAGTAACGTGAAATTCAGGCGAAAAGAAAGATTAGATAGGTCTAAATAGAGAATACTTATTAATGAAATTAGTGTTTTGGTTAATGGAAGTGATATATATATATATATATATATATATATATATATTATATAAATCATCAAACAAAGAAACCAAATCAATAAATGTATATTATAGAGTTTTGGTTTCTTTTTTTTAAAGACTTATCAAATTCTGTGGGATTTTAAAGAGGAAAAGCAGTGATGCTATTTAATCCATAGTTGGAAGGATATATACTTACAAATATATATATATATATATATATATATATATATATATATATAGATATAGATATTGAGAGCGATAGATACATTTGACGAAAAACTTCAATTCAGTGTTTCCATTATAAATTTATTTCTGGTCGTTATGACCTTCTTCGGGTGGCGTTTGACACATTAGTGATTAGGTTATAATGTTGACTTCCCTAATAGCCTGAGCACTAATGTCTAAAACTCTATCTGAAGAAAGTAAGAAAGACCAGAAATGAATCTATAATAGAAACAATGAATTAATGTTTTTTGGTCAAATTTGTAAAAACGATTTCGGTATCTTTTTAATCGAGAATTGATCATATACCCGATAGCCGTTGTCATTGAGCACTCAACGGAGTTTCCAATATCACTTTGGATTAGTACAAAATAGGTCTAAATCTCAGACTATTTTCCTTTGAATTTAGACACACACACACACACACACACACACACACACACACATATATATATATATATATATATATATATATATATATATATGTGTGTGTATTATATATATATATATATATAAAGGTAAAAATGGAAGAAAGATGTAAGTAGATATATTTGATGGTTTGTTCTATGTATTGTGCCGATGTATTACGACTTCAAACTTTTGTCTGAATACTAAATATTGTATCAAAATTGTTTTAAACGTGATGGATATAAAATAATCTTTTTTATTCATTTGGTAGTCTTCATCAGGGCCTATATATATATATATGTATACTTTCTTTAAGAAAAACAACGAAACCGGTCACCTAGGATTATAAATTTATTTCCATCCTGTTACGCATTTTTGAAATTTCCAAAAAGATAAAAATAAATTAACATGACTTCTTCAGATATTTTTGATAAAAAAACTAGAATAGACACAGAAGAGTGGGAGGGGATAGAAGAGGGGTGAAGAGTTATCTCCTCATTAAGCCCACTTCCGTTTAACATTTTAATTTCGGTTAGAAATGTAGTAAATTTATTTTAAAAATTTTTCTTTAAAAAAAAATAAATAAAAAATGAAAAAATAAAGAAAATTTAAAATAATAAATTTACTACATTTCTAACCGAAATTAAAATTTAAAACTTAAGTGGGCTTAATGAGGAGATAACTCTTCACCCCTCTTCTATCCCCTCCCACTCTTTTGTGTCTATTCTAGTTTTTTTAACAAAAAGATCTGAGAAGTCCTGTTAATTTTTTTTCGTGTTTTTGGAAATTTCAAAAATGCGTAACAGGATGGAAATAAATTTATAATCCTAGGTGACCGGTTTTGTTGTTTTTCTTAAAGAATTTATTGCTCTGTATTATTGTTACATTGAGCTCTTTACCAGGAAAATTGAAATATTCATTCATGAATAATTTCTTGTCCTGATGGAATTACTCCCAACTCCGGTTTAACTGGACCAAAGAATACCTATACATATATATAAATATAAATATATATATATATATATATATATATATATATATATATATATATATATTACCTTTATCTACAAGATTTCTGTCGGATTAAATTCAGTTCATTTATATATATATATATATATATATATATATATATATATATATATATATATATATATATATATACTAATGCACGGGCAGACTGTTTCATTGTATCACACGTCTTTCTTGTTGCTTGACATGCTGAAATCAGAACCCGTACCGTTTTACGTAAATCGGATAACTTACCCAAAAGCTATCGCCTGTTTCAATTTAAGCGATTTAATTTTTTCCATGTATATATTTTTTTTATTAACGCTTTACGGCAGTCAGAGTGCCTAGTTCATAAGAAGAGCCTTACATTTATACGTACGTGGGAGCCGAAAATTAGTGTTATATATATATATATATATATATATATATATATATATATATATATATATATATATATATATATATATATATAGTTTTCGGAGAATTAAAAATCTGAAATTAAATTATCTGCCTCCGGATTGAAATTTATCTTGTGTCACATCCTTAATTGCAGCATATATATATATATATATATATATATATATATATATATATAGATAGATAGATAGATAGATAGATAGATAGATAGATAAGGCGGAAATCTAAAATAGATTTTGTATCACATTTTTACGTGGCAGATCGGTTGGGGAAACGTATATCCGTTTTTGGAATAGAAAATGAATGATACATAGACAGATTTAATTTAATTAGGTTTTCTAAGATTATTTAGAAGAAAATGAATTGTGTGATTCGTTTAAGTTTACTTTACAATTATCTTTTTTTTTTTGCTCAACTTTCTGATTTTTTTTTAAAAATACCATGTAAAAAATTAAACGTCGAAAATTAATTTACGTTGATAACCAAATAAAAATGGCTGTTTCTGGAAGCTAAAATACGAAAATTATTTTTATTTGGACTGTCATTAATTTATGATTATAAAAAATTTGAAAAAAAGGTGAACATTAAAATATTCTTATGAGTTTCATTTCGGGTTTCTTTATTTTATTTTTTTTGATAATGATATTCTTTTTTTATCATATGAATTCTTTGATACAAATTCAACTTTGATTTTGAAGATAAAAAACAAGGGAGAGTTGTTAAATTTCCAGTTTTTTCCTGATTTGAATTAATCTTAGACTTTCAAAGCCACAGCTATAAAACAATCCAATTTTGAATGATCATTCATTCCCAGAACATGTATAAAAAGAAAATGACCCCTTAAGAAGTAAAAAAAGTATTTTAAAAAGAATTTTACCAGTTGGGCAACTTGTGTTCCGATGATAAGTCTTCCATAGATGGGTGATGATTCTACACTAAATCATAATGTGAAAGTGAACCCCCTATAAAATGTAAAATCAATGGTTTGTTTCGTTTCGACAAATTATTTAAAAAATACTTTGAGTATTTGGGTCTGAATCCAAATCCCAAAAAGTCAAAGATACTAGAATAATTTTTCTCGGTGAAGCTAAACGGTTGTAGAATACCAATAAGTTCATTTTTTTTAAATAAATAAAGATCTTTAAAATACAATATAAAAGAACATGAAAATGCAACAAATTTAAACTAAAACTTATGAAAACGGTAAAATAAAAATTTTACATAACAACCTTCATTTTCTTTTATTAATGATTTTAGACTGGCTCATTCAACACTATCGATGAATGCATACGGTTTGGTTTGGTTTCTTTGTTTAATGGCATATCAACCTTTGTAGGTTATCTAATGCCAAAGCCATTCTTGTAGAAGAACAGTAGTGGTACTATTTAACCCATAGCTGGGAGGATAAGGGGGTCCATACCTTTCCCAAGGGTATTTGCCCGAAAGTGAACGTAACAGCGCGATTGGAGTATGAACTCGCTTACTACGATTCTGCAGTCGATCGCTTTAACCATTACATCACGAGGACACCCACCTGAATGCATACGTACATCGAAAGTGATGAGATAAGTTCCTTCCAGCACTATCTACGCTTTTGCTATAAATATTTTAAAAAATATAAATGTCCCCTACTCTTGAAAGGATAGGGTCTCAGTAACACTATATCAGTGATGCCACTAAAGCTTCGTAGTAAGAAGTTATTTTATGAGGAACCTGTGTACCTTAGTTCTGAATCCAAGATTAATTTCCCCCTCTCACGTCAGTTGCCTTACAAAGGTTAAACTGATCAGTTTTTTAAAAATATTTTACCATATCTGGAGATAAATTTGTTTGGTTTTTGGAATGGAAAATTCTAGAATCAGGTGGCATTATAAATATAAGGAAAGACATAAAAGCTTCATAAATATGTGGATATATAGAAAAAACTAAACAATTGTGAGGAAAGACTCGTTGGGTAGAGGTTAGTACAATTTTCTTTTTAAAAATAACTTTTCTATGACTTGTAAAATCTGCTGGTGAATTTTTGTTATATTTTAATCTAAGAATCTTGATTTATTTCTAATCGACTAAATTGTTTTACCAGGTGCAACTATCACGAGTCAACTTAACACTTGTTTGAATTTACCGCGCCAAACTTAGAAATTTAGCATTCCACCTCCACTAAAAATTTAAAAAAAATAAAATAAAATAAAAACCTGGTAAGGCCTGTATCGGATGACAAGATGAAATATACCCCAAAATTTCTTTGAATATACCTCAGTCATGGACTTTAACTAAGTCAAAACCTAAGGTAAAAGGATTTATTTTTATTTCATTTTATTTTTATTTTCTATTTTTTTTATTTTCTATATTTTATTTTCTATTATTTTTATTTTTTATTTTATCTTTTTTTAATTTATTTTTTTATTTTTTTTATTTTTTTTATTTTTTTTTTATTTTTTTTTTTCACGTACACATGGGAAGCAGCATCGTGTACGTGAAGGTGTTCGAATTCGCAATGCCTAATATTTCCTGAACGTGTGAGTCTTGCGGCTTAAGGCTAAGGATTGTCAGTTCGATCGGGGAACTACTGCTGCTCATCTATAAGAGTAGCTTCTATAGATGAGAATAAAAACAGCCATCGAAAGATAACCATGACTCATACTCAAACCACATACACAAACCGCATCGCTCTTCGCGCGGGTAAAAAAGGGGCGCATCCTGCTGAGGTTGGAGCCCTGGCCTCAGTGTTCGAAAAATCAGCTACAGAGCTCAAACAAACACTACTAAAATGAAAACAAACAATACAGATAGCGAAATTGAACGTTAGAACCCTAAATAGAATAGGTCAACTACCAGAGCTAACTGCATCAGCCGTAGAACATAAGATAGACACACTCTGTATACAAGAACATCGATACACTCACACCGAAGATATCAAATATCACGAAACTGGCAATGGATGGATGCTGGTGACTGTATCGGCATGGAAAAACTCTGTCAATGCATCGGTAGGAGGGGTGGGAATGCTTATAGGACCAAGAGCGCTAAAAACACTTAATAGCATTGAGAGAATACAACCTAGGATGATGGCCGCAACGTTTAATGGCAACCCCAAAGCAACGATCATCTCCTGCTACAGCCCTACCAATGTTAGCGAAGAAACCGAACTAGTCACCTTCTACGAAGAGCTATCCTCCCTAGTACGTAGCATTCCGAAACACAACCTGCTAGTCATTGGCGGAGATATGAATGCACAAATCGGGAAAAAGAGAAACAACAAATACAGCCTACACAACACGTCAAACAGGAATGGACAACATCTAATTGATTTCATGATAGAAAATAGATTAACATGCCTCAATACAAACTTTCAAAAAAGTGGGGGGGGAATTATGGACCCACACATACGCGAACAAGAGTAAAGCACAGATAGACTACCTCTTTATAAACAGAAAATGGAAAAATAGTGCGATGAATTGCGAGGCATACTCCACTTTCGAGGGTGTGTCCTCCGATCATCGAATAGTCACGGCCAAAATACGTCTAAGCCTACGAAAAAACGCCACACGAACAGCGACCCCCAAACACTATGACTGGGCACTACTTAACAACAGAGACATTAGAGACAAATATGCATTACAATTAAGAAACAGATTCGAAACACTACAAGAGAAGACAGAAAAAGTTACCCCAAATGACGAATATGAAAATTTTGTTGAAGCACACCTTGAGGCGGCATCAAAGTGTATCCTAACAAAAACCAGAACTAAATATAGAGTCCCTTGGGAAACGTCAGAGGTTAGAGAAAAACGTGCACTCGTGAAAACTGCCTCAAAAAGCTATCGGAAGAACCCAACAAATACAAATGCCCGAAAACTAGAAAAGGCACAATATCAATTAGTAGGAATATATCTAAAAGAACAGGCAGAATACATACAAAATCAGATAGATAAGATTAGAGACTCGGTGGAAGATAGACAATCCAGGATAGCCTGGCAAACAATAAACGAAGTAAGTAGAAGGAAGAGCACAGCCAAAGCAAAATTGAAAGCTGCAAGCCAACAAGAAAGAGTAAAACTGTGGGAACAGCATTTCAAAAATCTACTAGGAAGCCCGCCGAAAATAACGGATGAACCAATCACCAGAATTATCAGTAAGCAATTAGACATTAAACTAGGGCCTTTCACCAAAGAACTCGACTCGGTTCTTAAAAAAGTTAAAAATTGGAAAGCTGCAGGGCTAGACGAGATCCCCACCCCAGAAGTGTGGAAGACTAGACAATTCGACGATATACTGCTCCGGCAATGCAACGCTGTCTATTGTCAAAATAGGATAGAAAGATGGATGAAGGGATGCAGCCTTCCTTTCCCCAAAAAAGGCGACCTCAGATTAGCCAAGAAATACTGAGGGATAACACTTACATCCATAGCAGCCCAAATCTACAATGCCCTACTACGAAACCGCATAGAACCAAAACAGACAACATCCTTAGGAAAAACCAAAATGGCTTCCGGAGAAATAGATCCACGACCTCACAAATACTGACCATCCGTAGAATCCTTGAAGGCGTCCGGGCAAAAAACCTTCAGGCGACATTACTATTTGTCGACTTTACCAAGGCCTTCGATTTCATCCACAGAGGGAAAATGGAACTAATCCTACTAGCATACGGCCTACCAAAAGAAACCGTAGCAGCAATAATGATCCTCTACAAAAACACAAAAGTGAAAGTACGTTCACCAGATGGAGACACGGAACACTTCGACATTGTTGCAGGAGTACTACAAGGAGACACGCTAGCCTCATACCTCTTTATCATCTGTCTAGCCCACGTGCTTAGAACTTCGATTGACAAAATCAGAGAAAATGGCTTCGAGCTGACTAAGAAAAGAAGCAAAAGGTACCCCGCAAAAACAATCACAGACGCCGACTACGCTGATGACTTAGCGTTACTGGCGAATACGCCTAATCAAGCAGACACACTACTGCATAGTCTGGAACGAGCTGCAGCAGGCATTGGCCTCCATGTCAATGCGCACAAAACTGAATATATGTGTTACAACCAAACGGGCAACATTACCACTCTAGACGGAGCCTCTCTGAGGCTAGTGGACAAATTCACCTACCTTGGAAGTAGCGTCTCATCAACAGAAAACGACATCGACACACGACTGACGAAAGCATGGACGGCTATAGATAGGCTGTCAATAATATGGAAATCAGACCTGACCGATGAAATGAAGCGCAGTTTCTTCCAGGCAGCGGTTGTATCGATACTGCTATATGGATGCACTACATGGACGCTAACCAAACTGTTGGAGAAGAAACTTGACGGCAACTACACAAGAATGCTGAGAGCAATCTTGAACAAGTCCTGGCGACAACACCCCACGAGACGCCAACTGTACGGCCACTTGCCTCCCATCACGAAAACTATACAGGTCAGACGAGCCAGACACGCCGGACAAGCAAGGACGAGCTCGTAAGTGACGTACTCCTATGGACCCTCACATATGGCCAAGCAAAAGCAGGACGACCAGCCCGAACTTACATACAGCAGCTATGTGAGGACACAGGATGTAACCCAGAAGACCTGCCGGAGGCGATGAACGATAGGGAAAAGTGGCGAGAGATGGTCAAGGATATCCGTGCTGGCGGCACGACATGATGATGATGATGACTATTTAACCCATAGCTGGGAGGCTAAGGGGGTTCATACCTTTCTCAACGGTATTTGCCCCTAAAGTGAACGTAATAGCGCGACTAGAGTACGAACTCGCTTACTACGATTCCGCAGTCCAGCGATTTCACCATTACACCACGAGGATGTCCCCAGATAAATTTGTGCTTTTTCCAATATCATTAACGCGAAAGTAAAACGGGGAAACACCAACAGCCTAATACATGATTTGAACTCGGCTCGTGGTGTCCATTCTCTATAACGATAACCGTTAGACTACCCGTCTCCAACGCCTGCCTATGAATGGTTAAATTTATTTTATTAATGAATTGTTCTCTTCGTTTCTAAATGAAACCAAACATAAAAGAAACACATTGTTAATGTTCTGTTTTCAAGATGTAATCAGTAGTTGCTCTTTTATTTTATTTTACTTTTTTGTTTTGTTTTTCTTTTTAGATTTTTTTTTTTTCACCGATGTGATTTTATGAGCTCGCAAGACAGTGATGCATATTATAGAACAAGAGAGATTAAAGAGACTGGCCATTAATCTTGCTTTGTATAAATTAGTAATGATGCAATAAGCTCAAAGATGGTCGCCAGAAGGCACTGTCTTTGTTTTTCATATCATGATTATGTGATTATGTTCTTAACACAGAAAATGGATGAGATTAAGATTGGCACCAAAGTTGTGGGTATTTTTATCATCATCAACGTTATTGCTTTTATTTGCGTCTTTTACTCCAGAAGCGGTCTGAAGCAGCTCTTGGAAATCAAATGACAAGATTCTTCGTTACCTTAATCTTTGCTGTGGTCTAAATCGTTTTAATTCTTCAAGCCACCAAAGAAAATGAGTTAAACTATCCCCAGTGAGTCACTGATTTGGGACACGAATATTTCTTTACAATTTTCTTAATCACAAAGAAATACTTTAAATATGCTATTGTTTAAAAGCCTTTTCCAGTCTCCCATTGCGATGAAAAATTGACAGATTTTCCACTTCCCTTTTTCCTTTGTCTATTTCAACTATATATTTAAATTTAAAATACCCCCTCAGTCTCTATCTGTATATACATACATATGTGTGTGTGTGTGTGTGTTTTGATGACGCCAAATAGTATTAATTCTTCTAAATGCGAGGGATGACTTAACTCAGAAAAGAGTATAAAAGCAACGAGTAGGTATTTGTTTATCTTTTTCAAATAAACAAATACATACTTTTATATATTCTTTTAGACGTGTCGGCTACTAGCTCACCTGACGTTTAAGGTGGCAATGAATGAGACTCTCGACTCAGCTGCACTACTTTGGCACGACTATACCGTGCGCCCAAGAGGCCTTACGTCAAACAATATATATATATATATATATATATATATATATATATATATATATATATATATATATATATATATATATATATATATATATATATATATATATATATATATATATATATATATATATATATATATATATTTTATTTTTTTTATCAGCTAAGCATATCATTATACTCATCGTCTCTTTAGATGACTTTACACGCTTGATTTGAGGGTGAAACCTGGAAAGGGATTTTATAAGAATAGCCATACATCGAGCACTTCCATAGATTTATATGAAGTGCCTCATATATTCTATACACGAATAATTCACACTCATTGTATTCGGACGCAGACTAGAAATTACTGATATATATATATATATATATATATATATATATATGTGTGTGTGTGTGTGTGTGTGTGTGTGTGTGTGTGTGTGTGTGTGTGTGTGTGTGTGTGTGATATCTAAAAGGTATGAATATTCATTTTTTGATCTATTCTATAATCAAAGTATTTTTCATTACATCCCTTCTTCACTATCTTTCTTCTTTTTACAGTGAACTAAGAGCCATTGAAAAAATTGGAGTGGATTCTGAAAATGAGTTAGGGGTTAAATGACACTAGAAATATTCGTTCAGACATGGATATGTTGATACAAGCAATGTTTTTCGATTTCGAATTACATACAGTTGTTGTAAAATGTATAATTTCTTCTCAACGTTTCACCTTATTTATATATCTACGTGTCGATCACTGTACGGAGAAGTTGGTATATATATATATATATATATATATATATATATATATATATATATATATATATATTATATATATATATATATATATGTATATATATATCATCATCATCATCATGTCGTGCCGCTAGCGCGTATATCCCTGACCCTCCCTTGCCACTTCTCCCTATCGTTCATCGCCTCTGGTAGGTCTTCAGTGCTACATCCCGTATCCTCACATAGCTGCTGAATTCGAGCTGGTCATCCTGCTTTTGCCCGACCATATGTTGGGGTCCATGGGAATATATATATATATATATATATATATATATGAATTTCAACTTTTCCATTAAGAGATCTACACGATCCTAATATTTAAATAAGGTGACACCTTTAGGAGAAATTATACTTTTTAGAACACCCGTATGAAAATTCCTTAATAGAACACACACACACACACACTCACAAATATATACATATATATATATATATATATATATATATATATATATATATATATATATATATATATATGTGTGTGTATCCAGCTCCCTCCTGGAGGTTGAGCCTTTTGCCGAAAGAATAAATGACTGCCCCCCGCGTAATGCAAAGCTCTTCTAACAAATTGAGCACTCTGGTATTCGAAAATATAAACAAACGAAAATTAATACAAAAATGCATTTGTTTTCTGAGTTGACGTAGGTCACTAAATTGGCTGAGTAGTAAGATATCAAGTCTAGCGTTTAGTATAAGTACAGACTTTGTTTACAAACAGTTACATGTCAAAACAGTTCCATGTCAAACAATTCAGTTTAGTGTAAATACAGTTTCAATGGCAAAAAACAGTTCTATTTGAAATAATTCAGTTTAGCATAAGAACGAAGTTGAAATGTAAGTATGGTTTAATTGTCAAAAACACCCCCATTTCAAGCCATTCAGCTCAATCAAACATTTCAGTTTAGCATAAGTATGCTGTTAGTTCTATTTAGTTCTATTCTATTATAGATAGGGCCCTATCAGGTGCTTACACACCGGGCCTGAGTGGACCTTGGAACTGTGGCAATGAAGGGGTGCTCCGTATTCCCTAAAGACTCAGCATTACTGGGACCTCACCATCAGACTGTTTAGTGTCATATCCAGGACTCTCATTGGGGGGGTCTTACCCCTTGCAGAGGTGCAGTCAGTGTATTCTACACCCCCAACCGACTGGACAATATTCTTTTCTGTCATGTCTATATATATATATATATATACCTACACTAATGGCAACTCCAGTGAGGCTTGTCTTTTTTGGGTTCGGTTATGTTTCATCAACTCTATGTATTCTGAAGCAATAAAAATTCTCTCTGCAAAACATTTGTTCTTTAGAGAATGTTGGACACTAGATGAACGTTTTTGCTCGAGCCATAATGCTTACTTTTTCTAACTCCCAAAGTTTTATATCTTTTTGTGTTTTCATGCCTTAACTTTCAATTTAGATACATTTTTCGGAAAGTTTTTATCATGTTTTGCACCCATGAAAATCAACTCCATAAAAAAAAAACGATACCTTCTAATGATGATAATAATTGTATCAATTACAAGTAAAGATTCACATTGCTCTTGGCCTTTTGGCCTCGTGAATCATTGACAAACATGTATTAACATTGCACTCAGTGTATTAATGACAACCAATATCCCACTCACACTTTGGCCTTCGGACGTGGTGAACTAATGACCTGCAGCGAATGAGTCTCCGCTTATGTGTAACCCCCCCTCCTTTAACTCAACTTTAAAAAAGACCTTGTATAAAATTCTAACTGTAGGTACAGATATATATCAGCCTCTAATAAAATGGCTACGATGAATAAATTCTTGGCTTTGATAATAACAATAAAAAAAAAAACGCAAAAAATCTTAAACATGTTTTACTCTTCGTTTCTCAAAGAATATGTCGGGTAAATATAAATAAAGTAAATTTGGCGACCGTAGGCGAGGGTGACCAGAAGGTTCCCTTTTCAATAGCTACTACACCGAGGTGTAGGGGAGGGCGCTACTCCTTTCCCTGGATAGCTCCACTTTACCCTTGATACCTACCTTATATTGCTGATTGTTAAGTAAGGAGGTATCAAGTACCATTTTTAAAGTTTTGGTATGATGCAACTTAGGATTGAACTCAGGTCTCCCGGACCATTGAATACAACAAAAGGTTCGAGCCGTACCTTTTCATGCGCGTGCTTGTGTGTGTGTATACAAATGCTTACGTCCTTGTGTGTCAGAATTTGCATGCTGGTGAGTAATGTGCACGACTGAAACAGTCACAGACCGTTTAACATCAAAGATTCTACTGGTGACTCATCATTGAGTATAAATCATTAGTATTTACTTATAGTAAATACTAATGATTTATACTCAATGATGAGTCACATGAAACTATGATTTTTACAAGTACGAGAGTCATTCAAGTTGTAAGGAGAAATATTACCTAAAGAATTGTCAAGAGGAAGTACTGTTTAGAGTTGCACTGTTTTAAATGGAAATAAATTGACACGAGTCCTTTTATAAATCAGAGGGCTGTCAGTGTAACCTTCCTTATTCACCCTTCAGTCCGGATCTTTTTCTTTGTCGGATAGTTAAAACGTCTCCACTCTATAAACTGTCTTTTTGACTCAAACTCGAAGTGGTAAACTCATATTTAGCCCATTTGTAAACATTTTTACAATTACATTCTTCTCCTTACAATTATGACATTCTTCTGTAAATTTCCCTTGGTTTGCAATTCTAAAGCAACCATAATTGAATGTCAGAACTCTGTTCAGGCCCGGTTTAAATTGGTTTAATTTGGTTTGATGGCATATCTACCATTGAAAGTTTTTTAATACCAAATCCATCTTATACACAAACTTGTATTTCAAAAAATTCAGTTTAGCACACAAAAACAGTTCCATTTCAAACAATTCCGTTTAGCATAATTACGCAGTTTAAATATCAAAACAGTTCTATTTCAAGCCATTCGGTTTAGTATAAGTATACAGTTTAGTTTAAGTTGACCCATAGATAGGACCCTATCAGGTGCTATTATTCCGGGCTAGAGTGGACATGGGAGTGATGGCAATAAAGGGGTACTCTGCATTAACCAAATTTCCAGCTTGACTCGAACCTCACCATCAGATTGTTTAGTGTCATATGCAGGACACTCGTTTGTAGGGGTATTACCCCTCTGCAGGGAAGAAGTCGGTGTATTCTACAACTCCAGCCAACTGGGAAAGTTCAGGCATGGAGCATTGTGTTTAATTATCTGTAATATTTTCGTGCGATTGAAATTTTTTTTTTCAATAAACTCCTTCCAAATAATACATAGTTTTAATATACGGTATCTCAATATATATGGGGCCCATCAGACTGCTAATAACTCTACTACTTATAATAATGTTGTGTTTTTGTTTCAGATTTAAAAATAGTGTTCTATAACAACTATTAATCCTCAATCACAATGCCTTGGACAAGAGAGAAAAACTATTTTCTCACAACTTATTTGGAGACAAAATCATTCAGAACTGTCTCTTAATAGATGCAACCCATTAATATGATAATGATTTATAACTAAGACAAGAAACTGAAAAAAAATGCCTGTCCTGGAAGCTGATATGATATCAATTGAAAAAAAAAACACATTGATTTGATGTCTTTTGCTTAAAGGATATATTTTTTACCGGAGGTGTTCCAAATGACCGCCATTGCGCTTGTCTCTGTAATAAATCATTATCGTATTAATCGGTTGAATCTGTTTTTAGACACCGTGTATATGGAAAATTCAAAAAAAAAAAAAGAAAAGTATTTAGACATTTTTTGAAAAAAATATTCTTAGTTATTAATTCATAACATTTTTTAAAATTGTAATATTTATTATTGTGGTCGTATTCAGTATCATTAGTTACTTGATAATTGGTTAAAAAAAGATGGGCTTCGGTTGTAGATAACTGAAGAAGGTATAGCAGACCGTAAAAAAATCTGCAAATCACTCAACGGACAAAAAAACAAAACAAAACAAAAACAACCAACTATATCTATTTTCTGTTTTCCATACTGATTCTTAAATCCACGGGAGGAATGCCTCAGGTGAAGAGGGTAACGTAATTAGCGGGTTCGAACTTCAGTTGTTCTCAGCCCAGTCGGCGGTAGCTACAGAATACACTGACTGCATCTCTGCACAGGAGTAAGACTACTCTCTAAACGAGTTGTTACATAGCCACAATTAACGCCATGTGCGAAATAGACATATTATGTTCATAACAATAGAACATATAAAGAACATCGGAATCTCGAAATTCGAAAACACGTAACGACTTCTTGTTCAGGTACGAAACCTTTTTATTAATTTTCAATTAAAGGTTTCGACATAAGGAGGAGAGACACAATCTCGCTATGCCGTCTTATTCATTTGGCTCCTATCATGCGCGGCACCCACGGCACGCAAATTCGTCTCGCCTCAACGAGCCCCAAAAATCGAACCTCCTCGTTCGGCGTCTACTTTTCAACTCTCTTAACTTTTCTTCGAAATCCCCAAAATCCTCCGCGCGTTTCCGGTGCGTGACGTCACCCGCACTTTCTCACCCGTTTTAATCATCTCAGGCTATTGTGACATATCTGAGTGGCATGTTCGCTCTGTGCGCGCTCACGCGTTACCACCTGCATCAAGGTTGCACCTAACTAACCCATGTGCTGAGCAGAAAGGTTCTCAGCCCAACTAAACCCAAAGGCATGAACCAAAATCCCTCGGCTATTATATTACAGAGTGTCTGGATATGACAATGAACAATCTGATGGTGAGGCTCCAGCCTTGGAGTTTTGGGGAATGTTGTATACTCCTTCATTTCTATTGCCTTCAGGTCCACCCTGACTTGAAGTGGTGGCACCTAATGGGATCCTATCAATGGATTAAGTGGAACAAACTAAGTCTAATGACTGATGCAAAATCCTAACTGTCTGCCTTATTGTAATAATTGAAATCTTTTAAATGTATACAAAAAAGAGCTCAGGTTCATTTAAGAATGTTATCACCAAAATGTGTTCACTGGTCATACATATATTTACTATATATGTATAAATAGGATTTGGCATTGAATAACTAACGATAATTGATATGACATAAACCTCATCCATACCAAGCCAAACCAAATCCAGTTGTGTTTTTACTTTCATTTTCGGTTTGGTTTCTTTAGTTTAATGGCATATCAACATTTCTGGGTTATTCAAGGCGAAATCCATCCTAGATTCATAGTTATGGTACGGCTTAACCTAGAGCTGGAGGGATAAGTGAGTTCATGCCTTTCCCAAAGTTATTAGTTTGAAACTGAACGTACTAGCGTGGCTGGCGTTCGAACTCGCTTACTACAAAGTCCAGGTTGTTAGACTACATGTCCTGGGACCCCGATTCATTTTCAGGCTATTATTATTTAAGAAAGGTATTAGGACCTTTATTTATCTCCCAGTAATGGGTTTAATCAACAACTTTTCTTCAACGAAAATGGCTGTAGCATGAAAAAACAACAACAAAATCTATGCATGAAGGTTGATATGTCATTAAAAAAACAAAGAAAAAACAGATGCAATCAAAATTATTCTCTTTAAAGATTTAGGAATAATAGCATCCTTATATTTGTTATTTTATCAGTGCATCCAGTGGATTTGTTTTGGTTTTATGGCATATAAAACTTTGTAGATAATCCTCTTTATACATATAAATATTACAATATCTGATTTGCTTGGGTTAGGTTTTATTGCATATTAAAAATGTAGTTTATTTGATGCTAAATCTGGTTTATTCCAATATATTACATATATCTGATTTGTAAACATAAGTCAACAATGTTAAGTAGTTTTAATATAGCTATGTATCACTAACATCAATTGTTTCTTTGCCCACAGTTCAATGATCAAACATTTCTGTTTCAAACAATTCTATTTTGCATAAGGCCAATTCATATGATTCGAAGTATTGCACGTTTCACTAACAATTCAATTAAACAGCAGTCATTTATTTACACACAGTTAAATGATCAAACAGCACTATTTCTAACAATTCATTTTATCATTAATCATTCGTTTACACTAATTTTAAATGCCAAACAGTTGTATCTAACCGATTGATTGGACCGTATCATGTGTTACCACTCCGGACAAGGTAGGACCGGTGAGTGATAACAATGAAGGGATACTCTGTATTCCCAAAGCTCCGATTTTACAGTAGCCTCACCATCAGATTGTTTAGAGTGATATCCAGGATACTCGTTGGTGAAGTCTTACCCCTGTGCAGAGATGCAGTCAGTGTATTCTCCAGATCCAACCCACTGGGCTGCTGAAACTTTGTGTTAAAAACCGTTATGCATTTTTTTTTATATATAAATGAAAAAACAAATAATCGAAAATAATTTGCTTCGTTTTCCTGCAACACGTGTATTTTTCCGAAGTATTTCTGGAATCATGAAATTATCTAAAAGAACCTTCTATTAACTAGTAATAAGATTTAAAGATCGTTTAAAACTGTTTCCAAAAAAGTCAAATAATAAACAGAAAAATAACTTAGACATGATGTTCAATACCACGTGTGTCACTAATTGCAGACACTATTTATCAATTGTTAAATGCCATAAACAGGAGGAATCCGTAAAATGTAATTTTTTTCTAATATGATTATTGTTATTGGTGTGTCGAGATTTTAAACGCGTCAATATTGTTCATTTGCTGTTTTGTAATAATAAAGTGTTCATTATTATTGTCACCAGAAATTATTCTTACGAGAAGCCACCTGAAATTTTCATGACGTTATTGGAAGGTTTTCTATACAATTTTAAGATGATCGATAGAGTAACAAGTTAATTTAATGAAATATTCATAGAAAAATAAGTTAATAATTACATAACCTGTCTGATTTTTTGGATTTTCATTCTTTGTCTATTTGCACCTAAACAAAATGCTTTTAAAATCGACTAGATTCGATGATTGCTTGGTTAGATGTTTTGTTTTACGGCGTATCAACTTTTTTCGGGTAATATAACAGCGAATTAAATCATTTTAATAAAAGTTTCAGAAGATTTCGTTTAGTATAAGTTCAGGTTTTGTTTACACACAGTTAAATGTCAAAACTGTTCTATTTCAAACAATTCAGTTTAGCGTAAGTACGTAGTTCGAACATACAGTTAAATGTAAAAAACACTTAATTTCAAACAATTCAGTTTAGCATAATTACAGTTTAGTTCTATTTCACAAATTGATAGAAATTTATCAGGGGCTATCACTCCGGGCTATGGTGGATCTGGGAGCGATAGCAATGAAGAGGTACTCGGCATTCCCCAAAGCTCCAGCATTTGTGAAGCCTCCATCAGATAACTTAGTGTCATATCCAGAACACTCAGTGGTGGTGTCTTACTCTTGTGCACAGATGCAGTTGGTGTAATTAACGGCCCCAGCTCATTGGGCAAGACTAGATTCGTTGATTTTTACTTAATTTTTCCGGCGGAGAAAAATATACAAAAACATGGGAGATTTTTGTCACCATTTATATTGTAAAGAACAGTAAAATAAATTAACTGATAAAATTAATATGCAAAACTAATTAATCATCATCTTCACTGTGGCCTATTGACGGTACGGGTTTCATTGACTCTCTCTTACCATCTGTTCTTACAGGCTATTGCTTTTGGTATATTCTCTAGAGGGCACCATGTGCCCTTATAGAGCTGCTAAATGTAGATTTCGTCTGGTCTGGCCAACACTGGTATGTCCATAAATAGAAGTCCATAAGAGAACGTGATTTATGAGTTCTCCTTACATCTCCTTGTTTATGAGTTCCTTACTTCTTACTTGTTTATGAGTTCTCCTTACTGCTCAGCATGTCTTTAGTAGATGGTTTGCGAAATGGGAAATAAGTGGCCGTATAACAGCAGTTTTCCGGGCTTCTATTTCAAGGACTCGATCAAAACAATATGCATTATCCTTGTGACGTCCTCCTCTAGATTTTCCCCAAGCGTTTCTTTTCAGTTCATGTGTCGCAACTGCGACACTGTTGAACTTTGGGGTGAATACGTAGCTTTTGATGCATATGTATGTAGGTATGCTTATCTATCTATCTGTATATCTATCTGTTTGTGTGTGTGTGAGTGTGTGTGTGCACACGTGCGTCTTTGAATACTTATATGTAGATCACAGTAGACATATGAGTGGGTGTAGGTATATATATATATATATATATATATATGTTCATATTGGAGCTAAAGTATCTTTGTGTGTTATAATGCAGGTAAAAAATTAAGGATAAGAGAGATTCTTTTTTATATCCTTTGTTTGATACGCCTTTTACCATGGAATTAAGCGATGAAGCAGATTAGCCATTTTCAGTACCTAAATATGGGTGGTCAATATCAAGTAATAGTAGGAGCTTGGGAGCCCCATATACACGTGTAAGACTTTAAAAACTATCAGTTAGAAATCAGTCTAGGACAGAGGAAATCAAAGGAACCAGCGTCACATCAAGTGTAAAAACAGCATTGGCAGGCTGGAGTTGACGTTTCACGCTAGGGGAATGGGGGCTTATGTACTATGGTATGTTTTCCAAGAGTACAGAAGCGTTATATTTTCAATAAGGTAATATATACAAAGAATAAACACTACACATAAGCAGATGCGAGCATGAGTGACAAAGCGATTACGTTACACATCCTACTTATCTAATTGACTGAATAGTTCTGAAATATTTGTGTTGAACGTTAAAAATCGGTTTTTGTGGCTTCTCCAAGAAAAGCAAACAATCTTTAATGTTCAAATTAAATATTTCAGAAACTTTTCAATCAATATATGTTGGATCTCTAATAGCATAGAAATTACACGTTCACTTACGATGAAGAATGTTGTAAAGATTTTCATAAAATGGAAAAATCAAGACACTGTTTAAAACTTCATAATAATTCAACGTCTGAAACTTGGAGAACGTTTAGATGCTGCAAAATGTAATGTTTGCGTTACTTCTTTTGAGGTGAAAGACTTCAAGAAAGATTAACAGTGTCTATCGTTCAATAGAAGTATTTCAGAAACTATTCAGTATATATATATATATATATATATATATATATATATATATATATATATATATAACTATTCTATAATTCTGACAGTGTGAAAAAACCCAGATAAAACAATTTGTAAATAAAAGAATATTGCAGAAACTGATATCTTGTTAAAATTCAATAAAGAAAGAAAAGACAAAAAACGTTTGTACTGCTTGAAAATAATGAACCAGCACTGCAATGCCTTGTCACAAGAAAAAACACCGATAGAATCACCTAAGCTGAAATGTCATCATCATCATCATGTCGTGCTGGTAGCTCGGATATTCCTGACCCTCTCTCGCCACTTTTCCCTATCGTTCATCGCCTCTGGCAGGTCTTCAGGGCTACATCCCGTATCCTCATAGAGCTGCTGAATGTATGTTCGTGCTGGTCGTCCAGCTTTTTCCCGGCCATATGTGAGGGTCCATGGGACTACATCACTTATGATCTCGTCCCTGCTTCTCCAGCAGTGTCCTGCATGTTTGGTTCGTATAACTTAGATAGTTTTCGTGATAGGAGGCAGGTGGCCGTATAGTTGTTGTCTTGTGGGGTGTTGCCGCCATGACTTGTTCAAGATTGCTCACAGCATTTTTGAGTAATTGCCGTCTAGCTTCTTCTCCAGCCGTTTTGTTAGCGTCCATGTAGTGCACCCATACAGCAGTATCGATACGACAGCTGCCTGGAAGAAACTGCGTTTCATTTTATCGGTTAGGTCTGATTTCCCTATGATCGATAGCCTATTGATAGCTCCCATGCCTTCGTTAGTGCACTAATCAGAGCGAAGTTAAGATAACTTGAGGGCCAGAAGTAGTCTATGTGTTTGTGTATTTACCCAACCCCTTCGCACAAGCAGGAAGAGATACAAGGTCAATTCGAAGTGAAGTTTAACAGGTTTAAGTACAGCATATTTCCTTCCCCACATCTGGTTGTCATAGCAAGGATAAAGAGCGTAGACTGCCCTGTTATATAATAGCGGAAGGATTTTTTTAATTTATTTTGTCATTTTTCGTTGGTTATATCTTATCTTTCGGTTTAGTTAGGCATAGAACTATTCGGCTTAGTGCACAGGTAGGGGCACATATTGAGTGCAGGTGTTCACGATCATGCGGGGAGGATGTGACAATCACAGATGTCATAATAAAAACCCCGGATAGGGAATAAACCTGGGGATGTGAATGATGTCATGACCGGAAGCGATGGGCTGAGGATTTTGAGTGATTTTTGAAAAAAAAGCAGTTAGATTTGAAGCTAGACGAAGCGAGTTGTTTTTTGGACCTGGGCGAGGCCAGTCCAGTTGGTGGGGTCAGATGGAACAGTCAGCATAGTAGAAATTGTGTCTCTCTCTTCTCGTGTCGAAAAGCCTAAAAGTCAAGAAGGTAATAAATATTTCGTACCAGAACTAAAGAAAGTCGTCAGTGTTTCGGGGTTCCTATGCATATGAACATTTCTCGTATCTGTATATTTCACATATTCGTATTATGGATATATTACAGCCCGACAATTTTCCCATAGCTAAACGGAGATTAGTTGGATTCATATCTTCTCCAAGGGTTTTAGCGCAACATGAAATATAAACAGCCTCGTCAGGGATTTCAACTTGGGTCATCGTGTGGATTCCCTACGACGATTACACCAATAACACCCCCTATATGTTTCTATGTGTATATTTGTATGTATATGTGTGAGTGTGTACATGAACCTATTTATGCATGTCTGTTTTTATATGAGTATGTGTGCGTATGTGTATGTATATGTGTGTGTTTCGGTGCACGTAGACAACCCGAAAAATAACTGGAAAATACATCACAAGTTTAACTAAAAAATTCGACGTCCCATGAGCGCGATGAACTTCCTCCTTTAATCGCAAATGACTCTAAGTGAAGTCAATCTCTTAAAGAAAATCGAAGAAGGATCTTACAAAGTAAAAGCCCAATTTAAAGACATAGTTTACATTGTTGTTGCTTTACCTTTTCTTGCTCTTATATCATTGTATATAACAGGAGGTGCCCGTGGTGTAATGGTTATCGTCGTAGGAAATGGACACGGCAACACGAGTTCAAATCCTAGACGAGACTGCATTTCACAAAGCGCTAATACCCTTTAGAAAGCTATGAATCCAATCATTCTCCCTCCAGCTATGAGTAAATAGTAGGACAGGCTAAGTTCTTCAGCCTTAGTGAGGCTAAGTGAGGGAACTAATTGAAGGAAAACTCTGAATTCAAACCTGTTAAACTCCGCTTAAAAATTGACCTTGTGTCATATCCTGCTAAAGCGGAGGAGGTTGGTAAATATGCATATCATTGTATAATAGTGGTCGAATATTATTCGGGAACGTTTCTATGAAGTAACACCGTCGGCTTATGAATATGCAAATTTATACACACACACACACACATACACATACACACACGTGCTATTTAAATAGGGCCGAACTGCGCACACATAGAAGATATATAAGCAGCGCTCAACACCATTTGTCGAAATCATAATTGATCCTTTTTTTTTTAACTTTTGTTTAACATAGTTTAACTTAGCTTGAGCGTGTTAGCTCATTTGCCTGTTTTTATTTATTAGTACGCGTCTTTTGTTTTGCTCTCCTTCCTATTTAGGATGATAGAACTTGTGAGAGAGAGGGGCCCTTACTAATTATCATCTTTTGTTTTTATATATATATATATATATACATACTTGTATCCATTTTTCGTTTGGGGATTTTATTCATGTAAATATGGGTTTAGGTTCGGTTTGGTTTGGTTTGGTTTCTTTGTTTAATGGCATATCAACCTTTGTAGGTTATTTAATGTCAAATCTATTCTCCTGGAAGAACAGAAGTGCTACTATTTAACCCATAGGTGGGAGGATAAGGGGGTTCATACCTTTCACAAGGGTATTTGCCCGAAAGTGAACGTAATAGCGCGACTGGAGTACGAACTCGCGTACTACGATTCCGCAGTTCATCGCTTTAACCATTTAACCATTACACCACGAGGACACCCTGTTTAGGTTCGATCTTCACAGAGTACTGGACATGCTTTGGTAACTGAAGTATGTTCATGTCTTTTAATGTGGTAATATGGTGCTTTTTTTGTTTATATGGAGATATGTAATGATCAGTGGATGAATCTAGTAAAGTTAAATTTTAGAATAATGATGACCAGTCTCCCGCCCCCGTTTTTGGCCTTGTACCGTATGTGTTCAATGAATATTCTCGTCCTTGATATCCAGAGTCCAGTTGCCCAGCAGACGTCACGCTGTACGCGCCAACAACGTTCCAGTCTGACCTCAACTAATTCTGCCGACCTCAGGTAACCCAACAATCATGAACTTCTTCCTACGTAGCACTGTGCCAGTCTCAGTGTGCCACACGTATAGTCTAATGTGATATATTTTAGATATAAATCACTTCAAAAACCTAGCCAGTTTTGGCATCGTCTAAGCTTAAACTACTAGCATAGACTGACAATATGTAATTTTGACACCGAGATATTTATATCACCATAGAATCTACAATAAAAGTAAACGCTCAATTACTGCTGACCAATCGACGTTAAAGAACGTTTAATGGCTAACAAAAACAAAGGAACCCTATTAACAGAACTCAAAAACGTTCGAGGACTTAATGGTTGACACACTTGCCTGCGATCTTTGAGTCAGCGAGTTCGAGCTCCAGCAACTCCGTTACGTTCACTTTTGGACTAATAATATAGAGAAAGTTATGAACCCTAATCCCCATAACTATAGATTAGTATCATGGCAATTTTTCCACAAGGATTCCTTTGGTAATAAATAACCCACGAAGTTTGATATGCCATTAAACAAAGGAAGGAACCAAAATTATCATTAACGTACCGTAATTACTTGTGTATGAGACGCACTATTTAACCATATTTGTGTACTAAACGATCTATTTAACCATATTTATCAACGCAAAAGAAAGGGGTACCTATTATACACGAATATTATATAATTATCGATTTTTATGTACACATGCCTCAGTATATTTGAAATGACCAAAAATATATAATGTCTATAATCCAACCTAATCTTCTTAACGCCGTTACAGAGAAATACCCACTGGAATGCGTTTGCATACATTTTTTTCTCATGTGAGATCATTTTCACGACAAGCTTGTTACATTTTTGCATGAACATGACCGTGTGTTGTCCTAAATATTTTGTAAAATTTTGTGTTTTAAGACATAGTGTATAGTATGTACATTCTTTTTATAATCTGAGCAAATCGATAAAAAAGTTGAACAAATGCTAAATTTAGCTGCTACAGATTGTAAATATCTTTACGCATTGTGCAAGATTTTTTTCCGTAATTTTCTTGAGTAAAATTAGAAGTGAGTTTTATACATGAGCGCGTGTTATACACAAAAAAAAATATTGGTAAAGTATTGCAGGGATAAACAAATATTGCATTTAAAAAAATAGGAATTCGTAATTTGATTATTTTACAATAGCAGAATGAAAAAAAAAACGACAAAAAACAAGACAAAACTAAAAATAACAGATCCTTTTATAAGGTTTCCTTTGTAGAAATACATGACTTTTAGAAATAAAACCGTCTGTGTCCTACGATATCTTTGACCTTTCTGGGATTGAGTTGGTGTTAAGAGTATCGTTCAGTACGTCTCCAGGGAGCAACTGACTTTTAACTTATTTTTCTATTAATTTCTCCCTCTCTCTCTCTCTCTCTATATATATATATATATATATATAAGTAAGAGAAGTTTATCTGGAACACGGTCTCAGTGATCTGAAGATATAATATTACATGTTTTATTTCTTCTTCTTCTTCTTCTTCTTCTTCTTCTTCTTCTTCTTCTTCTTCTTCTTCTTCTTCTTCTTCTTCTTCTTCTTCTTCTTCTTCTTCTCAATATATGATAACATCGAGCAATACTTACCGACACATATACAGAACTTGCTATAAACGTTTAACTAAATGGAACGAACAGATCAGTTCCTGTGTTTTTCTCACTTATCTGTTTCATACGAAGTGAGATCTAAAAATCCGATAAGACGATGTACACTTATCATTCCAAACTACAGACTGTTCGCTCCTGTATTTAACTTACTCCAGCTAACAAAAAAAAAAAAAAAAAAAAAAAAAGAAACAAACAAACTCTAAACCATTTTAACTAAATCTATCAACCGGATGAAAATAAAAAAGAATTCACTGATATCTACAGCTACGTACGCATGTTGGATATATAATCACTCACTTACTCGAACCGATGCTCCTTTCATGGTTACAGTAATTGAAAACACGTTGCCTGTCTTCATTCATTTGACACGGATGATTTAGACATGAGTGTACAAAAATGTCTCCTACTTTTCTCTCTCTTATGGACCCTGCGAATAAAACGGTTTATCGAGCTCACTCATGTTTTTCAGGATTTTAGAAAAAATATTTTTTTGTTTATATTATCTTTAAAAACCTTTTTTTATGAATGTTTATTTTACTTTTAAAATGGTCGCAAGTTATTTGTGGTTAAATATCGGGGAGGTGGATTTGTTAAATGTTGTCTTTCCTTCAACTAGTTTTTTTTTTTTTACCTACCTGTTTTGGTAAAAATTCCTCTCATCATGATACGGATATGTAAAATGTACATATGTTCATACGCATAGAAATCCCAAAATCACGAAACACTGACGACTCTCTTAGTTCAGGTACGAAACTTTTATTTCCTTCTTTAAGTTTAGGTTTTTCGAGAGAGACACACAATTTTTCTATGCTGACTGTTCGTCCATCGTCAGCTCTCAACTCACTGACCCAACCAACGTGCGTGCGCTCCCTGCAGTCCAAAAACTGGCCTCGCCCAGGTCAGAAAAATCAACTCGCTTTGTGTAAGTCCAAATCTCAACTCCCTGCTTTTTTTCAAAATCACTAAGAATCCAAGCCCATTGCTTCCGAGCATGACGTCATTCACATCCCCAGTCCAATTAACTATCTGAGGTTTTTTATTGTGACATCTATGATTGTCACATCCTTCCCGCGCGCGTGTGAACACCTGCATTAATGTCTGCACCTACCCATGCACCAAGCCGAAAGGTTCTAAGCCAAACTAAACCGAAAGATAAGATATATAAAACGAAAAATGATAATATAAAAAAACTTCCGCAATTATATAACCATGTGTTAAGGAAAAAACCCAAAAGAACCTATAGAAAGACATTATTTGGGTATAAAATAAAAACAAAAAAAAAGATCATCAACTGTATTATGGTTCAGTCTTCCAAAGTCACACTATAATAAATTTGATAAGATAATGAATAGGGACGATTACACTGAAGTATGGACACTTAGCTCATATAGTAAACTTGCACAAGGTAACAGTGAAAATGAAAAACAAAAGAATTGATACTGAACAATTCAGACCAAATTTATCGACCGGGTTTTAAAGAAAATATTTCTACAATATCTACAACTACGTAAGCATGTTGAGGATTTAGTTACAATATAATCATATAGATTATCGCTATGGTGATTGGTTTCAAGTCATTTGATTTATCTGATGGTTTTACTGAAAGACAAATCTTCTCTCTTTCTCTCTCTCTCTCTATATATATATAGGGAGAGAGAGAGATAGAAAGCGAGAAAGAGGTAGAGAGATCTAATTGTAAAGGAATAGATGTGCGTAACTTTATTATTAAACGAGTTATAGTTCATTTGCTTGCACGCTGTAGAGCAGTTTCAAATATGTCAATCTAATAGTAAGTTCTATTTAATGTGAATCATTTTTAGCACTCAATAACATGGTTTCAAGTATTGCTACTAAACCATAACAATTCTATTTGATATTTATCCTGCATTTAAACATATCTGAAGTGTTTTTATTTTACGCTCGTGAATCTTAATATATTCATTCTATAAGAACCATTTGTTTGGACACAGTAAAATGGTTTCGTGTATATTAAATAGTTAAATAGTTCTATTTGACTCACAGATGGGACCCTAAGAGGTACTTCCACTCTATTCAGAATGGGCCAGGGAGTAATACCGATGTAGGAGTAGGCCATATCCAGGTCTGGAGCCTCACAATCGGATTGTATAGTGTCATATTCAGAACACTCTTAGGGGTGCAGTCGGCGAATTCTGCCGCCCCAGCTGATTGGTTGGTTGGTTGGTTTTTTGTTTAATGGCATATCAACCTCTGTCGGTTATTTAATGCCAAAGCCATTCTCCGAGAAGAACAGTAGTGGTACTATTTAACCCATAGCTGGGAGGATTAGGGGATTCATACCTTTCCCAAGGGTATTTGCCCGAAAGTGAACGTAATAGCGCGTCTGAAATACGAACTCGCTTACTACGATTCTGCAGTCCATTGCTTTAACCATTACGCCACGAGGACACCCCCACCCCTGCTGACAGGAGAGTTATTGATGACTGAACTCGTTCATAGCCCAGTCGGTTGGGGCTGTTGAACACACTGACTATATCTATGCACAGGGGTAACACCCACCACGAACAAGTGTCCTGGATATGATATTAGATCCTTTGAGGGTAAGGTTCAAGTAATGCAAGAGCATTGGGGAATACGAAGTACTCATTCGTTGCTATCGGACCCAGGTTTACTCTAGCTCGGAGCGGTAGGACCTGAAAGCGTCCTACCTATGGATCAATTAGAATTGTTTGACATTTGAATTGTGTGAAAACAAATGACTCATGTTAAATTTCATTGATTGAAATAGTGTTGTATATTGCACCGCAAGACAAACAACAAAAAACTCGAAGATATATAAAATATGATTTATATTTTCATTCTTCGAAGGCGATGTTTGTGTGTAGTAGCAATGCAGTCATAGAGAGAGTTCGCACATATCTTTTTTCTGTGGCGGGGACCCTTAGTGAAGTAGTGCAACGGCCGGAGAACACACACGAAGAGCTGACAGGTCTGCTTGAGTGACCAGCAGGTCTCTCCCTTCACTTGAGGTATCAGCGGACCTCTCCCCTTCGTTTGAGCGACCACTGGATCTCTGCCGTCAGTCCAAAAATTCAGCGTATTTTCGTCTAGGGATGAATCGACCTGTTCAAAAATTATTCATATTAGGTTGGATCATCTGCAACAAAAGGAAAATCTCTTAAGAAAAATACACAAAAATTGTGAATACGAATGTACAATGAAAGGGTACCCTAAAATCTCGACAGAGAATAATGCTTAAGGGCTAGAGATGCCATTAAAATCAATCGCTCATTCGTTTAGATAACACACACACACACACACACACACACACACACACATATATATATATATATATATATATATATATATAAGTGTTTATGTATAAATGTGTGTGTATGTCTCTCTCTGTGTATCCATATATATATAGCATATGACCAACCTGATTGTCAGGAAAATTGTTGGAACAGTGTATAGACTTGTGGCTCAGGGAAGGTGTTTCCGGAAGATTATGGACATTTCACTTTGCCTATATGAGCTAGGAGTGTCTATCGAAAGATATTCATGATCATACCACTCTCAACACAAAATCTCGGATGTTTTAATCGCCTAGAATTTAACTAAGTAGATAGATATATAGCTCGCTAGCTAGCTAGATAGATAGATAGACAGAAACAAGTTGAGATTGATAATTTGTAGAAAAGTGGATAAAACAAACAATGGTTTAGTAGTGATATTTCGTTCTTTATTCGAGGAAGAACTTCTTCAGACAAAATTTTTTGAGTTTTTCTACACTTTGGTAATTGAGGAAAACAACCTACCCAGATGATCACAGTCAAAAGCAATAATCCCAACTACCATCACTCAAAACTCTATCTATTACCCTCCTGTTTCTTTCCATGTCTGTCTCTTATCTTTAGACCTTTTCCCTCCTTTTATATTTTTATATTTTCATCATTATTTAATCAATTTTACCAATTTCTAAAAATGGAGAAAAACTAAAAAAAATTAGTCTGAAGAATTTCCTCCTTGAATAAAGAACGAACTATCACTACTAACCCTGTTGTAAGTGTTTGGTTTATCTACTTTTCAACTTATTTTTATCATCTTGTCAGATTTACCAAAATTTACCAATTCTCCATAGATAGATCGTTAGAAACGTGTCGAGGAAGACAGATTGATAGAACGATAAATACAGTCTTAGATGAAAATTGGCTAAGATAGATATGTAAAAAATGGGCTAAAATAGATAGATAGATAGATATAAACAAACAAACAGAGAGATAAAACTACGCTATGATAGATTGATAGATAAATTTTGCCTTGAACCTCCAAATATTCCATCAGCAGTTTCAAGATACCTCCATTATGTACTTATCTCAGAGCTTCATATGATGGTCTGTGATTCATATAGTTATCGGGAGGAAAAATATCTTTGCGAAAAATTCTAATTCTTCTATATATATATATATATATATATATATATATATATAATTTTTTCGTTATGTTATTCATATCCCAAACTGAATTAAATATTTGCTGATGAAATAATCAAAGCAGTGTAGATTAAAAAACTTTAAAGTGACTGTTGTCGTGTTAAAATATAATATAGATTAAAGGAAAATGTTAAATTTCGTTTTTGTTATTAAGCAAGTTCATCGTAACTATATTACTTTTTTTAATAATGAATTTTAAATGAATATTTCGATTAATTATTAACAAAAAATCTCATATCATTTTCAATTTAATCTGATCTTATTTTGAAACAATATTAAACGGTAAAAACAAGACGATTCCCATAAATCAAGAATGAAATCCACGTTTTAAATTGTATTTTGCAGGAACTTTGACAAATAACTATTCCTTCACAAAATGTGCATAAAAGTTTATAATGATAAAAACCATATTTCTTTATAAAAGATTATAACATTTAAAAATAAACGAATGAATAAAATAGAATTTTATGTCATTTAAATTGTACACTAAAAAAGTAAATCTCATACAATATAAAAGGTTTGAAGTCCCTGGGGTGACGTGGCTAACCTAGTGGACTGGGACATTTTTCTGAGTTCGAACTCCCAGCGTTCTATTACGTTCACTTTTGGATTAAGATCCTTTTGGATTAAAAACTCTGACCCCACCTCAATCTGTGGGTTAAATAGTTGCCCTGCTCTTCTTTTACAAAGATAGTTTTGACATTAAATAACCCACGAAGATTTATATGCCATTAAACGAAAAAAAAAAAGAAGCCAAACAATATTTTAGTTTTTTTTTTTTGACAGAATATTATAGGATATAGTTTCAATTCCATTGGGACATTTTTCTGGGTTCGAACTCCCAGCGCGCTATTACGTTCACTTTTGTGTTAATATCCTTTTGGATAAAAAAAACTCTTACCCCCACCTCAATCTGTGGGTTAAAGAGTTATCCTGCTCTTCTTTTACAAAGATAGCTTTGACATTAAATAACCCACGAAGATTTATATGCCATTAAACGAAAAATAAAAGAAGCCAAACAATATAATGACAGAATATTATAGGATATAGTTTCAATTCCATCTCAATCACCTGCCTTTGTCGAGGTGGAATACGATTCAAAGAAGTTAATACATGATTCCACATATCTGTTAATTTTAGCTTAACCCACAGAAAAAGAAAAACAAAAGTAAAAAAGTAAAAAAGAAAAAAAAAAGAAAAAAAGAGAAAAGAAATACTCACACACGCGCATGCACACGCACACAGAGAAAAGAATTGGGAAATGAGTTTTTATTTATTCTTGAAGACTTCCTGGCCGAAAAAGTGTTTTACGAAGAATCAATTGTGTGACGTTGTTTGATTGCTGACACGTGTTGTAAAAGTGTATGTCTGTCGGTCTGTCATTCTGCCTATCAATCTATCAAAACAATTTCCTTCTTAATTATCTTAATCTGTCTTTTTTTCTTTCTCAAGAACTGCTTTTGGAATGCTTTGGATTCATTTGGTTTGGTTTGGTTTGGTTTTATGGCATACCAACGATTATAGATTATTTAATGACAAATCTTCTTTATATATCCAATATACACTTTTTGGTTTGGTTTTATGGCATATCAACAATTGTAACTTAATAAATTTTAAATCATCTTTATATATATATATATATATATATATACATCGAATATATATTATTTGGTTTGGTGTGGTTTGGTTTGATTTTATCACATATCAAACTGAACCAAACCAGACCAAATCATATATAATCGCTATATATATATATATATATATATATATATATATATATATATATATATAAAGAGGATTTAATATTGATTAAGTTACAATTTCCGGTTCATTGGCCTAGTGGGAAGAGTGTTCGTCAATGGTCCGGGTTCAATCCCAAGTCGAGTCATACCAAAGACTTTAAAAATGATACTTGATGTCTTTAACACTCAGCAATATAAGGTATGTATCAAGGGTAGAGGGGAGCAATCCAGGGAAAGAAGTAGCGCCTTCCCGTAGATCTCAGTGTAGTAGCTATTCGAAAGGGAGCCCTCTGGTCACCCTCGACTACGGTCGTCAACTTTACTTTTTACTTTACTTTTCACATATCAACTATTGTTGGTTATT
Source organism: Sepioteuthis lessoniana (assembly GCA_963585895.1). Classification (NCBI taxonomy): domain Eukaryota; kingdom Metazoa; phylum Mollusca; class Cephalopoda; order Myopsida; family Loliginidae; genus Sepioteuthis; species Sepioteuthis lessoniana. Next base: position 23,387,967 of record OY757910.1, on the reverse strand, counting down.
CAATACTAAATCCTGTTTATACAAATGTACTAATTTTTCTCCTCAACTGTTTTTGGAATGATTTGGAGTGATTTTATCGACCATTGTAAGTTACATAATGCTAAATAATATATATATATATATATATATATATATATATATATATATATATATATTGCCCTACTACGAAACAGCATAGAACCCAAAATCGACAATATCCTGAAGAAAAACCAAAATGGCTTCTGAAGAAATAGATCTACGACCTCACAAATATTAACCATCCGTAGAATCCTTGAAGGTGTACGGGCAAAAAACCTACAAGCGACATTAATATTTGTCGACTTTACCAAGGCCTTAGATTCCATTCACAGAGGAAAGATTGAAAAAATCCTACTAGCATACGGTCTACCAAATGAAACCGTAGCAGCAATAACAATTCCCTATAGAAACACCAAAGTAAAAGTATGATCACCAGATGGAGACACAGAATACTTCGACATTGTAGCAGAAGTACTACAAGGGGAAACGCTAGCTCCATACCTCTTTATCATTTGTCTAGGCTACGTACTTAGAACATCGATTGACAAAATCAGAGAGAACGGCTTCGAGCTGACAAAGAAAAGAAGCAGAAGGTACCCCGAAAAAACAATTACCGACGCCGACTATGCCGATGACATAGCGATACTGGCAAATACACCCAACCAAGCCGAAACACTACTGCATAGTTTGGAACGAGCAGTCGCAGGCATATGCCTCTATGTCAATGCACACAAAACGGAATATATGTGCTATAATCAAACGGGTGGCATCTCCACTCTAGACGGAACCCCTCTTAAACTAGTAGACAAATTCACTTACCTAGGAAGCGGCGTCGCATCAACCGAAAAGGACATCGACACGAGGTTAACGAAACCATGGACAGCTATCAATAGGCTATCGATTATATGGAAATCACACCTAACCGATAAAATGAAACGCATTTTCTTCCAGGCAGCGGTCGTATCGATACTGCTATATGGATGCACTACATGGACTCTAACAAAACGGCTGGAGAAGAAGCTAGACGGCAATTACACAAGAATGCTTCGAGCAATCTTGAACAAGTCCTGGTGGCAACACCCCACGAGACATCAACTGTACGGCCACCTGCCTCCTATCACGAAAACTATTCAAGTTATACGAACCATACACGCAGGACACTGCTGGAGAAGCAGAGTCGAGCTCATAAGTAATGTACTCTTATTGACCCCCACACATGACTGAGCAAAAGCAGGACGACAAGCACGAACATACATTCAGCAACTATGTGGGGATACGGGATGTAGTTCAGAAGACCTGCCTGAGGCGATAAACGATAGGGAAAAGTGGCGAGAGAGGGTCAGGGATATCCGTGCTATACGCACGACATGATCATGATGATGATATATATATATTAAATATATGATTTGTTAACACATTTTGTTGATTATATTTATAAAGCAGCCTGAGATAAAAAAAAAATTGCCACACAGTTAAATGGTTTCAAGTATTGCTATGTAACAGTAACAATTCAACATCAGTCATTTGTTTGCACATATTTGAATAGCTGTGTATTATTTTTATGAGATTAATCTTTCAGTATCTTAGATTTTAAATGAATTAGAACAATTTTTTGTAAACTAATATTGCTGTTTGTTTCTTCACAGTTAAATGGTTTTCTTTATTGCTGTCTAACACTTATTATTCTATCCAATATTAATCGTTTGTTTGCATAGAGTGAAATGGTTACAAGTATTGCTATTAAACACAAATCATTCTATTCAGCATTACTCATTTGTTTGCCAACAGTTAAATGGTTTCATGTATACTATTGAACCGCTAACAATTCGACTAAACATCAGTCATTTGTTTACACACAGTTGAATGATCAATCAATTAATTTCAAGCCATTCTATTTAGCATCAGTACACAGTTTAAATGTCAAAAAGTTCTGTTCGATCCATACCACTCCAGGCCAGAGTGGACCTGGGAGTGATGTCAATAAAGGATATCTCATCAGTTATTTGATTAGAAATAGTCGAATAGTTTCAAGTATTGCAATCAAATACTTATTATTCTATTCAACATTAATCATTTTTTTAGAAACAGGTAAATGATTACAAGTATTCCAATCATTGACAATCAAACGCATTCATATATTTACAGGAACACAGACACACTAAATCCCCACACATATATTCTCACATATATATTCATGCACTCAAACACACACTTTCACAGATGCTGGCTACATCCTCTAACAGTACAGAGGTATTATAAATAGGTTCTAGCTGGTCGTAAAAAACTTTGCTCGTCGATATGAAGGGGTCCACCGGAGTATATCACTTATGAGTTCGCACTTACTTTTCAAGCAGTGTTCCGTATATCAAGTTCGTCTAAGTTGGATAGTTTTCGTCATGGGTGGTAGGTGGCTGTACAGCAGCTGCTTTGGTGGGTGTTGCCTTGAGGACTTGTTCAGCATAGCTCACAGCATTCTTGTGTAATTGCCGTCAAGCTTTTTCTCCATACGTTTAATTAGTGTCCATGTGGTGCATCCTTATTGCAGTATCGACACCACCGCGACTTGAAAAAAACTGCGGTTTTTTTTATTGGTCAGATCTGACTTCCATATTACCGATAGCGTATCGATAACTGTCCATGCCTTTGCTAGTCGCGTTGTGATGCCATTTGCGGTTGATGAGACGCTGTTTCCTAGGTAGGTGAACATGTCCACTAGTTTCAGTGAACTACCATTTGTGGAGATGTCACCTCTTTGATTAAAGAACATGTATTCTGTTTTGTCTGCGTTGAATTTGAGGCCTATACTACTTGTTGCATGTTCATGGCTATGTAGCAGGGATTCGGCTTGAACGGGGGGATTTACCAGAAGCGCAATGTCATCAGCGTAGTCCACGACCGTAATTGTTTGTGCTAGGTATCTTCATCTTCATTTTTATTTCATTGTCTTTAAATATTTCCTTCTGAGATGAGGTTGGAAGTTGTGAACTTGAAAAAAAAAATTAAAATAATAATCCAAATAAAATAGAGTATTAAAATAATCTTCTGCATGTAATAGTTCTATTTTATTTTAGGAAATACCTATTTTTAACTCTAGAACAGAATCCAAATACTTCTGTTTTTTTTTTAGCTCTTTCAAATAACGTTGTTGCTGTTACACACAAACCAATATTATTCGTATAGTATCCACTGATTAAGATTAAGATTTTGAATTTGTTTAGCAAAAAAAAAAACCCTCTCCCATCCTTGCATCTTTAACTGGAAATCCATGCACACATAACAAAATCACGTGACACACACAAACCTACACCTACCGACACCTACATCCGAAGTATATATATATATATATATATATATATATATATACACACACAATTTTGGTGCATGGATTCTCTATAAAAGGTTTGTTTCCGCCTACGCAAGAAATTTATTTTGAAAGTTGATTTCATCCTAGAGATAAACACGCGCATCACGCACGAATACTGTTCAACAGTGCGTTTTGGCGCCTTATGTAAAGCCAATAAAACTAGACAGGCTCTATAAGAAGAGGTACGTTTGTTTCGCTTTTGTTTTAGTCTTGTTTCTTGAAATTGGATTGCATCAGGCAGTGACGTATGATAAAATAAAAATAAAAAAAATTTAAAATAAAACATCAACGAATCTGAAAGAAAACAAGTGGAAGAACTGAACAGTGATTTTCAATTTAAAATTGAACAAAAAATATCATGTTTGGGGGAAGTACATGTTGCGCGTGTTTTACACTACTTGAAATTTATTTGTTACTGTTAAATATAGCAATATAATATATGTTATATGAACCAAAGGATGAAATATTACGTAACCCAATGAATAATGGTAGTGAGTACTGATAATAATTTAAAAACTGACAGAAATAAATAAGAAATTACAGTATTTTTATGCACAGGGCTATTGATGTTTAGGTTTTTTTTATAAAATTTGTTGGAAAAGAGTTTCTTTGGTTTTCCAACATAACAGAACATGTTGGAATATGTTGTGATGCTGGCAAAGAAAGATACGGGAACACAAAAAGGTAGATAGAACGACATATATATTCAAATAACAGAAACAAGATACAATTGAACCTCATTAAACAGTAGTTAGTTAATAGGAAGCTGAGAGTCCAGTGAGGTAGTGACTATCTGTCCACTACGCAAGTGGTATCACACGTGATTGTGTCACGTGGGTCTGGTTGACTCTTCTGAGGCTCCGTTGATGTGTATTTATGAAGGAGGGCGAGTCCATTATGCAGAGGGTACAACAGATGATTTAATATCAAAGTCAATCTATTTTACAAGGAGGTCTTCAATTAACGAAGGATGACATTTTTTTGTGAATGACAAGAACTTCAAATAACTATTCTTGATGGATATAATTTGCGTTGTTATATAGCCAGCAATATATCTCATCGAAAAATAAAAATTGTGCACCAATTATTTGTATTAGATCTAGTACAAATAAGTTGTACACAAGTAACTCTTGGTGAAAGGGCCCAGGAAACTGGAGCTGTATAATACACCGACTCCTCATCTGCTGAGAGATAAGCAGCCCCCACCAACGAGTGTCCTTCATATGATATTAAAAGTTTGTGGAATGTGGAATACGCTTTCATTGCCATTGCTCCCAAGTTCACTCTAGCCCGTAGTGGGGGCATCTGATAGGGTTCAAACTATGGGTCAAATAGATCAATATGTGTGCCAAGAAATGGCAGAGGTTAAATTGTAACTTTTATATTGCAATACTTGAAATCATTTAACTGTGTGCAAAAAAAAGCGCAGGCTCGTTTAAGAATGTTATCTACAAAATGCGTTTACACATTATATATCAATAAACAAATGAACTACAATGGTTGATATGTCATAAAACCAAACCAAACCAATTAATAAAGTTATATGGTATCAGTTTTTAACATTAAAAAGGAATGTTCAAGTTTAACCATATGATGGTTTAAAATGTCGTTATATTACGTTTACTACAGGTTGGAACGATAGAATAATCGTCCTTAATAAAACAACACTACAGCTTTATTTTAAAACTTTTATTGAAAACATCAATTCAGGTAACTTGATCATGTAGTAGAGCTGACATCTATTTAATGTAGCCGCCTTCAGCTTCAATCAATGCCTTATCTTGAACTGGGAACATGTCTTTTCCACATGCGCCAGGGGGAGGTCGGTGAATACTCGGCGGATGGCGGCGATCAGGCTGGCTTTGGTGTTGTGGGAGGTCATGTTGGTGATGTTCTCGACGTATCACCAAAAAAGTAGTCCAGCGGGTTCAGGTCGGAGGCGAAGGGGGCCACTGACAGAAGGGTTCAAAGTCGTAGCACTCCTTCTGAAGCCAAGCCTGGGTTTCTTTGGACTTGTGGACCGGCGCTGAGTCCTGCTGTGGCAATCCAGATTTGCATTTTGAGGGTGCTGGGAATGGTCCTGTTGTCATAAGTTTGATCGGTAGAGGGCATGTGTTGTATCACTTTCAGACATGATAGAAAGCTCCAATCGCTCTTGGGATTTGTACACAACTAGCCAACTAGTAGATGGTCTGCAACAACAAAAGAAAACCGGTTTTCATTAAATGGAAACGAAATCATTTCGTCTTTTCTAGAGCGACAATTTTATCGTTCCACCCTGTAGATATAATCTTAGCACAATTATAGAGATACAAGTAACTGATAATAATATTTTTGAATAGTTTGTATATATACATATATTGTCTCAAAGTATACTATTAAAAAGAAATAGTTAATTAAAACATTATTTTCCACATCAAGTGATACTTATAATACAGATTCCATTGACTCTTTCACTTTTTTGTGTCAGGAAACTTCTCCGAATGGTTTACTCTCAGCGAATGTGACAAGCTTATAGTCTCGAGCCTTTTACCTACGTCTATTACCCGGACAACGCCAAGCGTATAGCTGGTATTAGGGTGGACAATATTTTATTCATTCAACCACAAGCGAACAGGGAAATCTCTGACACAGAGTTTTTCAAACAAGCCAAGAATAAAGACAACACGAAATGCACAATTTAGAATATAAATCATTTTATTATCAACCCTTAAAAATAAAGTAAATTATTCTTAGCGACAAAAATAAAAATGTTTATTGTTTAACAATTTGGGGACAATTAACCTAGAACTTTTCTCATAATGATGGATGTAAAATAACTTTTTGGTGTGTTTTGTGAGCGGTAGGAACGGGGAAACCAAAAAGATGGAGCAACATTAAAATGAAAGCTTATCTTACTTCTCTCTTCTTTTCTTTTATCTCTTATATATCTTTTATCTGGTGTCGCGTTTCACCGACCGTTAATTTCTCTTTGTTTGTTTCTTTCCAGGTACATCTTCAAATCATTTCTTGCTGTCAGTTGACGAAAAAAATTATGATGAATTTTTTATCTTTTTCTGGGAGCATTTTTATCTTCCCATATGAGCTGGCCTGGGGAAGACCGTTTACTCTTTGCACCACTTATCCATCTTTCTGCTAAGAGATCTCTTCGTCAACAGACTAGTCTAATTTTTCCTCTTTGCAGGTTCGACCTTCCCACTGCCTCGTATCATGTTGGCTTCGTGGCCAAATCGGCATTCAGCTATCAAATAGGTCGCATGTTGCTAGGGGCTGCTTGCCAGTTCATACACACATAAAGGGAAACTTGACTGTCAATAGGTCAGCACTTGCCCTTGACCCGAATTCAACTATTCAGACTTTTCGTTTACTTTTGCTTGTTTGCTAGGGAAACAAAAGAGAGAGTGGGAGAAAGACTCTGTATTTATGAGTATAGTATGAATTTGAATATCCCAAGGGTCCAAATTCATAACATTCGCCATTCGTTCCAATTGTATATCCATCTTGACAGATCCTTCAGTCAGCATATAGTGTCTGAGCTTGGCTTATGAATGCAAGAAATGTTAATCAACCAACGCTGTTGTGTCCATGTGCAGGAGTCCACACGGAAACCTCACTTAGCATTCATCGGCTTTGCAGGTTGTCTAGACGGCATCCAGTGTTTGCACTGAGCTGATGAATGCAATTTTTTGTTGGTCGGATAATACTGGTGTGTTTATGTGCAGGATCCCATAAGAGAGTCTCACTCATGAATTAGTTCTTTGCATTTCGTGCTGAGCCCAGTATGTTTCGTTCGTTTTACTTAGATGGTTCATGAGATGGGCGGAAAGTAATTGTATATCTGCTGTTTTGTTGGGTGTTACTAACTGGATTTGTTCAAAACATTTCGCAGAACCCTTTTGTAGTTCTCAGTAATCCTTTCTTCAGAGCACTTCGCAAAATTCCAGTTTGTGCAACTATACAATAGTGCTGTTACGGAAAAGTCTTGGAAAAATCTACTATTTTTATCAGTGAGATAAGATTCCCTTACAGTCAATAACACATGCGTATGTTGACATAGCTTTCAGTATATGAGATATTGCTACCGATGTATGGGAAATTCTAGAATCTTGTTATTTAATGAGAAGGTATGCACTATCTAGATTATTATGAACTAAATTCTATTTTAACTGAGTTCATAAATAGACCTATGAATGTTGCTGGCTGTTCTAGGCAATGCAGTAGACATTCAGCTTGGACATGTGTATTTTTAAGCTGCACTATGTCATCTGCGTAATCTGCATCTATGACCAGCTCTGCATTTTATAGTTTCAGGTGATTTTCTTTCATCCCACTTATCGATATTCCGAGTACGTAGTTTTTGCAAATTACAAATATATATGACGATAAATATATTCAGATGATTTAATAAAAGTGTATCTCCTTGTAAAACTACAACGAACATTTCAAACAATTCATGGACACGCTGAAAGAAATATAATACCTTATTATTTATTTTAGGTCTACTACGTATAATTTGAACATATTTATACAGTTTCAGGCAGCTATTTCTATTTAATAGTTAAAAAAAGCATTTGTTTACACGCAGTTTTAGGATTTCATGAACTTCTTTTAGATACTCATATTTTTCAAACAGCTCTATTTGACCTGTAAACGAGACACAAACGGGCACAATCAAAATGGATTGATGGTACTTTGCACAAGTCGTCTAGGCCTATTCAGTTAAGTCTTCGTTTCTGACGACGTGCAGCATTCAGTTTGGACACCGTTCGCTCCGATATCCCAAACACTGTACAGGCGATGGAAAGAGTGGTTGTTACATTTTGAAACGATCAGGGATTCTTTTTAGTTTTAGAAATCGGCAGTCCAATCTTTATCACAAAAAGAATTGTGATAAAAAAAATGCCTTTCTCCTAAGTCAGTAAGCCATGGTATGAATTTTAGAACGACTTTTCTGAATGGAATACGTTGAGCTTTGCCAATGAAATAAGAATACCAGTCTTGGTTATATATATATATATATATATATATATATATATATATATATATATATATATCATCATGTCGTGCTGGTAGCACGGATGTCCCTGACCCTCTCTCGCCACTTTTCCCTATCGTTCATCGCCTCAGGCAGGTCTTCTGGACAACATCCCATATCCTCACATAGTTGCTGAATGTATGTTCATGCTGGTCGTCCTGCTTTTGCACGGCCATGTGTGGGGGTCCACAAGAGTAGAGAGAGAGAGAGAGAGAGTTTTGATAAAATAATGGAAACACATACAATCTTAGTATCATAATTCTAAACTTCTATAAAGCAATCAAACATTTGTTATCTTTATATTTTTACATTTACTAAAATTTTTTTCGTCGTTTTTTTCCGGATATCATCAGAAGAAATTAATCCAAATTCATTATAACGGCAGTTCTATCAGAGTTTAAAAGAGGTCAAATTGTTAGTGCTTGTATGGCAGGCGCTAGTGTAACAACAAACGCTGAATTATTTGGTGTCGAAGGAGTACCATTTCGAAAGTAATGCCATCATTTGAGAAAGAAGGAAAAAACTCTTAACTGAAGCAAAACTCTTGACGGAAAGGAAAGCTATCTGATAGGGACAGTAAGACTCTAACACAGATTGTTTGGAAGGATCACAAGAATACAGCTCAGAAAATTACAGAAGGGCTTACTGACCATCTTTAGAACCCAATTTCCTCAAAAACTGTAAGAATGGAGCTGCACAAAGCCAGATTTCACGGGAGGGCTCCAACCAGAAAAACATATTACACTAAAGAATGCACGGCAAAAATCTGGAAATCGATCTAATGGGCCCGAAAAATACGATCAGAAGATCAGCGAAAGTCCGAGTTCTTTTGTGGATATGCGCTATTTGAACATGCACTAGTCTGTCTTCTTCCTTCTCTCGTAAAGACTGTCTTCTGTCTGTTGCCTTCTTTGCTCCTCCTCTGCCGTCTCTCCACAGTTTAAGAATTGAACTGAATTTATACATAATTCTCCGCTTATGGATCAAACTGTTCAAAGGCCAAAGCAATTTAATTTTCTATTGTTTAAAGGAGGAATCAAAATATCATTTCCTATGTTTAATATTTTTTTCAGTAACAAAAACAGAAAAGTTTTCTCACCCAAACTAAAATCGAAAGAAATCCAAAATTATTTTTCTGATCTATTCAATTCGTGGTCACACCTAGCTAAATTAACATCATTCAGTCTTGGATAATAAAAAAATCTAATCCCATATTACCTCATCGAAATCCCCCCACTTTGGAACATGTAACATAATAACAGATTTTAATTAATTACTCTAGTGAATTATTTTATTTTATTAATAAGTTGTGTGCTGGCTAAAAATGTTGGATTTTCGATTTCTAAAGGTTAGGACTTGCATTGACCTTATATAGAATTCGCGTGTCAGCCCTTGTCAAAATAAAGCGACTGGTCTATTTTGAAATCAGCTGTAAGCGAAATAACAAAGATAAACATTTGGATGGATGTTAGCTGATGTTAGCTATGACGTGTCACAGCAAAGTTTTTTTTGATTACGTGTCATTAACTGATGAGTTAAGAGAATAATTAGAAGAAAATTTATAGGAAGAGTTCTAAGAGGTAGATTCAGTATATCAGGTGGTTATGGAGGCAGATGAAGTCGTGCTGTTGGAAATGACGTACGACAAGAAGCCCCGTTGGGATAAGGCCAGGTCGGTAAAGGAGAGGAAATGTCTAAGTCTGTCATTGTTCGTTTCGCTAGGCATGCGTTAGAAATTCTATCTAATGGACTCAAGTAAATCTTTTTGCCTATCTCACTCGTTTCGCGGTGACTACTCTAAAAACAGTAGGATGAATAAATGAAATAATGAAGTTATTTTGTATTTGCATTGCGTATACGACTTTTGACACTGCCGTATCGGTGAGGTAGCGTTACACATATATTTGGTGTCGTAGCTTGCTTTGGTTTGGTTTGGGTTGGTTTTATGGCACATCATCTATTGTAGGTTATTAATGACAAATCAATTTTTATACATATAAACAGTTGTATTTCAAACAATTCAATTTAGCATGGGTAAGCTGTTCAAATGACTAAACAGTCCCATCTCAAACAATTAAGTTTAGCAGAAGCACACAGTTTAGTTCTATCTGACCCATAGATAGGACCCTACCAGGTGCTTCCACGGCATGCCGGAGAGAACCTGGGCGCGATGACAAAAAGGAATACTCTGAATTCCCGAAAACTCTGGAATTACCGGAGTCCAACCGTCAGATTGTTTAGTTTTATATCCTGGACACTTGTTGGGGTTTTTACCGCTCTGCAAAGATGCATTCGGTGTATTTTACAGCTCCAGCCGATAGAGCAAGGTACCGTAGTGTCAGAAAAAATTAAATTATCTCCAGTATTAGAAAGTAAGATATTCTCCATAGGCCTGTTACATTATTATAATAGACATGACTATTTTGGATTAAGGTTAACGCAACGGTTATCATCGTAGGAAATGGAATCGGTTGATATGCCATTAAACAAAGAAACCAAAGCAAGATTAGATACTTTAATCTTCATTAAGAAAAAGGTTAAAGGAAGGAATATTCTTAATCCAAATCAGCTACAGCCATTTCCCAAGCAGATGTGTAAAATAAATTATATACACAAGGCTGAATGGTCTCAAATAAGTCTTTTATATCAGAGGAGAAAGTGACAACAACACCTATTAATAAAAATATAGAAATAAAATTAACGACCTTTGTTGAAGGGTCACTTTCCAATAGCTACTACACCGAGATGGAGGGGAGAGAACCTGTCCTTTCCCAGGATCACTCTACTTTACTCTAGATCTGTACCTTAAAATTTTGAGTGTTAAGCAAGGAGGTATCAAGTCGAATTTTTGAGCTTTTGCTATGATCTACTTGGGATTGAACCCGAATCTCCCGAGCCATTTGCAAACACTCGACCCACTAAGTCAATGGACACTTTATTTACGAATGACCGAAATTGTGTGAGAGGAAGAAAGAGAATCGGTCAGGTACTGCAAGGATTTACACCAGGTGGAGATAAATCTCAAGAGAGCATTGCTTCTTAGTGCTTTTTTCACGGGAGACTGATACAGACCACCCTTATGATATGGAGTTCAGAGCCAAACCCATGGATTGCACCCGAAATGGAGTGAATGTTGACTGACTGTTTTCTCAGTTGACTGACCACCGGCTCTTGGGGTTAAAAACTTGAGTTGTTATATATTTTTCGGGTGCCAAACATTTCCTTCGGACGCATACCTACACTGCTCGATAAACAACGAAAAACTCGTAGATATGTAAAAATATGATTAATATTTTTATACTTTGACGGCGATAATTGTGTGTAGTAAGAATACAGTCAGAGAGAGAGTTCGCGCATATCTTTCTTTTTTTTGGGAGGGGGCATTTTTGTGAAGTAGTTCGGTGGCCGGAACACATACACGAGGAGTTAACAGGTCTTCTTGAGTGACCAGTGGGTCTTTCCTTTCGCTTTAGAGACCAGCGGATCTCCCACTTCGCTTGAGCGACCAGCGGATCTCTACCTTCAGTCAAAATTTACAGACCTCGTATTGTCTTTTCAAGTCCCATGCGGAAGTATGAACATCCTTTTCGTCTCATGTACTTTTCTGTTTGGGGCTGGTTATCGGAACTGAAATACTTCCATTTTTTCCGGTAATTTGTTGATCTTATCTACGGACGGAAATATCTGTCACTGTATCCATAGGCAATAAATTATATTCTCTCTCCTGTGAAACAACTTTGTTCATGTCATCTTGCGACCGCATTGGATCTGCTAAGTTTATTGTCACCAGCTAAGCTAGTATATTACAACACAATTGACGTGTCATTTTTGCTGTCTCTCGTTCACCTTAAGACATGGATGCACTTCCAGTTTTAAATTAAAAACTAACCAACCGGACAAAATCCAATACGTAACATAGTTACTAATAATAATCATCATCATCATGTCGCGCTGGTAGCACGGATATCCCTGACCCTCTCTTGCCACTCCTCCCTTGCCACTCCTCCTTCACTTACTATTACTAATTCACTTACTATCTATTTATATTTTGTTATTTCATCATCGTCATCATCATCATCATGTCGTATTGGTAGCACGGATATCCCTGACCCTTTCTCGCCACTTTTCCCTATCGTTCATCGCCCAAGGCAGGTCTTCAGGACAACATCCCGTATCCTCACATAGTTGCTGAATGTATGTTCGTGCTGGTCGTCCTGCTTTTGCACGGCTATGTGTAGGGGTCCATAAGAGTACATTACTTATGAGTTCGTCCCTGCTTCTCCAGCAGTGTCCTGCATGTCTGGTTCGTCTAACTTGAATAGTTTTCGTGATAGGAGGCAGGTGGCCGTACAGTTGGTGTCTTGTGGGGTGTTGCCGCCAGGACTTGTTCAAGATTGCTCGCAGCATTCTTGTGTAATTGCCGTCTAGCTTCTTCTCCAGCCGTTTTGTTAGAGTCCATGTAGTGCATCCATATAGCAGTATCGATGTGACCGCTGCCTGGAAGAAACTGCGTTTCATTTTATTGGTTAGGTCTGATTTCCATATAATCGATAGCCTATTAATAGCTGTCCATGCTTTCGTTAACCTCGTTTCGATGTCCTTTTCGGTTGATTCGACGCTGCTTCCTAGGTAAGTGAATTTGTCTACTAGTTTAAGAGGGGTTCCGTCTTGAGTGGAGATGTCCCCCGTTTGGTTATAGCACATATACTCCGTTTTGTGTGCATTAACAGAGAGGCCTGTACGTGCGGCTGCTCGTTCCAAATCCATAGTAAATAATTGAAAAGCCACAGTAGACATAGATGGGACCCTAACAAATACTACCTATCTGGATCAGAGTGAACCTGGGAGTAATAGGGATCCTATTTACCAAACCCTTCCGCTTGAGCAGGATATGACACAAGATCAATTTTTAAGCGGAGTTTAACAGGTTTGAATTCAGAGTTTTCTTTCTCCTAGACTTGTTGCCTCACCTAGGCTGAAGAACCCAGTCTGTCCTACTATTTACCCATAGCTGGAGGGAGAATAATTGGATTCATACCTTTCCCAGGGGTATTAGAGCTACGTGAAAATGCTATCATTCTTGTCCAGGATTTGAACTCGTGTCGCCGTGTCCATTTCCTACGATGATAACCATTACACCACGGGAGTAATAGTGATGAAGAGTAATCCACATACCTCTGATCACTAGAACTGGAACTTCACTCTCCGATACTCATTAGTGTCATACGCAGGATACTGTTTTTTTTCGGTGGGTGAGGCTTCACTGACTGCAAAAGTGAAGCCTCAGCCAACCGGGCGTTTAAATATTGTAATCACGAAGTCCGTAACGGTCTATTGACTATTGTTAAACGTCTATAAAATTGCATTCTATAAGTCAAAAGAAAGCAAAGATCAAATACAATAGAACACTGACATCACTCTTGACTAAATCGAAAAGAATTTTTTTTAATATGACTTGGTATTCGAAATTGAATACAAGCCATTTGACTCCGTTTCTCTCAAGACACAAGAAGTGATTAATATCTTTAAGAAAGGAGGTGACAACAGAGATAACACCGATGGCAACCAGTGTTCAGTAGAGACTGGACACGTGCTTCCCAAGTTGCCTGCCGGTTACTTTACTGATAAGAAACAAAAACAAATCCCATTTCCTCCAACCGATTTTGCAAGCTGTCAACGAGGGAAACAACACTAATAATCAAAAGAAAAGAATAAAAAGATAATAGTAATAATAATAATAATAATAATAATAGAGAGAAGTGAAAAATTAATAATAAGGCATTATTATTATTATTATTTTATTCCGAGCGAGTTTTTCATGCCTGTGTTAGCCGGTGATCTCCAGCTGGAGTAATGGTTCAAGCGCTGAACTGCGGAATCGTCCTACGTGAGTTCGAACTCCTTTCGCGCTATTACGATCACTTTTGGACAAATATCACCGAGAAAAGTATGAGCACTCTTATCCTCCCATCTATGGGTTAAAAAGTACCACCGGCCGATTAGCATAATGGTTAGAGTGTTCGCCAACGGCCGGAGAGACCTGGGTTCCATCTAGGTCCAGACACACCAAAGACTCAAAACATGGTACTTGATGCCTCCTTCCTTAACACTCAGCATTATGTGTTAATTTACTAAACATTTTTGCTTAGATGTAGCACAAGGCCGCATGAATGGGGCACCCAATGAGAATCGAACTTACTCGTGTAGGTTTGCTAGTCTACCTTGCTAACGATTACACCGCCTGAGGTGCCCAACACTCAGCATTATGTGGTATGGATCAAAGGTAAAGTGGGGAAATACAGGGAAAGGTGTTTCGCCTTCCCTTACATCTTCGAGTAGTTGCTATCGAAAAGGGAGCCTTTTGGTTAACCTCGACTACAATCGCCAACCTTACTTACTGTCCTCATAGAAGGATAGATTTTACATTAAATAAATCGAGAAGGTTGATATACCATTAAATAACAAACAATAAATTCAAACATACTAACAACGTGTCACCGTCCAGTACGTTAACAACTACGCCACGAGTATTCTCCAATGTAATATATGTAACTACTACATACCGTGGTGTCATGGTTATCGTCGCAGGATATGGACACGGCGACACGAGTTCAAATCCTGGACGAGACTGATTGCATTTCACATATCACTAATACCCTTGGGAAAGTTATGAATCCAATTATTCTCCCTCCAGCTATTGGTAAATAGTAGGACAGACTAGGTTCTTCAGCCTTGGTGAGGCGACTAGTCTAGGAGAAGGAAAACTCTGAATTCAAACCTGTTAAACTCCGCTTAAAAATTGACCTTGTGTAATATCCTGCCCGTGCGGAGGTGTTGGTAAATAGGACTAATGGTGTTAGTGATATAGTGAAGTGATAGTTTTTAGATTCGTACATGAATAATTTAAAATAAAAGTCTCGGCAAACGAGAATTATTTTGTTTCACTCAAATATCTTTCAAAATTACCTACTTAAGGTTAAGACCGTAAGAGATGGTTGGTTGGTTGGTGGAGTTTTATGGCATATCAACCTTTGTAGGTTATTTTTCGCCAAATCCATTTTTGTGTAAATAATCATTTCTATGTCAAGCAATTCAGTTTAGACTGAGTACACAGTTTAATTGTCAAACACATTTCTATTTCAAACCATTCAGATTATTCAAATAGTTATATATAACTATTAAGTTTAGTGTAAGTAAAGTTTCAACGTCAAAAACTATTCAGTTTTGCATAAGCACGCAGCTTAAATGTAAGCACAGTTTAATTGTGAAAAACATTTCTATTTCTAGCTATTCAGTTTCGTCCAGCAGTTCTAATTCAGCTTATGCAGTTTACTATAAGAACAGATTTTGTTTACACTCAGTTAAATGTCAAAGCAGTGCTACGTTAAAGAATTCAGTTTAGTGTAAATAGAGTTTCAAAGTCAAAAAACAGTTCTATTTCAAATAATTCAGTTTAGCATAAGCACGCAGTTTTAATGTAATTACGGTTTACTTATCAAAAGCATTACTATTTCAAACTATTCAGTTTAATCAAACAATTCAGTTTAGCGTAAGTATACCGTTAGTTCTATTTAACCCATAGATAGGGCCCTATCAGGTGCTACTACGCCGGGTCAGAGTGGACCTGGGAGCAATGGCAACGAAATAGCGCTCCGCATTCCCCAAAGCCCCAGAATTACTGGAACCTCACCATCAGATTGTTTAGAGTCATAACATCAATTTGGTTAAGTTGTGATCGGTAGGACTCCGATCAATTCAAAAGAATGGTAAGTACATCGGTGAGGGTGGGGTCTTACCCCTCTGCAGAGGTGCAGTCAGTGTATTCTACAGCCCCAGCCGACTGGGCAACATAAAAGATGATTAGAATCTGAGAGAGACAGCAATAAATGCAGAGATGAGAAAGATGAAAGTGAATTCAGTCTTCTGTATAATATCAGAAAAAAAAAAAATCTGCAGAAGGTTTCTTATAACCGGTTGATATGCTTATCCCAGTGATAAGTGTTTTGTTTGCTTTCTTTATTGAATGGCGTATCAACTTTTATGGATTATTTAATCCCAAAGTTATACATGTAGAAAAATAGTGGCATTATTAAAACTTCAAATCACGCTGACAGCACAGAATTCCCTAACTCTCTCTCTCGCCTTACGTCCCATTCATTGATCGCACATATTAAGTTCTCCAGACTGCATCCTGTGTTGGCACAGAGCTTATGTATATTTGCTGATGCATACTAGAATCATTAAATAAGTTCCAATACTTTTTCGAATGGGCACTTTTATTGATAGTACACACATGAAATTCTAGTCCTCTTCGAAGTAATCTCCTCCGGCTTCAATGAACTTGTTGTACCGTTCCAACAACTTCTGGAAGGCCCCATAGAAGTCCTCTAGTGTGAGCGTGTCAATGACCTTCGTCACAGCCTCTTTCATCTCTTCAATTCTCTCATGACGACAGCCTCTGAACTTATGGAATAACCAAAAGTCACAGCGACCAAGGTATGAACTATATGGAGGCTGAGGAACTGTCTTGATGCCCATCTTGGTTTAATAGTCTGTGACAAGGATGGAGTCGTGGGATGGGGCATTGTCCTAGATGAAATGCCACTGACCCGATTTGAAGAGTGCTGGCCTCTTCTCTAGGAATCTCTTCCTGAACTCCCTTAAAACCTCAACATAGTAACCCTAACCCTTTGGCCAATCAACTCTGCTGTATTGACTTCCTGACTCCTCCCCCACCTCTCATCATCCCTCACACACTCCCTGCCTTCCATGAATCTCTTTACTCAAAAACTGATGTTCGATTCATGCAAGATGGTCGAAAAGCAGTCTGAAACATTCCACACGTTTCTGTGACATTTTTCCAAGTCTAAAACAGAATTTTATTGCATATCGCTCTTCTAAAGTGACAGATTGCATTTTTGAAATCCACCAGCCGTAACAATCAGGATGTATTCCAATTGCTGCTGCAGCTGTTCATTTGAACCTAAAATCATGAAAATTAGCCAGTCATCACACAAATAGATGTATATCAATAACATACGCAATTTTCAACAGTCATCGAGAATTTTAAATGCCTATACAAAAAATAGTCTGTAAACCTATTGAAGGCCCCACGTATTTGCTGGTCGGCTTAAACTGGTATATCTATGAATGGGTATCCATAAGATAACGTCGCTCATGATTTCGTCCTTACTTCTACAGTAGTGCCTGTAATAACCCATACCTGGTAGGGATAAAGATGGTCATATCTTTCCGAAGGTTATTATTTCGAAAGTGAATGTAACAGCATAACGGGAATTCGAACTATCTTTCCACGATGTTGCATCCAGTACGTAAGCAACTACACAACTAATATTCACCCATCGAGTCGTATATACATATTGTGATAGTCTCTACAGTTGATTTCAATATATGAACGGTCAACAATTTTCATCAGTTCTGATGCTTGTTTCTTGGTTGGTTGGTTGTGTTTTATGGCATATCAACTCTTGTAAGTTATTTAATGCCAAATCCTTCTCACTCACACACACACACACACACAATAAGTTTGCAAATATATTTTGGTAACATTTTTAAACGAGCCTAAGCTTTTTCTTTTTTTGCACACAGTTAAAAAGTGTTGAATATTTAGGTTCACCATGAATCTTTTGTCGGCACACATTTAAATGAATATACATAAATGATTTGTAAGTCAATAGTTTGTTAGTAATTTCATTTTAAAATGAGAATTAATTTGTTTGCACGCTAGTATTACTATTGTTTCTACCGTCAAATGGTTTCAGTAATTTCTAACGCTAATGATTTTTCAATATTAATCCTTTCTTTGAACTCAATAAAGTGGTTACAACTATTGCTATTTAACACTCCTAAATCCATTCAACATTACATATTCGTTAGCACACAGTTAAACAGTTATATTATTGCTATGTATCCCAAACAATTAAATTAGACAGTCATTTCTTAACACACAGATGATCCAAAAACTCAATTTCTAACAATTCAATTTACCATAAGACATTTGTTTACACCCAGTTAAACGATCAAACAGTTCTGTTCATAACAATTCAATTTAGCATAAGACATTTGTTTACACCCAGTTAAACGATCAAACAGTTCTGTTCATAACAATTCAATTTAGCATAAGACATTTGTTTACAGCCAGTTTAAATATCAGACAGTTCTATATGATCCATATATTGGACCCTATTAGCTGCTAACACTCCGGGTCAGACTTGACCAGGGAGAAATGGCAATGAAGAAGTACTCTACATTCACCAGAGCTCTCCGACTAGTCTCATAATTGCATAGTATAGAGTTATATCCAGGACACACGTCGAGGGGGGGTTACTCCTCTACAGAGATGCAGTCACCGTATTCTACAAATCCAGTCGACTGGGCTGTGTCTCCAATAAAATTTCAGTTTAGCCTCCAATTTGCATACAAGTCCGTGGATAGTGCATGCATTAGCATTGTTAGATGAAGTAGCTGACCTGACTAATCAAATTTTCGTCTTTTTAGACGCTGAAGTTCAGTTTTGTAAAAATTCTTTATATCTTTGTGACATTTTCCTCTCTAGTCGTTGCCAATGGAAAAAAATGTGTTCAAATGTATCAACCGATATAACAAGAGTTTTAAAGGGGGTTTTTTGCTGATTGTGCCTGGAACATAATCATCCAAAATTTCAGTTTCGACCCAACTGGTGACTATAAATGAGGATCTTTAGAATTCTATCGTCCTTAATTCCCGCCTGTCGCTCTAGTAATTGTATGAGAAAGGTTTCAATATCTTGAATCTTGCACTTAACAAATACTTCAAAGTTAGAGATTCTGTCTTAACATGTGTATGCACCGATCAAGTAAAATCAAATCTTGCGAAAAGCATCAATTTGGTTAAGTTGTGATCGGTAGGACTCCGATCAATTCAAAAGAATGGTAAGTACAACGGTATATACACTCCTTGTTTTAATAATAATGTCTGTTTTATTCCAAAGATTATGATTGAGTTTCCCCCACCAAAAAATCTCGAGAAGCCTCAACTATTTGATAGACCGTCTCCTTACGTTGTTTTAAAAAAAACTGGAGCAATTAAAAAATCTTTAATCACTCTGTTATATTGTGTAATTCTATACTTCATTATACAATGAGCAAAGTTATTGTTTATTTGTTTGTTTGGGTTAATGACATATCATTTTTTGTTGATTATTTTGTAACATATTGACCTCCGACCCGGCTTAGCTGGCAGATGAGAAATGCAACTGTGTAAATAACAGGTGCATCCGGTCGAAGATATCGGGGGATAACCTTGACGGTCGACGGGTTGAATTGAGTGCGAATTGTTACGCCACAGGAAGTAAGTGCAAGTCAAATAGTTATATAACCCGGGTGCGACAGGAAGTGAGTTAGTTGGAGATCAGAGTTTGAAGTCAGTGTTCCCGTTCGAGGAGTGAGAACCAGTCCCAGCAAATGCTAGGCCCCCGGTTGAGCAGCCCAGGAGAACAGGAAAGAAATGCTGCGATAGCCAGAAGAGTAGGGGTCAATATGTTGCAGTCTTTGTTCAGTCTCCAACTCACCTCTAACACATAACTTTTCGTAACCCTTTCGTAACCAATTCAAATAAAGTGAGAGGTATATTTTTCTAAAGAACTGTGTCCGCTCGTCGTTTATTGTGTTGATTATGTTTCTGCATGCATATGAGTATGTTACAATTTAATGCCAAATCCATTTTTATGCAAATAAACTGTTCTATTTCTAACAATACAATTTCGCATAAGTACGCAGTTTATTTGTCAAAAAATTATATTTCAAGCAATTCCGTTTAGTCAAACAGTTCTACTTCAAACAGGCAATCCAAGATAGCCTGGCAAACAATAAACGAAGTAAGTGGAAGGAAGAGCACAGCCAAAGCAAAATTGAAAGCTGCAAGCCAACAAGAAAGAATAAAACTGTGGGAACAGCATTTCAAAAATCTACTAGGAAACCCACCGGAAATAACGGATGAACCGATCACCAGAATTATTAGTAAGCAATTAGACGTAAAACTAGGTCCTTTCACCAAAGAAGAACTCGACACGGTTCTCAGAAGAATTAAAAATAGGAAAGCGGCGGGGCTAGACGAGATCCCCCCAGAAGTGTGGAAGACGAGACAATTCGACGATATACTGCTCCGGCAATGCAACGCAGTCTATAGTCAAAATAGGATAGAACGATGGACGAAGGGATGCATCCTTCCATTCCCTAAAAAAGGCGACCTCGGACTAGCCAAGAACTACCGAGGGATAACACTTACATCCATAGCAGCCAAAATCTACAATGCCCTACTACGAAACCGCATAGAACCCAAAATGGAAAACATCCTTAGGAAAAACCAAAATGGCTTCCGGAGAAATAGATCCACAACCTCACAAATACTGACCATCCGTAGAATCCTGGAAGGCGTTCAGGCAAAAAACTTACAGGCGACATTACTATTTGTCGACTTTACCAAGGCCTTCGATTCCATACACAGAGGGAAGATGGAGCAAATCCTACTAGCTTACGGCCTACCAAAAGAAACCGTAGCAGCGATAATGATTCTCTACAGAAACACCAAAGCAAAAGTACGTTCACCAGATGGAGACACGGAATACTTCGACATTGTTGCAGGAGTACTACAAGGAGACACACTAGCCCCGTACCTCTTTATCATCTGTCTAGACTATGTGCTTAGGACTTCGATCGACAAAATCAGAGAAAATGGCTTTGAGCTGACTAAGAGAAGAAGCAAAAGGTACCCCGCAAAAACAATCACGGACGCCGACTACGCTGATGACTTGGCGTTACTAGCGAATACGCCTAATCAAGCAGAGACACTACTACATAGTCTGGAACGAGCTGCAGCTGGCATTGGCCTACATGTCAATGCAAACAAAACCGAATATATGTGTTACAACCAAACAGGCAACATTGCCACACTAGACGGAGCCTCTCTGAAACTAGTCGACAAATTCACCTACCTAGGAAGCAGCGTCTCATCAACCGAGAAGGACATCGACACACGACTGACGAAGGCATGGACAGCTATCGATAGGCTCTCGATCATATGGAAGTCGGACCTAACAGATAAAATGAAACGCAGTTTCTTCCAGGCAGCGGTTGTGTCGATACTGCTATATGGATGCACCACATGGACGCTTACGAAGCGGCTGGAGAGGAGGCTGGACGGAAATTACACAAGAATGTTGAGAGCAGTATTAAACAAGTCCTGGCGACAACACCCCACGAGACTCCAACTATACGGACACTTGCCCCCCATCACAAAAACTATACAAGTTCGACGAACCAGACACGCAGGACACTGCTGGAGAAGCAAGGACGAGCTCATAAGCGATGTACTCCTGTGGACCCCCACTCATGGATGTGCAAGAGTGGGACGACCAGCACGAACTTACATACAGCAGCTATGTGAGGACACGGGTTGTAATCCTGAAGACCTGCCGGAGGCGATGAATGATAGGGAGAAATGGCGAGAGACGGTCAGGGATATCCGCGCAGGCGGCGCGACATGATGATGATGATAAGTATAGTTTTTTGTTTGTTTACATACAGTTACATGTTGGAACAGTTCTATTTAAAACAATTTAGTTTAGTGTAAGTATAGTTTCAATGCAAAAACACTTCTATTTAAAATAATTCAGTTTAGCATACAAAAACAATTCTATTTATTACGATTCAGTTTAGCATAAGTATGCAGTTTTCAATGTCAAAACATTCCCATCTCAATCAACAGAGTTTAGTTCTCTTTGACCCATATGTTATAAAATCTTGGAGGGAATTTTTTTTATATTATCATTTTTCGTTTTATATATCTTGCCTTTCGGTTTAGTTTGGCTGAGAACCTTTCGTCTTTGTGCATGTGCTAGTTAGGTGCACACTTTGAGTGCAGGTGTTCACGCGCGCGCAGGGCACATGTGACAATCACAGATGTCACAATAAAAAACCCAGATAGGAAATATGACCGGGGACGGGAAAGACGTCGTGCCCGGAAGCGATGAGCTGAGAACTATGAAATTTGAAAAAAAAGCAGACAGTTGAGATTTGGGCTTGGACGAAGCAAATCGATTTTCGGAGCTCGCTGAGGCCAGACGAGTAGTTTGCGGCGGGTGCCGCACGTGGTGGGGTCAGATGGAAAAGTCAGCATAGAAAGAAATTGTCTCTCTCTCTCTGCTCATGTCGAAAGACCTTAAACTCAAAAAGGTAATAAAAAGTTTCGTACCTGAATCAAAAAAGAGAGTCGTAAGTGTTTCTTGCTTTTCGGATTCCTATGTTTATGAAGATTTGTGAACGTTTTCCGTATCCGTATAAATATGTCTATTTCTCGTGTTTGTATGTTGGTCATATATTTTTGGACCAGAATATATTACACATAGATAGGATCTTATCAGGTGTACCACGTTGGGGCGGGGTCTTACTGCTCTGTAGAAAAGCAGTCGGTGTATTCTACAGCCTCCTCCGACTGAGCAACACACTTATTGAGCTAATTGTTTCTTTTATACCTCATATCTCTCTCACTCTCTCTCCGTATATATATATATATATATATATATATATACTCTGCTCTATAGACGCACTGCTTGCCAATTAGGGTCTATTCTAAAAATAGACTCCCTGAGAAGTAGACGAAGAGTCTAGAAAAATGAACTACCCTAAGACCCACTGCTGGCCTCCACATTGTTAAGTATCGATGTAAATAACCAACAGCACAACGATAATATTCACATGTACCAATATGCCGATTACCTTTTCCATGATACACGCACACGCTCATGCACACACAAAGTCTGACTTCTTAATCGCCCTGACAGCGCACTGAATATCCTACAAAAAGTAATAACCGAACGTGAACCCCAACAAAACGCAGGTGCGGTGCTTTCCATCTTAACGACCACCAGCGGGGAAATGATGCCACTTTATATTCAAAGATAACAACCACTTATTTAAAGTTATATTAGATGTATGCAAACCCTTACCGTAAAAATCAAAAACTTTTTTGTCTCCAGTATTTAAAAACGAGTGCCACGAATTTTTGCACATATTTAATAAAAAGAGTAAGGCACTATCGATCTTTAAGAACTAGTTCAGCGACTCCCGATATAAATTTAAAAAATAACATAGTAGAACAATGTAGTAATCGTAAATAGGTTGGTTGGTTGGTTGGTTGGGTTTTATGGCATAACAACATCTGTAGATTATGTAATGCCGAATTCATTTTTATACAAATAATCAGTTCTATTTCAAACTATTCAGTTTAGCAAAGAGTACACAGTTTAATTCTCAAAAACATTTTTCTTTCAAGCAATTCAGTTTAGACAAAGAGTTCTTATCCAAACAATTAAGTTTCGTATCAGTACAGGTTTTCTTTACACGCAGTTAAATTTCAAAACAGTTTTATTTCAAGTAATTCAGTTTAGTTATTCTGACTCATAAATAGGACCTATCAGGTACTACTATTCCGGGGCCACAATGGACTTGGGAGCAATGGCAATAGAGGGGTACTCCACATTCCCCCAAAGCTCAAGCATTACTAGTGTCATATCTAGGACATACGTTGTGGGGGCACCTCTGAAGAGAAGCACTCGGTGTATTCTGCAGCCCCAGACTGGGCGAAGGCTTGATTAAGATATTCATACGTATTTTATAGTTGCTAAAATGAAGAGATGTCATTATTCATATTACTTATAAGTCTCGTTTTAGTTGTTATATTTTCAATGTTTTGACCAGTTTGGCCTTATAGTTCTGTACTTACAGCCAGTAACGGTCAGAGAATTTTGAGACGAAACCTTTATTCCATTTACCCGGGTTGATAGCTTAGATGAAAATAAAAAGACGCCTTAAGGTGGTCCAAGATTAAAGCAGCCGAAACGAGAAAATAGCAAATAAGTCGTGAAAATTAATGTATAACACAAATCTCTTGACTTTATATTAAGGCATGAAACCTAACAAACGGACTCGGGAAATGAATTGGTTTCATTGTAAAAGAATTGTAATAAGAGAAAAAAGATAAAAGTTAAACTCGAAAAAGTCTTCGCAGCATATTTCGATATACTATTGATTGGCGCTGCTTTACAAAAAAATCCCCGCTGCTTACGGCCCCAGTATAAACCTAAGTGAACCCATGTGACTCATACTGCCAAATTACGTTGAAAAAGAGTCTTTTGCATGTTTGACATGCAAAAGAACTCTCTCTGACGTGAATACTGTCCCCATGCATTCTCATATGACGTCTGTTTTCAGTTTATGGATAAATACTTGAGTAGATTACGCACTTCAAATTTGGTATGGCAACCAGTTGAGGAGAAAGAAAACTCAGAACTCAATCCTGGTAATATCCACATCACAATTGACCTTGTATCATATCCTGATCGTATATATATATATATATATATATATATATATATTTACTAATCTAAGATCTACCAGCATTCATGGTACCTGAAAAAAAAAACAAAAAAAAACGCCAGGAACAAGAGATAAAAGTATCTCGAATCACCGCCCGGGTGAAAAAGAAAAAATTATAGGTCAAAAGGAAAGAAAAGGCCAACCTCGTCCGAACCCTTGAAACAAAAACAAAGGGATACGCAGTCAGTGGACAAAAGAAAACTAAAAACCTTCCGCGAATCCTTCAATGCTACAATTACTAAAGTGCTCAACACACGTGAAGCCAATTATAAAATTAACTTAAATCGCGAGTCGAAAATATTCTACTTAATTTTCACCTTATCGGATCATCAGGAAGCCTAACTTCGACTCGAAGTTAGGCTTCCTGATGATCCGATAAGGTGAAACTTTAGTAGAAGATTTTCGACTCGCGATTTAAGTTAATTTTATATATACATATATATATATATATATATATATATATATATATCCTGATCATACAGAGGGATTGTATTTATATATATATATAATGCATGTTTGTTAGATGTTGTTAATTGGAGCTGATTATTCTCATTTTAATGTCAGTAAGTAAACATTCCTTAAAGGCAGTCATTTTGAAGTCCTCATATTAAAAAAAAATGAAATATGGATCATTTTCTCAAAGTTATTTCTATTTCAGATTAACAATTATATATATCTCAACTCAAATAAAAATCTATCCGAAATATTTTGGATTAACCCCATTGATATCTAATGAATACTCCTACCACTTGAGCATCGGCATATATATGAATATATACACATATGCATAAATGTAAAAAAAAAAAAAAATCGATGTATTGGTTTATCTTTCAGGATTATAATTAGATATATTTACAAAGTACTAACTTTTTATTTATAAACAAACCATCTTTGAGCCTTTAATAATTAGCATTTCATGTATACAACTGCTCAATCAATATATAAGAATGAAGACTGTTTTCCGTGTCTAATGTGACATAAAGTATACAGGAAGTAATTTAGCATTTATGTGGTTTTCTTTTGAAGTACCCGACCAAAAGACAGATCTACGGTTACTTAAACTATCCGAACAAGACGTTCAAGATATGCTAGACACTGTTAGAGAAGTTAAGATGAGACCAAAAGTGACATTCTCCTATGGACTACCACACATGGACACAGCAGTGTTAATCGAGCAGCAAAGAGTTACATATTTTTGTAGGTGTAATGGATATTGTCGTAGTATAGGCGCAAGGCGACCCATGTTCGAATAGTAGACGAGCCACTTTGCGTTTCCCCCATAGCGCTAAAACACGTGGGGAAAGTATGATTCCAACTATTCTCCCCTCGGCAATGGATTACATAATTGGGCATTCTGGGTTCTTTAACCTTGATATGGCAACTTACCCAGGAGAAGGAAAACTCTGTCTTCAAACAAGTTATATAACGCTTAAAAGAGACTGTTTGTGTGTATGGTGGTGGTAAGTAAATAAAATTTGCGACCGTAGTCGAGAGCGACCAGAAGGCTCCCTTTTCAATAGCTACTACACCATAGTGTAAGGGAATGCGCTACTCCTTTCCCTGGATTGCTCCACTTTACCCTCGATACGTACCTTATATTCCTGAGTGTTAAGCAAGGAGGTATCTAGTACCATTTTGAAAGTTTTTGGTATGACGCGACCTGGGATTGAACCCAGGTCTCCCGGACTATTGGGGAACACTCTACCCTCTATAACATGGTGGTGGTAGTAAATAGATTTGTTCTGTGTGGACATATTAGATGCACTCAAGATTACCTTTCGGGAACGATGGATGACAGGGAGGGATGGGGAGAGTGAGTCAGGGAACTCCGTTCTAGCAGCATGATACGATGATAATAATGATGATGAGTAGATGTTTTAACGGTTCCAGTCTCTGTGTTAACGGCATGGAAAACTTAATGGGTTGTCTTATGCCAAAGCCATCCTCATTAAGGTCAGTAGTTGTACTATGGAATTCATGTATATATATATATATATATATATATATATATATATATATATATCATGTGTGTTTATTTTCTGCATACGAAATAGATACGTTTAATTTGTGCTGATTAAACTCTTATTACAATAAGTAAAATTTTGTGAAAGGCTGTTACTATATATATGTATATATATATATATATTGAGAGAGAGAGAGAGAGAGAGAGAGAGAGTAACTAAATTGGCTGACTGTAGTCGAGAGCGACCCGAAAGCTCCCTTTTCAACAGCTACTACACCGAGGTGTAGCTGAGCGCGCCAATTCTTTCCCTGGACTTCTCCACTTGCCTTTGATTCGCACCTTATAATGTTGAGTGTTAGATAAGGAAGAATCTAGTACCATTTTTTGAGTCTTTGATATGACTAGACCAGTAATGGTACCTCAGTTTATATATATATATATATATATATATATATATATATATATATATCAGCCATATGTTCATGATTTTCTTAACTCACTAATTTTTATAAGTTCTTTTTATTTTATGCCTTAAAATTTTGATTTACGTAAATTTTCCCCAAAACTTTCGGAAAAAGAACTCGTAATTTTGAGTCCATGAAAACAAACCCTAAAGAAAATAAACCATCTAATAACATGACACAGATTAAGAGACTTTAGACTGATATGATAATAAAATTATTTAAGAATTTCAGATGTTTTTTTACAAACTGGTTTTTCAATAAGTCATTTTCTTTTGTAATGTTCTGTGAGGTGGGTAAATTTGGGCCGATTTTTAAAATCTTTTTACTCACGTACAATGTTGAATACTGAGTATAGAATGCTAAACAATTCTAACCTGCAATATTACATTTCACATCTATTTTGCATACGCTCTACTCATCTCCCTACTCAATTGTCAGACCTCGATCTGGCCCATTTATGTATCAAGTACATCTAGTCACGTGACAGCAGTAGAACAATCCATTTTAACTCTTGTGTTTGTTGGCAAGAGACCCGTGTTCGAACCACGAGTCGATATAATTTGGTCTTATTGTGAATTTCTAAAGATTTTTGTGTATAAATTCAGTGTTTTGTCACAGTTCCTACATATTGTTTGCACTATAGAAGGTTTTTCTTATATGGGCGAGGTTGGTACATTCGATGAGAATGTGCTTTGCGTTATGTTTGGCCTGGTATTCATAACTCGTGAGTCTTAGTAGCGTTCGATGAATCTAGAGTCACCACGTATACAACGTTCTAAGTATGACTCTAAATTACAACTGAATGTGAGGCTTCAGTTGAGGAATTTGGGGAATATAGAATACTCCTTCATTGCATTTTCTTCCAGATCCGCTCTGTCCCAGAATTGTAGCACCTGTTAGTGTCTTATCTATGCCTGACCCACTCCCGATCTAAGACACTCGATACTTAAGGCCGCTTCGGGCACCATGACAGAGGGAAAGCCACTGCATACTAAACGGGGTGTTTCACTTCATGTCCTTGAGAAAGAAATGAATCTACCTTTAATACGGTAGTTTGTTGCCTTTTGCCATGGAACGGTGACCTGTCTAGGATAACCCAAACTTTGAATGCATACAAGCTTAAATGGAATTTGGTAAATGCATGCACCTATATATATATATGTAAAGATATATGTTGTCACACGTCCGGAGTATTCGAAATACGTTAATAGTTTTTCCACCGAAGTAAAAATATTAAAAAATGTATTTCATTTATCTTCGATATCCTAGAGGTCTACTGTGCATCTAAAAAAACATTTAAGGTAGGAAATACTTCAAAGAAATCATGACGCAGTGACACAAGATAATTTAGCAACAATTATTTTATTTTTTCATCAGCGGGACAGGAGTTTCCATTCGTATCTATACAAAATTACCAGAAAGCATCAAACGATGAAAGGGATAATGTCATGAATGACTTTGTAAACATTTTTGTTTTTGTCATGATGTATGCATAAAGAATATTCAGCTTCAATTCCTTGAGGAAATATATATGTGTGAAAATTCTAAGGTGGGGGTTCTATGCGTTTTTAAACTAAGTTATTACTTAGTTTTAATCTTTAATATTGTATATTTGACAAGTTGATACGTGTTACATCTTTATATTTTTCTTCTCTCCGTCCTAGAGAGAGTTTTGTTAATCTCTCCCATGGTTCAAATTGTCAAGTCTCGTAAAATTGTTATATAATTAAGGAATGATTTTTATATTAATCCTTTTTCGTAAATTATATTTTATCTTTCAGTTTAGTGGGGCTTTGAACTATTCGAGTCTCTTAGTTCAGGGCATAATCATTGGGTGCAGTTTTACGCTCACGCACAAAGGATACGACAATCACAATTGTCATAATAAACTCCAGACAGAAAATAGGGCTGGAGTGTGAATGATGTCCTGTCCGGAAGAGATAGTCCTGAGAATTTGAGGATTTTGAAAAGACGTCAGTGGAAATTGGACCATTGAGGTGAGAGTTGGATTTGGGCCGTTGAGAGTTTTAGTTGGGTTTTTCTGATCTCGACCGGCAGAGATGAATTGAGATCTTAAACACCGCAAGGTGCGCAGTGCATTGGGGTGAGGTAAGCATAGTAAGAATTATGTCTCTCTCCTTGTTTTGCCATGGACCGAAGTCAAGAAATTAATAAACCGTTCGCACCTAAAACGAAAGAGACTACCTGTTTTTTTTTTTTTGTATTTGTATTATTATTACAGACATCGGCAAATTATACAACAAAATCAGGGACAACTTCTTTTACAGATTTGGACATGAAACGATATTTAAGGTTGAAGGTTGGGCAGGTTCCCTCTCTGCTGTCATTGTTATTATGCCTCGCATGATTTTTCTTTTTTATGTCCTTATTTGGATTTTTCTGCTTTTTAAGGTTTAAACTCTCTGTTTTCTTTTCCTTTTTCTTAAATTCGTGTATGACCTTTATTTGCACTTTTCGTTATTTCTACATTGGTATCAAGTGATTCTCATTTTCTGTTCGGTTTACACATTAATGGGATGATATATATATATATATATATATATATATATATATATATATATATATATATATATATATATATATATATATATATATATATATATATATATAAAACCTGTTTAGTCCACTCTTTCGTCAATTTGATCTAAAGTAAAACATTTACATTTAAATGTAGATATTTTTCTTTTATAAGTAGAGGAATTAATATTGTGAATATGAACTGGTGGCTCGGTTATAGAGTTTCGGCACTGCAATCTGTGGTTGCTGGTTCGATCTCCAGTGGTGGAGATTACGGTATATACTGCTGACGAGACCTAATAAGGTCGAAACAGCTGGCCAGTGTTCCTGTATCTCGTGGGTTGGTATTCGCCGGATTTTACATTTAAGCCCGTCCGACTCCTGAGTTAAATAATTTTGCCGAAAGCAAAGTCCGATCATTCAGACCATGTACAATAGGCAACTAATCCTCAACTTTGGAACGAGAAGGGTGTCCTCGTGGTGTAATGGTTAAAGCGCTGAACTGCGGAATCGTAGAAAGCGAGTTCGAACTCCAGTCGCGCTATTACGTTCACTTTCGGACAAATACCCTTGGTAAAGGTAAGAACTCACTTATCCTTCTAGCGATGGGTTAAATAGTACCATTACCGTTCTTCTAGAAGGAGGGATTTGACATTAAATAACCCTAGAAGGTTTATATGCCATTTAAACAACAAAACAAACATTGGAGCAGGACAAAATAATTAAACAGTAGTTCTGTATGGCCATTAATTAATCTCATTTGCTGACGGACTTGTTAATTTAGGGAGATTTTCTCAAAAATTTGAATCTTTACAAGTTATTGTAAATAAAAGAACATTAAAAAGAACCCTTTAAACATCAAAATGACCCCTTCCTGCGTTGAAAAAATATGATAACTCATCATCATCTTCAAGTCCCGCTGATAGCACTTTATTCCTTGACTCTCTCTCGCCATCTTTCCCGATAATCCATGGCTCTTGACAGCATCTAGTGTCCACATAGAGATGATGTATCACGTTCTTGCTGGTTGGCCAAAAACAATGCGTCCATCTATAGGAGTCCATAAGAGAACGTTACTTATGAGTTTGTCCTTATGTAATATTACGGACGGGCGCCGTCATTGAATTGCGGCGGTCTCAAGGTTGGAGGACGCGCGAGCACATCAGCTGTCATCAGTCATTAGGTATATGTGTCTGACGATCAACAATGTCACGAACTTCGCTCGTGCAGGTAGAGTGACCTGTAGATTCCAAGCGTGATTTTAATATAATCACGCGTGAACTTTCACGTATTACACTACTGTTTTCACTGGTGATCATCGAGCCTTCGGGAACCTTCGAATTGATCCATCAAATCGCTCTTTAAGGAAACCAAGTAGCGAGATTTTGGCAGTTCAAGGCAGATTTCCAAATAGGTTCAATACAGTTCCACGACGCCCCGACCCATGTCGTACCCAGCCTGTAAGCTATTCGACTGATATGAAAGTATGAACCGCCGTCATCGCCAAGAAGAGGAGGGTGAACCCTCTCTACGTACGATAGCTGAAGTGTGCGGAGGGAAAGGAGACGTTTGATAGCGACAAAAAAAGAGGAGGCAAGGAAGAACGCCATTAAACGAACTTTTTAACAACAGTCCGCTGTAATCCCCAAGAATAAAAGCAACTACTATTTTCTTCCTTGAGAGTCAAGTTTTGAGTGTTTCTTTTTTTTTTTTTTTTTTTGCGAACTCATTTCTTTTAGACACAACGTATTTTGGTCCTATCCTACACTTACTTCTCTAGAGGATCCCCACACGTCTTGTTCGTCTTACTTGGGTGGTTTGGGAGACGAGAGGTAAGTGGCAGAGTATAGCATTAGTTTTATAAGGCGTTGCTTTCAGGACTTGTTTAAAACAACACATATCCTTCTTACAAAATTCCTATCTAGCTTGTTATTTATAAAAAAATGTTCTTTGTATCTGTTATATAATATTTCTTTTAAATTCTAATTTTCTGGATTTGACCGAATATCAAATTTTGTCCAGTCGCAAAGGTTAACACTGTAAGAGAAAAACAGTCCTCACGTTTAAAAGGTCTTAAGGTTAAGTTGATTACCTGATCACGCAGGTGAACCCCTTAAGTAGAAATGTCGATGGATCAAAGGATATTTTTGCCATTGCCACCGCCCATACAAGAATTTTTTTTCAATTAAAGTCTTCACAATAAACTGCTTTTGTGTCTCGTCATACCACTTAGTTAAGTGGTAGGGGCATGTCTTACCTTTCACCTTTGAAATAATTCTTTTTTTGTATGTGAAAATGATAGACGGACCTCTTGGACAAATCCCTTTTCGAACTGTTCATATCAAACTTATTAATATGGGCTACATTGTTGACTTTCACTCGCATTTAAGTACTTATATTTTCAAGAAATAGTACTGCCGCCACATTTCTTCTTCTACCTATAGAGGCGCTGGTAGCTTATCGGTTATCCTCGCAGAAAATGGACTGGTCGAACTGGATGCAAAACTTGGATATTGTACGATAATAACTTTTGACAGTTAGGAGCAAAATAGGTGAAAATTTCTCTGATAGAAGAAGAAGAAGAAGAAGAAGAAGAAGAAGAAGAAGAAGAAGAAGAAGAAGAAGAAATTTCTTCGAAAAAAGAAGAAGAAAAGAAAAAAAATTATCTTAAAAAAAAAAAAGAAATTTCTCCAACAACAAAAAAAAAAAAAATACGCAAAAGGGAAAAGAAATTTCCAAAATACGAAAATTGATAAATTTCTCTGAAAAAAAGGAAAGAAATTTCTTTGAGAAAAAAATCGCTAAAAAAGAAAAAAAAGGATAAAAAAAAGGAAGAAAAGAATCTTCTGCAAGATCCCAATTAAAACTTGTCAAGATCTCGGTGCCTTCATTTCATACAAAGGCTGCTTGTTTCAAAAACTATTATATCTATAAAATAAGCAATCAAAACTGCATTCGAGGAATTCTCAGCAGGTTTCAGACACACGGACCTGCAAACGGAACTTAATAGGATATTCGACTTTAGTTGCACACAGCACGGTGCTCATAATTTAACTATTGTTATACTCAGCAATACGTTAAAAAATTAAGATTAGTCTCAAAAGTCAGTAAAGAACGGAAACTGAATTGAATTCCATGGACAATTATTTAAAATATTATCAGAGGCTTAAACATGTTTTATGTACAAAAATATCAAAGTTTGCAAAATTTTACATAGAAAGACGTAGAATTTTGTGGGTGTTCTCATTATATATATATATATATATATATATATATATATATATATATATATGTGTGTGTGTGGTGCATTCAATAAGTTTCCCGACTTTTTTGGTATAGGCATTTAAAATCGTCGTAGACTCTTGAAAATTCAGTATGTTATTGCTATATATCTTATGAGATGACTGACCAATCTTTATGATTTCAGGTTCAAATGAACAGCTACAGCAGCAATTGGAATACACCCTACTAAAGCCTGAGTGTCACAGCTGGTGAATTTCAAAAATGCAATCTGGACGTGAGGACACTTTAGAAGAACGATATACGATAAAATTCTGTTTTAAACTTAGAAAAAATGCCACAGAAACGTATGGAATGCTTCAGACTACTTTTCGACCATCTTGCATGAAGCGAGCATCAGTTTTTGAGTGGCATAAGAGATTCAACGAAGGCGGGGAGTCGGTGAGGGATGATGAGAGGTGTGGGAGTAGTAAGGAAGTCAATACGCTAGAGTTGATTGGCCAAAGGGTTAGGGTTAGGGTTACTATGCTGAGGTTTTAAGGGAGTTCAGAATGAGATTCCTAGAGAAGAGGCCAGCACTCTTCAAATCGGCTCAGTGGCATTTCCACCAGGACAATACAGCAGTCCACAACTCTATCCCTGTCACATACTATTTGACCAAGATGGGCATCAAGACAGCTCCCCACCCTGCCAATAGTCCAGACCTTGCTTCCTGTGACTTTTGGTTATTCCCTAAGCACAGAGGTTGTCGTTATGAGGCAATTGAGGCGATGAAAGAGGCTCTGACGAAGGTCATTGACACGTTCACACAAGAGGGGTTCCATGGGGCCTTCCATAAGTTGTTAGAACGGTGTAACTAGTGCATTGCAGCCGGGGGAGATTACTTGGAAGGGGTCGAGAGTTTCATGTGTGTACTATCAAAAAAAGTACCCATACGAAAAAACTCTGGAAACTTATTTAATGATCCTCGAATATATATATATATATATATATATATATATATATATATATATATATATATATATATATCATCATCATTGTAAGTATATGTGGAGTAACTTATGTGCTGGACTGCGACGCTATTATATTTACATGCGGACTAATACTCTTACGAAAGTTATTATCCATCGGCAAAATTGTAAATTGTTCCGTTATTGTTCTTCAACACAGTTGGCTTTGGCATAAGATAATCTGTTATGGTTGATATGCCTTTAAACAAAGAAGGAAATCAATGTTGGTATATGGTGAATGAAAAAGTAATAAAACATTGGTCTATACATGGAAAAAGAATTAAAACATTGATCTGTATATGGATATTTTCATTAATAACTTACGTGTAGAAGTTTTTTTTTTACATTATCGCTTGTGTATGATATATATGGAATAATACATACACACAGCCACGCGCAAATATATATATATAGTGAACTCGAAAGAATATAGATTTACTCCTACATAAGAAATGTCAAGGAAAGACAGGGAGTAAGTGGGGGGATGGAGGTAAATATTATGCCTATGTGATTTTACAGTGAGAGAGGGGAGAGATTGGAAAACAGAGCGAGATTATGCGCATGCGCAAAGCTGTGTATCTTTCTATTTAAAATGCCTGCCTCTCCAACTGTATGCGTCAAGAAGACTTCTCTAATGTCATTAGTTATATTCATCTCCCTGCTTAATTGCTCGCATTCAGTACAAGTGTTTTGGGTGTGATATTAAATGGAACTGATCCAACATCTTGTGGCTAATTTACTAATATCTCCGCAACCGCTGTCACCGGGGTTCTCTCTCTCTCTCTCTCTCTCTCTCTCTCTCTCTCTCACTCTCTCTCTCTCTCTCTCTCTCTCTTATAAAAATTAGCTCATCCTTCTCTTTCAGCTTCTCCTACCCCGTTGTCCTCATCCGCGTCTTCCACTTGTCTATTTCTTTTTGTTTTTCATTTTTTTGTTGTTTTTTACGTTTATTTTTTAACACTTCATTCAATGCCTTAACTGATTTCTGTAAGGCTATCAAAAGTTAAGACACCCTATTTGCACGCCAAATTAATCAGCTTCAAAGCAAGGAAGTGAGTGTTGTGCGCATGCGCAGGCTCCAGTTTAAATACTTAGCAAACTTGATTTAATTTTTGTTTCCATTTGTGTCAGGATCACTAACATTTTTTCTATTCTTTATTTGCGGCTATATATATATATATTTTTTTTTTTTGTCGTTTGCGATAAATTTTTTTATGGAGAGTATAAAATGCGTTTATTCTTTATGTACTTTTCTTTGAATTCAATTCAAATCAGTTTCTGGCGATTTTTGTTTGTTATATTTGTTTTTTTTTCCTTTTGATATTTATAGGTTTTATTGAAAATTCTTGTTATACCATGTTCTTCTTTTTTTTCTCTTTTTTTTTTCTTTTCTTTTTTTTTTTTCTTTTTTGTTTGGAATATCCGTGCTTTCGATCGGGCAAATCAAAAATAAACCTATACGGATAAAATGTTAAATAAATAAAATGATTGCGTGGCTAAATACTTTCCAGATATTGGAACATCTTAACAGCATAAAATATAAAGCAATATCTATCTATCTATCTATCTATCTATCTATCTATCTATCTATCTCAGCTTTTGCATATCGATTGATAGATAGATAGATAGATAGAGAGAGAGAGAGAGAGAGAGAGAGAGAGAGAGATAAATAGGGAGAGAGAGACGCTACAAGTTACGAATAAACACGTCAACATTTGGGGAAGTTGTGTTTGAGAGTAAAATGCCAAACACTAATACACACTATCTATCAATCTATCTATCTCAGTTTTTGCATATCGATAGATAGATAGATAGAGAGAGAGACAGAGAGAGAGAGACAGAGAGAGAGAAAGAGAGAGAGAGACACTAGAAGTTACGAATAAACACATCAACATTTGTGGAAGTTGCGTTTGAGAGTAAAATGCCAAACCCTAATAAAGACACTTTCAATCAAGTATTTTCTTACTTTAGGAATCACACACACACACACACACACACACACACACACATATCTCTCTATCTTTCTCTCAAATAAAGAGGCAAATAAAGACAGATAGGTTGATAGGGACACAAGAAGATAGGAATATTGACACATTTATATTTATGCGGGAGTTTTAGTTTCAGTGAG